>WBMY01016835.1:206910-227587 GCA_013397315.1 Donacobius atricapilla
GGGACCAGAGACCCCATGGGACCCCGCAGTGTACCCTCTGGGGTGAGCCGTGATCCCCTGGGCCGTGCCATGGCCCCTGGACCGGGATGGGATGGGATGGCATGGGATGGCATGGGATGGCATGGGATGGCATGGGATGGGATGGGAGCAGGATTTTAGCAAAGCTGAGCGTGGGCTCAGCATCACAGGTAGCTGTCCCCTGAAAGCACTAAAAGGCACCATGAGGACATGCGTAGACACATTCCTGCCTCTGTGCCATCATACAGTAGGAGCCAGGCAACTTCTCCAGTGGCAGGGCCGAAGGCTCTGCTCCCTTCCCCCTGACAGGGTTTGTCCTTGTCCCACAGTCTGGGGCTGGGAACAAGAAAGGGACAAGAAATCAGCCGCCCTGATTCTCTTACCTCTGCCCACAGCCCAGGCACAGGACCCAGGGCACAGCAGGGCACCAGTCCCTTCCTGAGCCCCCTTTCCCCCCACTCCTCACGCAGTGCAGCCACGTGTGCAAAGCCTCCCCACACACTGGCATTTGCTGCCCATATGGTGCTGCTTCCGAACCGCACCCACACCAAACCCCAGCTCCCCAGACCTCCTGACTCGCACCGTCCTCAGCCGCCACAAGGGTGTGGCCATCTACTCCTGGGACCCACAGTCCCCTCCTGCCCAGGGATGGGGGGGACACCGGGGGCCCAAAGCCAGCGTCTCCCCTCTGCTCACTGGAGGCCAGCCAGCGCTCCAAGGGAGAGCCAGCTGGGTGCTCCCGGCACCCATCCCTGCGTGGTACTGAGCCCTGCCAGCCCCAGGCCTACCACCACTCATGCTGGGTAATTAAGGGTGTGTGAGAGCAGGGGGAATTAGCACAGCACTGTAGTTTGAGCTTCTAATCAAGAGTTTAATCATACCGGCTGGCAGCAGCGCGCCACGGTTATTAATCTCTGCACCTCGCGGGGACCTGGAGCGTAAGTCATAATTACCCGTCAGGCACCCGTGTGGCTCGGGGCTGCCCGGTGGTGGCTTGCAGCATGAGAGATGTGGTGGCACTTCTCCATTGTCCCTTGACCCCAGCTTGTGCCTGTCACCTCCTGGCACCAGTCTCCTGCCCGTGGCAGAGCTGCCCCGGGGTCCCATCACTGTGCTCTCGTCCCCTCCTGGTCCTGACTCTGGTGCAGATCTTGGTCCACTTCGTGCCCTATTATGGGATGATGAGCTTTGCTGACCCCAATGGCACTTGTCCTTACAGTGCTGTGTCCCACTGCCCCATGCTTCCACCCCCTTCCCGCTACACCCCAGAGCTGAGTGTGGGGTGGCATGGCTGGTTGGGGGTGATTTTTCCTACAGCACCTCTGGAGAGATTGAGCCTAGGATGCCTGAGGTGGGGCTGCCAGGGTTGGGGAATCTGGCTGTACACCTCTGCCTCAGATGGGGGACATGGGGTGGGGGACACCGGGACATACCCCCCTGCTTCAGCTGGGGGACACCTGGCTGTATCCCCCTGCCCCGGGAGGGTGGAGGGGACGCAGGGCCAGCCCAGATGGTGCTGGGGGGGGCCATGGGTGCAGCGGGGGGGTGCTCAGCATGTTTGTTCTGGGGTGCAGTGGGATGCACGTTCAGCATGTCAGTGGTGGGGTGCAGTGGGGTGCAGTGGGGGGTGTTCAGCGTGTCCGTGACTCAAGCACCACGCGGCACCGCATCCCTGCGTGCTTGCCATCGCCATGGCAACCGCCAGGCAATCAGCGATAATTGCGCACGTCGGCCCGGCAACGGGGCCAAATAAACCCCATCCCTCCTTTCGGGGGGCCAGCGGGGAGCAAGGGGGAGAGAAAAAGAAGGGGTGCAGCTGCTGATCACCACCCTTGGCCCTTTACCGGGATGAGCAGCAGTGAGGGTGCACAGCGGCAGGGCTGCCCTCCCCAGAGGTGTCCCATGGCACCCATGTGCCCTGGAAGGCGTCAAGGGAGACAGCCAGAGAGCCACTCAGCTCGGCCACCAGGTATGGTGTCCCCCACAGTGCCACAGCCCCGCCAGCCGTCCCAGTTGGTGATCACACCGTGTGTGAGGACAGGGTTGCCCCATACCTGGCTGGCACTACTGACCATGGCTGCTTGTCCTTGGCAAGCGTGCTCCTGCTGTGGCCTGTCCCTGTGTAGATGACAGTACAAAAAGCCTTGTACCTCTCCACTGGCTTGGTCCCCATCACATCCAGGGCTGGCTCCTGTCCCTGGAGCCCTGATGGGGAAAGGCGGCTTGTTCTCCACAGTGTACTCCTGCATCTCAGTGATGACATGTCGTCAGGGTGTGATTCCCCTTCCCACTGAAAGAGCTTTGGGGGTCCCCTGGGTCTCTGGCAGTACCTGCAGCCACGGGGACCAGGGTGCAGGGAGGCTGCTCAGGGCGAGAGCTTAGGGAGAGAACTGTCCCCAAGGAAGAGAGCTGGTCCACAGGGAGAGGACCAGGACTAGGACATGGCTGGCATTGGTCCTGAATGGGCGCTGGGATGGGGTGAACCTCCCCAGCTGAGGGCTGGTGCTGTCTCAGGGGCAGAGAAAGGAGAAAAATATGTGCCTTATAACCTGGAAGGCTTTGGGGTAAAATAAAGCTTCCTGGAGGACAGCAGAACTCCCCAGGTGCCAGCAAAGCTCCTCTGGGGGTCATCAGATATCCCCAGAGACCATCAGAGATTCCCAGGGACCACCAAAGCTTCCCAAGGGCCGCCAAAGCTCCTCAGAGACCAGGAGAGGTCCTCAGGGGCTACAAAAGCTTCCCAGGGGCCCTCGAAGCTCCCCAAGTACCACCAACGCTCTCTGGGGGACAGCAGAGCTCCCTGAGCGCCATCAGAGCCTCAGGTGGGTGCAGTGGTGCCCCGGGCTGTGCAGGTGTCCCCAGTTCCAGGTTCCAGAGCCAGGCGGGGAGGACAGAGGGACAGGGCTGGCTGCGGGGGCTGGGGTGCGGGCAGCAGGGACTGGGGGCTCCGGGGTGCAGCCCCCCCCCGCCCTGCTCACAGGTATCATTAGCAAAACTTGCCGGTTTCTAAAAATGGCACGTCGGTGCTGCGGCGGCTGCTCTTTACGCCCGCTCCCCTGCACCGGCAGCCGCTAAAAACAGCTCGGCGCTGCCTGCTGCCTCCTGCCACCTCTCACCGGGACGGCTGGCACCGGAGACCCCTGCCTCACCCAAACACTGACTTAGCACAATTTTCCCTGTCCCCAGTCCAGCCTCCACCCTGTGGCACCCGCTGCCTGCACCCACTTTGCCAGCAGGAGCCCAGGCCCGCTGTCGAGGTGGCATTGCGGCACCACCGGCAAACGCCGTCGCCGCAGATCCCCAGGCGATGCCAGTGGCGGGACCGTGCCCAGCTCTGCCTGTGCACCCGCAGCCCCGCATGTGGCCACTCATGTTTTATAGATGGCTCCGATTTTAATAATTAATCCCTGCTAACGACAGCACTTTCCCCAAATAAAACATTTAAAGTGCTGTGTGTGCACGGCGCGTTGCCGGGATGGGACGCTGGCTGCTCTGCTGCAGCCGTGGCGGATGGGCACGGCGCAAGGCGGCTTGGTGCAACTTGGCACAGCCTGGCACGGCCCAGCACGGCCTCACCTGGCTGCCCACAGCTCAGCCCAGAGCTCCACCAACCATGCCCAGCCACACAGCACCTCAGGATACCACCACGCAGTGCCCACCTGTGGGTGCCCAGGTAGCACCTCTAAGACACCCCCCAGCTGGGGCAGGGGTGCCAGGTGCCATGCAAGGTGCCACCCTGAGAGGTCACCTGCCTGTCCCTGGTGCCATGGCAGTTGGCACAGTGCTAGTACCAGTCCCAGCTAGCAGTGTCAGGCAGCATTGGACAGGGGTGGGCACATGCGAGTCCTTGGCATGGAAGTCTGGGCACTTGCTCCTCACCTCCCGCAGCGTAATTAGGGCAGGATAAATGTGGATTAGCATGAAATCTGTCATCTCTGCAAGCACATTTGTGGGGGGAGGGGGCAGCCTAAAGCAGGGGCCGCCCTCATGCACGTCACCGTAACCACACCAGACTTGTCAGCTAACGAGCAGTTCACTGTGCCACCCCACTGCCAGCATGGACAGCCCTGCTCCCACTGGGTGCTCCCACACCTGCCCCCTGTGTCACTGGCCAGCAGGCCTGGCACACATCTGCCACCCAAACACAGCCCTGGGCATGCACTCTGCTTCGTGCAGAGGAGGGCAATAGCCAGGGTGCCAGTCTGTCCATCCATCCATCCATCCATCCATCCATCCATCCATCCATCCACCCCTGCATCCATACATCCATCCCTGCATTCATCCATCCATGCATCCACACATCCCTCCATGCATCCACCCATCCCTCCATGCATCCACCCATCCCTCCATGCACTCATCCATCCACTGACCCATCCACCCAGCCATCTATCCATCTATCCATCCCTGCATCACTGCATCCCATGAGCTGCTGGTGCCCCAATCAGCCACCCCCGCTGCCCCCCAGGCATGCAGCATCCCCCAGTACCAGTGCCCACCACCTCCCATTTCTGATCCAGCCCTAATAACCACACAGTGCCAGGCTCTTCCCGTTGCCACAGCAACTCGGCAGCAAGCCGAAATGGTGCTGCTTGGCCTTGCATGTGCAAGGTCAGCACTGGAGGCCATGGTCACCCCAAACCCAGGCCATGGTAGCAGAGCAGTCGCACCGTGGGGAAACTGAGGCACAGTGCTGGCAGCCGCCCTGACCGTGGGATGCTGGGACCCAGCTGCACTAAAAATACCCTGGGGCGCGTGGCAGCGGAGCCGTGCAGGTGCGAGGCACCGCTGGAGATGGACAGCCTGGCTGATGGGAGCTGACGCGGCCCCGGGCTCCGGTGCTGCTTAATGAGCAGCCGAGGAGGTTTTATTTAAAGCCAGTGTTGGCGGCAGGGCCTGTGTGGCTGGACATGGAGCAGTGCTGCCCACAGCCACAGATCGTGTGTGTTTCAGCATCCCTTGCTCATCCTGGGCTTATCCTGCACATCCCCTGCCCATCCATCCATCTATCCATCCATCCCCGACCCTGCCCTTGTCCCCTGCCTCAAACTCTCGACCTGCACCTAGGCGAGAGATGCCCATCACTTCTCCCCTTCTCTTTTCCAGAGTCTTGTTCTAGGTGATTTCTGCCCCAAAACTGATGAAGGGACCTCTTCATCAGGATGAGTTCCTTGCAAATGTGACATCTGCCACCACCTCCATCAAAAGGAACAGAAAGCCAGCTCATAGGGCAGCAAGTATCACACACCCATGCCCATCTCTTGGCATGTTCTGAGGTAGGAGCTGCACTGTCCCCTGCACAGGCAGTGCTGAAGCAATAAATGTGTCATTAAGTGAAGCTGGTAATGACTCTTGGACACCAGACAGCAGCCCCAAGCCTGAAGAAGTGTACCCCACTGGATCCTGTGCAGGCAGGCAGGGTGAAGAGCAGGAGATGGGCTGGGTGCCATTGTGTCCTCACAGTGATTGAATGTCCTGGGCACTGTGGTCTCAGGGGCATCTCAGTGCCAGGGACACTCTAATCCCATGCCCTGGGTTCCAGGACCCCCTGGTTGGGTACCCATAACCCCAAGAGCATCCTAATCTGTTGCCTGGGCACCTATCACCCATCATGATCCCATAGGAACTGCAATTCCATGCTCCAGGCATCCATCATGCCACAAATCCCAGGGGCAGCATGACCCATATGCCAGGACTGCAGGGGCATTATCACCCCATGCCCAGGAGCATGGTGCTCCTCACATGCCTCGTGCCCCACAGCCACCCTGGCCACAGGCTGGATGTGACTGGGAGGAGCACTTCTAGGAAAAACCTCCCAGACATCCCAAGGTCAGAGGGCCATGGTGGGACACACAGGGTGCAGAGCAGGGCCCCAGCATGGCAGGCACACAGGGATGGCTCTGGGATGGCTCCAGGATGGCCACAGCAGCACCATTGTGCAGGTGCCCTCCTTTCACTGGCACAGCAACAGTGAGTGCCCCCTTCTCAGTGCCTCCCATGAGGTGGATGCCCCGGGAGTGGGTGGGGAGACACCTCACCCATGCAAGGGCACGAGGGTGCAGCCAACCTGGGGCACAGCCCCCTGAAAGACACAGCTCCAGCCAGGGAAAAAGTATAATAAGGTTTTAATGGGTGATTCTAGCAGCCAAGAGGCTGGAAACTCCATGGGAGCCCTGGGAAGCCCAGGCCATTTAACAGCACCCACTGGGTATGGGGCCCCACAGCACCCATCCACTATGGGATTGAGCCCCAGACCCCAGAGGACAGGCTCATCATTGTGGGGCTGAGCCTCACACCACACAGCCAGTGCAGGAAGGAGCCCCCAGCATCCTGTGGTGTGGGACCAATCCTGGGGAGCAGTAAGCAGGGTCTGGGTGTGAGCCATGGGAGAGCACTCCATGGCACTCAGCTGCCTCTCAGCACCCATCCCATAGGGAGGGTGCCCCACAGCACCTGGCTGCACACTGCATCCCTCCTCGGGGTAGTGTGCCTACTGTACATGGAGGTCTGAGAGACCCCGTGGTGCAGGGAATCCCATCAGCACACAGACGTGTTGTCCTCCTCCTCTTCCTTCTCTTCTTCCTCCTCCTCATTATGTTTATCCTCATCGTCGCTATCAGGCAGCTGCCCCAGGGGAGCAGGGGGAAAGGGAGGACCCCATTCCAGGTCGATGTAGGTGACAGCCAGGTTGACATAGTGCTCACCATCCAGTGTGGCCAGGACACGCTCCAGCTCACCCACCAGCCCGGTGAAGGATGGTCTCTCCTCGGGCGCCGGCGCCCAACAGCTCAGCATCACCCTGTACCTGCACCGACACCTCAGTCAGCGCTGGCAGCCCCTGAGGACAACTCCCTGCCACCCTGCCCACCCCCAGCTCCACTCACAGGGTGTCGGGGCAGTGAGAGGGCTGCAGCAGGCGTCTTCCCTGCAGCAGGTAGTGGGCCATGTCGTACGGGTCCACTCCGGCATACGGGGATGCCCCGCGTGTCAGCAGTTCCCACATGAGCACCCCGAAGGACCACTGCCGAGAAGAGAGCTGCCATGGGCACACAGGGACGATGGAGATGGGGCTGGGACGGGGAGGGGAGTCATGCCTACCACATCAGACTTTGTGGTGAATTTTTGGGTCTGGAGGCTCTCCAGCGCCATCCACTTGACGGGCAGCTTGGCGTGGCGGTGCTGCCGGATGCTGTAGTACTCCTTGCCAAACACGTCCCGCGCCAGCCCAAAGTCAGCCACCTTTACTGTCAATGTCTCGTCCAGCCTGTAGGACACCAGGTTGAGGTGGGGACTCCTGGGCACTCTCAGACCCAGGTGGGTACCCTGTGGTGGAAGTCTGGAGGGCACAGCCACACTTACATGCAGTTCCTGGCTGCCAGGTCCCGATGCACAAACTTCTTCTGGGCCAGGTACTCCATGCCCAGGGCCACCTGCAGCCCGAAGCCGATGAGCTCCTTCACTGTGGGGCTCTGTGAGATGGGAGTAGTGAGCGTGGAGACCTTGGCACCCATCACCATCCATGCCCCTTGGGGTACCCCCTACCCGCTCCTGGGTGCGGATGAACTGGCGCAGGTCCCCGTGGCGCATGTAGGGCAGGACAACAAGGGGCAGCCCGTGGCGGGGCAGGCACACTCCCAGCAGTGAGAGCACCTGGGGGTGGTGGAAGCTCTTCATGAGGATGCCCTCACGCAGGAACTCCTCCACCTCCTCTAGATCCGTGATGCCTGCAGAGAGCTGAGCTGTGGACATCCTGCTGCTGTGCCACGGGAGCAGGCATGGGAGGGGGGGCTACTCACGGTGCAGGGACTTGACAGCGCAGTGGAGGTCCCCCAGCAGCGGGTCTGTGTAGGTGCCATGGTAGACGCTGCCAAAGTGCCCTGCAGGGACAGGTGGCACAAAGCTGGCACCACACACATTGGGCAGGTGACGCCACAGCCAAATTGGGGTGCAGAGTCACCTTTGCCGATGACCTGGTGGCGATGGGTGACAAGCCGTTCCTCGGGGATGAGGATGTCCTTCACCTCCTCCAGCAGCTCCGGCCGCAGATCCTCCAGGCAGCAGGATGTGGCCCTGAGCAGGGGCATGGGGGATCCGCCGCCCGCAGCGCCAGCACCAGCACTGCCGTTGGCACCGGCACTGGTGACTCGTGTGTGGGGCCCCACGGGGCCGGGAGTGCCCGCTGTGTTCAGCACTGCCGGGACAGGCAGAGGCAGGGTGAGGGCTGGCAGGACGCAGCACCCCACTACCCAGCAGTGACACCCACTTACCCAGCACCTCTCTGTAGTCGACGCCGGGGCGCTGTGTGGTGACAGGGGGGTCGCTGCGGCCAGGCTGTGCCAGCAGCTCCAGGTTCTCTGTACCTGCAGGCCACAGTGAGGTGGGTAGGGGGTGGCGTGGCAGGGGCCTGGGGGGCATCAGAGTGCCCAGTGAGCATGGCACTCACCCCGCCTCTTCCTCCAGCGCCAGCGGAACAGCACGGCAGCCAGGATGCAGCAGACCAGGAAGGTGATGGTGGTGCCCAGAGCCAGGCTGGCAGCCAGGTCCAGCGAGGTGGAGGAGGACAGCACCCAGCCCAGCGCCTCACAGGCTCCGTTCACACAGATCTGGAGGATCGGGGGCTCAGCAGGGATGGGGTGAGGGGGACTGGGGCAGGTGGTTGCCCACCCGGGGGGTTCCTACCTCCACGGGGGCCCCATCGGGGGGCAGGCGCAGCTCGCGAGGCACGCGACACGTCACCTCGTTCTTCAGGACGCTGGGGTGGCAGTCCCGGCCCCCCACCGTCATGGTGATGTTCATGCAGCTGGCCACGGCATCCAGCCCCAATTGCTGCCCAGACAGAGCACTGTGAGCTCGGGGGTCCTGGCAGTGGGACCCCCTACTCTGGCTCACCCCACTGCCGCACGTACGTGCACCTCGATCTCGTCATCGCCGGGTTTGAGGCGGAGCCGCCTGCCCTCCTGCTCGAAGGGGATGATCTTGGGCCGGGAGAAGTAGCGGAGGCGGAACAGCCAGCGGCCGTCGGTGCTGTCCAGCAGCACGCTCAGGTTCCCCAGCACCACCTCCACGTTGCTCTCGAAGGGGAAGGCTGGACTGTGGCACAGCAGCCGCTCCGGTGCCAGCGGCTCCTTACACTCCTGTGGGCAGGGAGATGCTGAGCACTGGCTCGGAATGTGCCCAGGAGACTGGGGTGGGGTGGGCAGGGCCGGGGGGCGATGGCCCCATTCCTCGGTGCTTACTGTGGCTGGGGTAATCACACCACCGGCTTCAAAGCGGATCTTGGCGCGATGCACAGAGTCCAAGTGGGTGCCAATAATGGTGAGCAGCGAGCCCCTACAGCGGACAGGCATCAGGTTCCCCGGGGTGCACATGGTCCCCAGGGTGCCTGCAGTTCCCAGCACCTCATCCAGCCCAGCCAGGGCAGTGGGAGGACAGGGCTGCCCCCTCACCTAGGGGAAGGGAACCCACACACTCACTCATAGCTGCAGCTGGGGACGATGGCGGATACAGCGGGGTCAGGGCGGTACTGAAAGGGCACGGGGGCCGGGAACTTCTCCCCGTCGATCCACAGGGCTACCCAGGCTGCACCCAGGCCACCAGCGGCGGGAGCCGTGCATCGGATTGTCCCATTGCCCTGCCTGGAGACACGACAGCCATGCCTGGGGGGACAGCGGGACTGCAGGGGCTCCCCATGCCCCGTGCTGGGGACCCTTCTGTGCCAGGTGGGGGCAGGGCAGGGGTGTACCTGGGCTGCCCAGTCAGGGCACACTCGGAGCCATTGACCATCACCCGCCAGCTGCTCCCTGCTGAGAGGTGTCTGCCATGGAGTGAGAGGTGGGTGCCACCCCCCCGGGGACCGAACGGGGGGTGCAGGGCACTGATGTGGGGCTCCTAAGCAGAGATGGGATCAGTGGGATGGGTGAGTGAGCCAAACCCTCCCAGCCCTGCCAGGGACACTGCCAGCATGGAACCATACCACAAAGACGAAGCCACCGAGGGTGGCGGAGCCGTAGACCCGGAAGCCAGAGGGTCTGGCGGGTTCCTCCACAGTGAGCACCACGTTGGCTGGGCCCCCCACTGCTGCTGGCCCCCCTGGCTCCAGCTCACACACCAGCACATCCACAAACTCCTTGTGGCGTGAGGTGGGCAGGGGTCTGTGGGACAGTGATGGGGGATCAGCCCCAGGCCGGGGGGCAGCCCCAGGCCCCTCTGTGCTGCTGTTCTCTCCCAGCACCACTGCACACCTGTAGCTCTGGATCTCCTCTGGCAGCACGGTGCAGCCTCGCCGTCCCACTGCCACCCGGTAGGCACCGGGAGGGCTGTGGCTGGGGTCAGGGTCCAAGTAGGAGCGGAAGGTCATTCCACAGAGTGTCACCCGTGTCCGACCCCGCAGTGGGGCGCTCCGGGGATGGAACTGTGGGAGAAGCACCTGTGTCACCCCAAGCCCCCAAAGTCCAGTGACTGTTGAGGGTCCAGAAATACCCTTCTCTGAGGAAGACAACACCCATCCCAGGGAGGTGGTCTCTCATGCCACCCCATTTGCCATGTCCCTCCCCATCCGAGTGCATGGGAGGTGTGAGGAGCAGGGGGACGGCAGCGCAGACCTACGTCGGTGAGGACAGGTGGGCAGCTGTCCTGGACCCAGTGGCCGGTGCACTCGTGGCGCCGCCTGCACTCATCCCCGCACCAGCCGCAACCCATGAAGCGCTTGGCCCGCAGGCACTGCTGGCATGTGGAGAAGTGGAGACAGCCAGGGCCAGTGACGTTCAGGAGCCACACCTGGGGATGGAGAGTGGAGGTGAGGGGGACACATAGAGCTCCATGCCCACCCTGTGCCCCTCAGACCCCCACTCACCTTGGAGCCAGCAGTGAAGAACAGTGAGTGGCTTTGCAGCCCCATGGCACCTCGCACTGGCCCTGGCTCTCCCAGGGAGAAGTTGGACAAGGTCAGAAGGTAGGAGCTGGAACGCTGGAGTACCATCTGCAGCAGGGCAGAGCAAGGGACTGAGCATACCCCACACCCTGCCAGGACCTGCCACCCCACCTGACCCACCATCCCACCTGGAAGATGCGTCCTTGTGCTGTGCCCAGGTGGGCCACAGTGATGTCTCCCATGGCGGTGACAAAGAGGGAGGTGAGGAGGACACCTGTCAGCTGCCCGTTGAACAGGTCCACTTTGTGAGAGGCAGCAGGGATGAGGGTGGGCTGATTCCAGCAGCTGGTGTTGACCACCGGTGCTGAGAGGTTCACCTGTGCCAAACATGGGGTAGGTGACTTGAAGCTGGCTGTGGCACCCCAACTCCCACACCCTCACAGGTAGGCACCAGCTTGAGCTGTGAGATATTTTGAGGCAGCACCAGATTGCTTAAGTTCCCCTCCAGGCTGGGAAAATTTTGGGGAAAAAAACACATTGGCAGTGATAAAACCCTCCCTCAGTCCCCCATGTGGCGTCAGATCCTGCCCTCCCCTCCCCTGCCACCCCATCTGGATATAGTTATATGTGCTGGCACCACAGGGTGCATACTCCAACCCCAGTCCTCCCTGACCCCTGGAGCTCAGCGAGGGGCTGGGGTTGAAGAGGGACACCAGGAACCATCGGGTCCCCACTGGACACCCCCAATGCAGAGGGGCTGAGGTCCCCTGTGAGTTTCCCCTGCCACAGTGTGAGTCAGCAGCAGTGAGCTGTCTGCTCTGTGCAGGAAGAGGAGGGGATTTGGCTGCACCTTGCCCTGAGCCTGGCTGAGGATACCAAAACTTGTGTCATGTGCAGGGACGAGGGGGCGCTGCCAGGGTGCCCACCCATCTGCATGCTGGCCGTGCTGGGGCTTGTACCTGGGACACGGTGTTCCTGCCCCGCGGCTGCGGGAGACGAGGAACCGCGGTGACTAATTGCACTTCCGCCTGAGGTTTATTTGCCCAGAGAAGGCGGTGGCTGGGCCTGGGGGACACGGCAGAAGCAGCCCACACCTCACGCATCTAGTACGTGAAGCACCGAGGCCCCGTGGCTTTCCCATCCCTCCACACATAAACAAGCTGGAGGGGGTGGCTGGGGTCCAGGTACAGAGTCAAGGCTCCCAGGGAGGCCATACTAGGAGAGGAATTGGCCCAATGCATGATATCTGGCAGTGTGCCTATGTGCTGGCACATGTACCACTGAGGTGGGGGGCTCAACAGGATCCCTGCTCACATCTGGCAGCCGGGGCTGCCGGAACACCGCAGCCCCTGCAGCAGGTGGTGGGTGGCTGCTGGGCGGCTGCTGGGCTGATTCACACCTGGGTGATGCCGCTCTCCCCCTGCCCTACCCCACTCCACCCTACCCCCCCATCCATCCCGCTCTACCAGTGTTTCCCAGCTCCTGAACCCACTTTCCCACATCCCAGCCAGCCCCCAGCGTCCTGGGCTGGATGCGGCGCAGGGTGGAGCACTCACATTGTGTGGGCAGTACTCCAGCGGCTGGAAGAAACTGAGCCCCCGCAGCAGTGGCTGGTTCCCGGTGCCGCAGCACTTCTCCATGCCCTCCTCCATGGCCTGATTGAGGAGGCGGAGGGGGAAGGCGCAGACTGCCGAGTTCTCCTGTGGCACTCGGCTCTCTGGCCGGCTCTCGGCAAAGGCACCGAAGAGCACCGTGTCGGTGTCGTTGATGCCGAGGTCGCGGGCCAGGCGTGCACCGGGGCGGGCAGTGTGGGCTGCCTGCAGCACGTTGTAGGCGATGTCTCTCTCAGCATCCTCCTCGCTGCTGCGCCGGCGCCGGCGCTTGGACTCGAAGCGGCAGTCGAGGACGAGCTCGCGGTAGCGGCGGAGGTCATGCTCGTGGGTGCTGAGCCGCGCCAGGCGTGTGTGGTACGCTGTTGATCCTGGCCGTTCTGGCTGCACCATCAGGAAGTAGACATGGTCCCCGTCGGCAAAGGAGTGCACGTAGTGGATGGTGTAGTTGTTGCGGTATTGCGGCAGCACCGTCAGCCACTGGAAGTCATTTGAAAAGCCATCCAAGGTGCCCTTCAGGCGTCGGATGGACACTGACTGTGGGCTGTACTGTGCCGCCACACTGCTGTTGATGGTGGAGCCGAGGTAGAAGAAGGAGGCATAGGAGGTGGCCACCACAGTGGCACTGGTCCCCAGTGGGCTGACCACACAGTCAGGGCAGAACTCAGGGCTGTTGCCCATGGCTGAGTACAGGCAGTGTGTGGCTGTGATGGCCACCTTACCGTCCTGCACCTCCAGCTGGTGCTGATAGCACAGCCCATGCTGTGCCGTGCCACAGCTGTACAGCCACAGCTCCAGCGGGTCCAGCAGCAACAGGACATTGTCTGTGTCCTCAGGGCCTTCTGTGGTGGCTGGACACAGGTGACAGATCTCACACTCGGCACTGCCCACTGGGCCGGTGATAAGGACGGAGAGCAGGCGCAGGTTGGGGCTGACCAGCAGGATGCGGTTGCGGACAGCCACAAAGAGAGCGACTGGGTTGTCAGAGTCTGTGAAGACAGCAACATTCTGGATGGGGCTACCAGCATCGAGGCTGGGCAGTGTGTAGGGGACGGAGAAGTTCCTGGTGGAGCTGTAAGGGATGCGGGGGCACTGCCAGGCACTGGCCCCCAGTAGGGCAAGGGTGAGCAGCAGCCAGAGGCACACACAGCCCAACAGGCCCATGCTGTGCAGCGCCACTGGTGCAGGGTTATCGATGGTGGTCAGCACCCTGCAGGTTCAGAACATATGGAGGATGGGCCACCATTGCATCTGCCAAAATAAAAAAGGAAGGGTTTTACTCTCTTATTTTAGGTGAGGACCCAGGCACAGTCACAGCTGAGTGTCAGTTGGGGGTGCCAGGGTTCCCGAGGGCCAGATGATGATGGGTAGCACTGAGGGAGGATCAGTCACACCAAACCTCTTCCGAAATACCATGAGTAGGAGGTGATGCCAAGCTGCCTGTGGCACAGGGACAAATCCTGCCTCCTGCCACCTACAGATGCTGCCTGTCACCCTGGGGCATCTCTGCCCTGCAATGACCCATTCCGGGGACTGGGACAGGGACCCTGCCAGCCCCCGGGACAGCAACGGGGAATGGGGATCCCTGTGGGACAAGGACAAGGCCCCCGCCAGCCACCCGGATCTGGGACCCCGAACTACCCCCGGCCCCGNGCCCGGGGCTCCCCGAGAGCCGGCACCGGCACACGCAGCCCGGGGGAACGGGGGTCTTGGGGGGAACACGGAGATCGGGGTACCCGGAGGGTCGCTGGGCACCCCCGGGGGGACAGGCACGGCAGGGCATGCTGCCCTAGAGGCACACGGGTGTGAGTCGGGGCCGCTGATCGGAACGCGGATGCAGGGCTGGCACAGTGCCTCAGTTGCCCGCTGCAGGTCCGGGTGGCCGTCGGGGGATCCCCGTGGCTGGCAGGTGGCTGCCAGCAGCATCCCTAGGTACGAGTGAGGTTCTGCATGTCGGTCCCCCCTGGCCCCACGGCCGCAGCCCCCAGCCCCGCTGCCGCAGGGACGGCTGACACGCCGAGACATGGAATCGAAATTGCCACTTCCCTAAAGTCCCCGCGGTGGCACCGCGTTCGCTGCTCGCTTCCAGGCCAATGGGGAAGCCTTGGGGGGTGCGGCAGGCTCAGCACCGGAGTTTCCAGCTTGGAGAAAACAGCAGGGCTGGGAGAGCCACAGCTTTGCCAGGGCAGCTGTGAGGGTTATTTCTATTGTGCTCATTCTGTGTCTCATGTCCCTTTCCTCGCTGGCTGTCCGCAGTGGCAGGAGGTGCCAGCACCTCTGGGAGGGACTGCTGTTCATAGGGATGCGGGGAGATCCTTTACATCCCGATCCATATATGGCTTTGGCCTCCAAATGCCCTGCTGCCCTCGGACGCTGGGGGCATGAATCCCAGCTTTGCACATAGACCTTTACCCCCAGGTGAGCAGGGCGCTGGGGACTTTGGTCCCAGGAGAGGCCGAGCCTGCGAAAATGCCCTGTGCCTGTCGCCTGGTCAGCCCCGGCCCTCCCAGGCTCCCGCCCCGTGTTATGCAAGGCCCGGCAGTTCCGCTGGCTCTGGGCCTTACCCAACAGCTCCTTCCTCCGGCTGCGCCTCTGCTCGGTTTCGACATGAGCCGGCCGTAGCCAGCTCAGCTCGGGGATTTTGCCGCTCCCAGTCTCCAGCCAGCGCCGCCTCCTGCCAACACAACCCCGGCAGCCTCGCACCACTCCCAGGCAGCTTTCCTGGCTCCCAGCAGATCCCCAGGGCTGGACGGCACCGTATCAAAACTTGGAACAAACTTCCCCCCCGGCTTGGTCATCCCCCCACTCCCGTGAACGTACAGGAATGCAACAAGACTTAACTCAGGGTCCAGATAATGTTTATGAGCAAAGACAAGCGATTACACTCTGGCAGGAGCAAAAATACAGGAGCAGATGCCTGTGCTAGCCCTGCTGGATCCTTCCCAGGTCCCTCTGAGCAGGGGTGTCACCCTGACGGCTCTGCCCCTCCTCCAACACCTATTCCAGCACTATTCAGACAGCCCCAAAACATGGAGTTGGGCCGTTCACAAGTGCTCAGCCCCACACCAGTGCCTGGGGTGGTCAGGGAGGTACAGGAAGCTCAGTGTAGCTGGCTCAGGGGCTGGGTTTGGGGGACAGATGCTCCTGTGCCAAGGAGAAAACTCCCCATGGGCTGGGAAAGCACCATAGCCCCTTACCAGGGGGGTCTCCAAGGAGATGTGCTTGAGCTGCCCCTTCAGGGTCCACTACCCACAGCCAGAACCATGAGCCCATGCTCTCTGGAGCTGCTCTGTGTCCCTGTGCTCAGGTGGGCAGGAGCCTGCTGTCCTAGCTGGGGCAGGCTGCCAGCATCCCCAGGGACAGACATCCTATTCACAGCCACAGTGGGAAGGGTCCAGGCTTACACAGATGCCAAGGGGGCAAACCTGCTCTGGGACTGCAGAGACTCCCTGGCACCTGAGGGGGGTCCAGATCCCTCAAGGCAGGGAGAGGAGCAGTGTGTGCCCCAGGCCAGCCCTGTCCCTCGCCTGGACGGTGTCACCTGCCATCTGCGGGCACAACAACATAAGGGTCCCCCTGAGTGCTGCCACATCTCCCCTGGGGAGCCCCACCCTTGGCACAGCCACAGGATGTCAGAGAAGGGAGACGCCAGGCACAGGGAGCAGAACCCAGGGGCTCTGCTCACCTCCAGTAACCTGGGGTACCAGCAGCCCCACTCCAGGACCCCCACAACAAGGGATGGAGCTGGGGACTACAGAGGAAGAGCCGCCCCCCCCAGCTGGGGCACTGCCTGCAGCTGAGATAAAGTCCTGTTCATCCCCTTCCCTTTCCCTGTGCACCCCATCTCCAACACCCAGGTTGGACAGTCCCGCCGGTGGGGTTTTCCATGTGCTCTGGGGTCCCACCATGCCCTCTCCCCTGGACACACAGCCCGGGAATCCCCGGGAATGGGCTCCCCAGCACAGCAAGGGTTCTTCCAGCTGCCTCCATGCCCTGGGTGATGCCCATCAATACGTCTGGGGCGTGAGGATGAAGAGTCGGTCTTCCTCCTTGCGGATCCACTTCATGAGCTTGTTGACAGCGTTGATGGCGCCGGCCTTGGTCCCCAGGGGACTGTAGCATATGTAGAGCTCAAAGGCATTGGTTACCTGGGAGAAGGAACAGGACACATGCTGGCAACAGGACTGTGCCCTACTTGGGGCTGGCAGTCCATCTCCCCACCATGGGCTACCAGCAATGGGCAGAGGGGCTCCAGTGCAGGGACATGCAGTGGCAGTGGGGTACCCTAAATGGGTGGCATCTGGTTTGCTCAGAAGTGGGAGAACCAGACCTTGGGGTTTGTCCCCAGAGTGGGTTTTCTCCACAGCACGGAGTTCACAAGAGGACATGGCATAGCCCTTGGTGCTGGAATTCACCAGCTCCCACTGCCACCCCTGCCTGTCCCTCCCTCACACAGGAGCAGGCTCACTCCCAAAAGGACCAAGGCTGGAGACCACGGAGTTGGTGCTGTGTGGTGTTACCAACCCCCTTCCCCACCACACAGGACCAGAAAAGACAGGCTCACCAAACCCCACCAATGGCCTTACCCATGCCAGGAGGTTCTCGCGGGGGCCTGTGAAATAGATGTTCTTCAGGGGCCGTGGAGAGTTGTGGGCCCGACTGTGCAGGTACTGGTAAAGCCCCAAGAGCCTCTCCTTCTCCTCCTCCTGCACGTAGGGAGCCTCAATCTCGGGGCTGCAGGAACACAGCACCCTGTTAACCCCCTGGAGAAGGGGCTTGGCCCACTCCCCAGCCTTGGCTCAGTGGTTCCCCGGGGGCTTACCTGGTGAAGAGCCCGGAGCTCTTGGACTTGTAGATGAAGTGCCGGAGGTCAGGGATGCCCACCTGGGCAACACTGTAGAAGGGGGTGCGCAGGGCCTCCTGCAGAGCGTGGTGCACTCCCCGCCGCCGCAGGCGCTCCTGGAAGCGCCGCTTGCAGTCAGACACGGTGAAGAAGTCCTCACGGTCAGTGGAGACCAGCAGCAGGCACAGGTCCATCTCCTGCTCCAGGTAGGAGATGTGGGCATGAAAGAAACCGCTGGAGTTGAACTTAGGGAGGCAAATGGGAGTCCAGGCTTCACCCTCCCGGAAAGAGGAAGAAGAGCTGATGAGGTTGAAGAGCAGATGGAGGTCAATGGGGTGAAGGAACTGATCCTTCTTCCTCACAAGAGACACCAGCTGGTTCCCAGACAGCAGAATGGAGAAGACCAGGCTCTTGGCCTTGGCCTGCTGCAGGCTGCTGCTGACAGCGTCCCGGACACTGGCGGCCAGGGGCAGGCAGCGCACGGCGCCCATCAGGAAGCTGGGGTCGTGGGCCATGAGGTCCAGCAGGTTGTCGGTGATGCGCTCGGAGCCAGCCAGGAGCCGGCGCAGGTCATAGTTCTGCTTCTGCTGGAAGATGTGGTTGAGCTGGGTCCAGGTGAGCAGGCTCAGAATCTGGTAGTAGATATAAAGCAGCTCGTGGGCAATCTCCTGCTCCGACTGCCGGGTGCGTGCCACTGCCACCAGCACCAGCGGGCTCCTCCGCACGAAGACCACCTTGTAGCCATCTGCTTGGGAGGGATCCCCGGGGGGCCGGGGACAGACCTGTGAGCCTGACTCCCTGGGGCTACAGCCAGGCTGCAGCCTCTCCTCACAGCAACCCATCTGCCCCTGGGGACAGCTGACATGGCCCATGGTGGCAGGCGAATGGATGGGCAGGCCGTGACCCCCCCCATGCCATTCCCCCCCAGGGTGGTACCTGCGTGGATGGACCGGATGGCGTTTTTTTCAGCCTCCAGGAAGGACACCAGGGCCATCATGACGCCCATGGTGCTGGACAGGGCCTCCTCAGAGCCATAGCGGGAGTACACGGGCTTGCCCGCCTCGCTCAGCACAAAGACGTGCTTCCGGTGCAAGCGCCAGGCATCCATGGTCACGTCCTCCTCCTCCTTCCCTGACAGCACCGAGTCACGGCGGCTGGTCTGCGGGGATGGCTCCAGCTTCCCCTCCTTGCCTGGCCTCATCTCCTCCTCCAGGTCGAGGGCCATGCCCGTGAGCTGTGTGCTCAGCTCGCTGAAATCCTTGCTGATCTGCTCCATGCTGCTCTGCTCAGCCGGCTCCCCCCGCCTCTCCTCTGGGCTCTGCACCGTGGCTGCCCCGTCCTCAGGACTGGTCAGGTCCTCGTAGGAGCGGGTGTGCACAAACATGGCTCCCTCCTGGCCCGCCCCTGGGAACAACGGGCCATGCAGCATCGTCCACGTGTCCCCCATGCTGGGGGAAGGATGCAAAGGGGGCCTCCTGTCCCCATCCCACAGCATCCTGCGGGTGCAGGTCCTGCTTGTGGCGAGTCAGGAGTGGGCCTATCTCCCTCTGCCCCCAGGGCTGTGGAGGTCCCACATGAGGAGCTGCTCCTTCCCCCCTTGCTTCCCCTCCTGGTGAGCTGTGCTCCATACCTGGCTCGGTGCCCTGTGCCAGCCCGGGCGTGGGGCTCTCGGACCTCTCTGTGTGCTGGCCATCTCCAGGCGCCAGGGACCCATTGGGCACTTCCCAGCTTTTCTTCTTGTGGACATCTGCAGCCATTCCTCGGGGCAGGACCTGCATGTGACCCACAGTGTCACCCCTGCGTCCCCTCACTTTCAAAGTAAGCTCTGAAACGCTTTGTTCTCCAGCAGGGCCAGGCCAGCACCCATGGCCCAATTCCGCTGGCTCAGCAGGCAGCACCGAGCCCTGGTGAGATGTCAGGAAAGCTGCTCTAATCCACCAGGATTTCCTCTCTCACGCAGCCCCAGCTCTTTCCAGTCCCCGGCCACGGCACCTTTCATCCAGGCTTGGCCCCAATTTCCCCCATGAAAACTGCTCAGCCTTGCTGTGCAGTGAGGGGGAAGGGACACAGCCCTGGATGGGGCTTGTCCCATACACCTGAGATCCCAGAGGCCTCGTGTTTGCAAAGGGAGTGGTTTATGACCCTCCTCGGACCGGGATAGGTGGCTGCCATGGGATGAGGCTGGTGACACTCCTCCTGAGCTGGCACATATGGCGTCACTCCAGGAACTGGTGCCCTCTCCAGCAGAGGCCAAGCCTCCAGCCTGCTCCTTCCTCCCTTCCCGGGGGAAAACCTGCCCAAAAGTGAGCACAAGCAAATGCAGGAGGCAGGCAGGCTGGCTAGGAGCCTCTGCCTCTGAACCCGGCTGTTAGGGAAGCTCATGGACCAAACCCAATCCCAACTAACGCTGCACCCGAGGGAGCCAGACTAGCCCCTACAAAGTCCTGTGACAGCCCTGAAGGGTACCACGGAGTGGATCAAGGCCCTGTCCTTACCTGGGGGAGCTCATGCAGCCCCCATCCCCAAACCTGTGACAGCTCTGAAGGGTGTTGGGGAACGGGTAAAAACTCCATCCTTCCCCGGGGAGCTAAATCCTCACCCCACAAAACCCTGTGACAGCTCTGGAGAGTACTGGGGAACAGATAAGGGCTCTGTCCTCATCTGGGGGAGCCTGTGACATCCCTGGAGAGCGCCGGGAAGCTTACTGGGATCCCGTCCGCACCTGGGGGAGGCAGACAGCCCACTAAAATCCTGTGATGGCCCGGGAGGGTGCCGCGGAGTGGATCCGGGCTCCGTCCTCACCTTTCCTCCTCACCCTGCTGACCTTCCCGTAGGCGAGACTCCCGGCCAGGGAGTCTTCCCCCAGGACCCCCTCCCGGCCCAGCAGGGACCCACCCCGACCCTTCCCCCTTCAGCGCTGAGGTGTCACCGCGCCTGCAGCCCCAACAGGCCCAGGACCCCCCTTAATGGCAACGCGCAGGGACCCACCTCCGCGGCTCCTCCCGGGGCCGCCCTGCAGCCCCCTGGGCACGGCCTAGGCGGGTCGGAGAAGGGCTTGGAGCCGGCGGCGGGCGGTCACCTCCCGCCCTAGCCCCGGTCCCGGCCCCGACCGCGGCGACACCCCCGCCNCTTGTAGGCGGTGCGTTCCAAGGGGGCTCATAGGAGTTGTAGTCCCTGAGCCGCAGGGACACGCCTGAGAAGGGGCAGCAGGGACGGGGCGACAGAGACTACAATTCCCAGCACCCCCTGGGAGCCCGCCGGGAGAAGGGAGCCGGAAGTTCCGGTTTCTCGCCGTGGCGGCTGTGGGGCCTGTGCGAGGCGGGAGCGGCGGAGCAGGAG
>WBMY01016835.1:227772-297221 GCA_013397315.1 Donacobius atricapilla
GGGGGGGGCGTAGTGTCTGTTTTGGGGTCACCCGTGGCGCAGGAATAGAGTGAGGCCTGGGGGCGGCCTGCTGCGGGGTGTGAGGCAGCAGGTCCTGGCGCTGTGGGCCCGCAGCTGCGTGCCGTGGGCTCAGTGTCTTCAGGACCCCACGCCCCAGTGGGATTTGGGTTGTGGGGTTGGGATGCTCGGCCCCTGGATCAGGATGTGGTATCCCACATGATAGTGTTGGGGCCTGCCACGTGAGTATCACTGTCAGCAGTTCTGGTGTTTCGGGGTATCTCAGTGTTGTCCTGAGGCCCTGATCAAGATTAGGGCCTTTTTTGCACCACGTCATATGTGTGGCCATCTCGAAATGCTTGTGGTTGTAAAAGGGATGGACCAAAGTGGGCTGGATTCATGCTGGGGTGCAGAGGGATCTGATGGGAGCTGTGTGTTAGTGGACCCCAAGTGATGGGTTAAATGGGATTTTGGGCTGCCAGTAAAGGCTCAGGTGGAGGCAGGATGTGGTCTGGCTCTGGTGGAGGCCAGGTAGGACAGTTATCAGGAACAACTGGGAGTGATGACAGCGATCTCCCATGCTCTGTTTTTAAAAACAATTGACACCTCAAGAGGCTGGTGTTGCTGCTGCTGTGTGGCGTTACTTTTGGCAATGCTGCTGAAGGTGGAATCCGCTTTCCTATCCCGGCAGGGTGTTGGTGTGAAAGTCCCAACATTCACTGGTTGGGAACGGACTTGTGAAGTCCTTTGAGACAAGCAAGGTCAGGATAGTAATGGGGTGGTGTGTGTGTTAGAAATTCACCTGATTGTCTCTAATACATGTTTTTAGAAGCATCATACAGATGAAAAGTATGGACATCCCCCCCTTTTTTTTAATTAAGATCCTCCAGCCTGAGACCTATGAGAGCCAAAATGGTTCCCGCTCTGTTCACTTTCACATGTCAGTGACATGCTTTTGATATTTCTTCTGAATTAAGGATCTCCAACTTTAACATTGGATGGGACTGGCTTTCTTGGCTGTTTGCAGTTTCTGTAGTTTGGGGAATAGTTTTCTCTTGTGCCTCTGGCAGTACTTGGATTTCACAGAGGCCTTTTCCTTTCTTCAGCCTTACAAAAACTTTGCTGGGTACAGAAAGTTGCTCCGCAGCAAACTGCTTCCTCTGTGCCTGTGTGTAGTTCTGTGTTTGATTTCCTCGTGTTCTATAAATACCAAGTCTTGGCGAAATCTGTTTGGAGAGAAGCTCTGAATATTGGAGTATTTTTCTGAAAATAGCACCCAGTCTGTCACCAATTACCCTTCTCTCCCCCATATTTGGAAAGAAAGTGCAAAGTTGGGTGTAAATTGGTGAGGAGATACTTGAGGGCTGTGCTGGTGTTTCCCACTCAGCCCCTTAACAGATGTCTTTATTTAGTCCTCGAGACGACCAGTTGCTTAGTCTGGCTCAGCTGCACAATTTCTGTGATCAAAGCCATTATTTTATCATAGCAGGATATAAATTGGATATATGAGATCCAAGAGTTTGCTGTCAGGCTTGGCACGTGCAGTTTGGGAAGAGGAGTCAGGAGCCTCCTCAGAGTTGTCTGGGGAAGCACTGGGGAGGGCAGGGGCACGGTCCTGAGGAAGTCATTGGGTGTAATTGCCAGGGAGCATCTGCAGCTCCACCAGTCTCTCCTGGGAGGGCTGTGTGACCACAGTCATTGGAGGAACTAAAACCACAAAAGAGCTTCTCGTTGTTTAAATGGGCCTTCTGTATCTTTGGTGGAGCCAAGGCTTTGCCATCAGGAAGTGGAGCCAGCTGGGGTAGGAATACGGAAAGATGATGCATATCTGCCTCTCAAATGTTGAGGGTAGTTGTAACAGCTCATTATTGTCCTAGAGAGCTGTCGGTCTGGGCTCTGTGAGTGACTGGACTGTTTCCATCTCCTCAAACACTTGGTTGTGACCAGAGTATGACAGAACTAATGGATGCACAGTTCCAAGCATGCAGGTGGCTTTTTGCCATAATTTGCTGTTGGCCTGGGGTATCATTGGCAAACAGCCTCACTCACACTGACCTGTCTCCCAGCATTTACCTGTGAGCTGGGAGGTGAGAGCTGAGCTGGCAGATATCTGCCCGTGGCAGAAGGGTGAATCCTCACGATATCATGACATGCTTTTTTTGGAGCAGTTGTAGCAGGATGTACCTTCAGGAGATCCTGGCATCAGTGGAAGCCAGGCTAAGACCCTTCTGTCCCTGTCCTGCACTTCGCTGTCACCTTGGTTTGGGAGGTTTTGTGGTAAAGTGTATCACTGAAGTGACCTGGGTTAAATATAACTCTCTTCTGAGGGTCATGCGTGGTGCAGGCCCAGAAAAGCACAAGCTGGCACAACTTGCACCCGGCGTTTTGCCAAAGGCAGAGGCAGGGAGCAGATCAGGCTGAGTGGGGGCTGTAGGAGCCAGTGCTGCTCCCTGTGTTATTGAACCATGACCTCACACTCCCGGAGTTTGCTGCACGGCTCAGCGGGTCTGTGCCAGGCCTGATAGCTGTCCAGGGGTATTTTTTTCTTTGTCTGATAATTTGAATATAATGTCTAAACAGTTCCCAGCTGGCAAGGGATTTTATTTTTACTTTTTTTAAGCGTCGGTAAGGTTGTTGACTTAAGGAGAACTGGAGTGAGGGAGGGAAATCCAGAAGGGAAGAGCAAGAAATGCAAGAACTGCAGGCTGCAGAGATCTCGTATGAAGGGACCGGCTGACGATAGGAGCCATCTCCCTTTGCCTGCCCTAACCATGAAGGGGATGCAGTCTTGGTTCTCTTAAAAAGAGAACTTCTCCTCCTAGAAAGATGGAGGAAACCCTTGGGATGAGGGCGGTTATTTATCAAGAGCCGTGTAAAATGTGATCAGACTGGTACTCTCAGGCTTGAGTGGCCAACGGAATGAACCTGTTTCTTTCGAAGTGACATTGGGGTGGATGGATCAGCGGCAGTTGCGCACGTTGCCTTCCTCAGTCTCTGCATGCTTGGTTTCTGCCAGAACCTGCTGTCCCTGGCTCCCACTTGAGCCTTCCCTGGTGGGTAGTGGACCCTGGTAAGAGCATGGACTCTCTCTCGGCACGGCAGCTCCCTCAGTTCCTTGACACAGACAGCTGCTAGCAGCAGCATCTGGAATTGCTCCCTGGTGGAAGGTCTGTCATAACCTGCTCAGCTGACCTGCCTCCGCTATGGTGGCACTGACCTCTGGAAGGGAGAACAAACAGGACTTTGTGTGCCTTTCTTTGACAAGAGCTGCTCCAGCCAGGCCTGGCAGTGACTGTCTGTACTGTCCTCTGTCTCCTCAACCACTGGACTTAAATAATCCCGCTTTGTAACAGCGTGTAAGCACCAGGTCTCCCAGCCTTGGTCTGATGACATGGCAGCCCTCCTGCACCACTGCAGCTGGATTGGCCAGAGCAGGTTTGAGGCCATCAGGTTGCCATCTCCCTCAGTTTTCTCCATGCTCTGCTGCAGCCTTTTTTTTTCTTTTGGAAAGATGGAAGTACTTCCTATTTCAAGTCCTGGCTTTGGTTATCGCCAGGAAATCCTCACCTTCTCCGCTGGTGGGAGGAAGTGGATGAAATTTTAGATTTCTGTTGAGGCAAGTGTTACTTGCGTCACTCCACTTGAAGAGGGCAGCGTTGGAGAACAGTGCCTGTCATGATTTATTGGCAAAACCTCCTCCGTTATCTACGTGCTTCTGAGGGCAGAGTATCCATGGTAGACCAAGAGTGGTGATCATATCCTTGAAGAGCAAAGGGCTTTTGGCAAAAATAGTTTGGATTAAACATTAATTGCAAACTGTTGTTCGGCAGCGGTCCTTGTTGTTTATGGATGGCGGCGTTCTCACATTTCTAGCTGCACCCTGAATAGTGTCAGACAGTACAGTATGTTGGAAAGCTCTATGTTAATCAAAGCAGATATCAAATTGTTTGCCCACCATATTGACAGTTTGATTTCAGGAGTTGTTTGACGCTTACAAATTTGAACGTGGAGAAATGCAACGCTTGAATTCATTCATGGCTGAGTGTGGTCTTGTATATCTGTGGATCCTGATCACATGTTACACATACCCCTTCTAACCAGCAGTGTTTTTCTCATGTCAAGTGTGTTCTTTGCCTTGTGGCTTATCATCATGTTGTTTATTCAACAGGTTGTGGTGTCTGGGTGTTGTTAGAGTGAATTAACCATTTCTGGAAGCCTACCAGACAAGATCAAAATGTGGGGAGACCATCGACAAGGCAACAGGATGGGGCCTTTTCGGTAAGCACTTAAATGTATAGTTTATTTCAGGAACATTCTTAAATACAATAAGCCTTGGGAACTCTCTGTTTACTGTTTTGGTAGAAGTTGTGAGGTCTCTATGGCGCTAGCTGTGATTGCCGAAGAACAGACAAGTTAATTGATGGTTTTTGCATTTCTGTGAAGTTTTTTATTTCGTTTTTAAGCAATAGCTGCTTATAGTATTTCTAGTCCTTCTCCACACCACCTTTTCTAGTGGTACTTGGTTTAGCTGTTGTGAGCTAAGGTGATGTGCTGTATGGCTTTTGGTATTATGTGCTGTTAACACCTGTAAGAGAAGAAGATGAGTTCAGAAATACTGGCACATTCATTGCACACATGATTTTATGAAAACTTGGAGAGTTTAATTCTTTCCATGAGATTAATAAGTTCATTTATCATAGAATCACAGAAGGGTTTGATTGGAAAGGACCTTAAAGACCATCTTGTTCCAAACCCTGCTATGGGCAGGGACATCTACTATCCCAGGCTGCTCCAAGCCCCATCCAACCTGGCCTTGAACCCTTCCAGAGATGGGGCATCCACAACCTCTCTGGGCAACCTGTGCTGGGGCCTCACCATCCTGACAGGGAAGAATTTACACCTGGTATCTAATCTAAACCCACTCTTCTTTCAGTTTAAACCAATTCCCCATTGTCCTAACCACTACATGCACTTGCAAAAAGTGTGTATCCCCATATACTCCTTTATAAGACATTTTTGAATGTCACTGCAACTGTTCTAAAGATTCGTGTGCAGCTGACCTGCACAGCACAATATTTTTATTAGTTTGTGTTCCTCTGGTTGTTACTGGGACCTGTGTTTGCAAGAGAGCGCTGGGTATAAAAATGAAGCCACCAAAATCTAGAATTTTTCTCTGTTGTGCATAATTCTTTTGTCCTTTGCTCATGTGTGCACCTCAGTCCCATGACAGTCAGTGTGATAAAGGTACTGCTCATGGCATGCCTTAGGTTTCTGCAATAAGAATACTTCGAATAATTGTCTACGGTGATATGTTGAGAAAGCTGATGAAAATCAGCATCCTCCAGAACATGTAGTAACAGTGTTGATGAGGGAGTGATTGTGTCTTGTGATGATATCAGTTGTGCTGTTCTGATGATTTTTAAGTGGATTTTATTGGCATCATTCTTTAATGTGTTGGGTGGGGAATGCTGACCTTGATCCGAGTTTTAATTGATATTCTACATTGTGGTGAAATGGACTGTGTACCTCAGGAAATCTGTGTATGCTTTGATTAATCTTGGTGAGTGATTCTGTAGTGAAACTCAGAGTACAACATGACTTGCTGTAGTTGCTAAGGAAATGTCCTCTGCTTTGGGTAGCATTTGGAGTTATTTTAAAATGTGCTGATACTGTATTATTCTGTTTTTTAAAAAATGTATTGGAGCCTTGCTTAGATGAATAATCAGATAGTTCCATCTCAAAAAAAAAAAAAAGCCCCATAGGATTTTGAAAAACTGCCTTAAGAGGGAACTTCTTCCTGAGCATTTTTATGGAGATATTGGGAAAGCTCATAGCCATAGTCTTGTGAGCTTGGTGTAAGACAGTCTGGAGGCACGAGCACAGGAATATCTTGGATGTTGATTGTTGGCATAGTCCTGTGAGGCACCCTAAGTGTCTGAATTGATGCGCTTTCAGAATTTGTCAGTTTGGACTCCAGCACAAGGAAGCATAAATGAGTCTTTAGCATGTGAGTAAAGCCTGATTGGTAACCTCTGCTTTCATGTGCCTCAGGATGATGTGTTAAGTTAGCTGTTTCCTGCCCGGGGAGCTTAAGCTCCTGGGTTCCTCACAGGCGTGTGCTGGTGATGCTAATGAACCAACACACCAGCTGCTGGCACCTTAGACAGCTGCAGAGCTGTGTGCAGTGCAGGACTATGTGAATTGCTACCATCATTAACCCATTAATATTGCAGGTATTCCCTGTTGAGTGCTTCTGGAAATTGTGCTGAAATGGGAGCACCCAAGTTTACTTTCTCACATCTGTCGTATGCTGCCTCATCTTAAACTGCCAAACATCAGTATCTTCTGCGGATCTTAGACTGTTACACAGCTCTATAAAAGTTTAGAGAAGAATGTGCTGCTGTGTAGATTTCAGACTCTTAAGCACGTTATGAATAATACTGTCTTTATTTCTACAGTGGGAGCCAAGAAGAAAGGTTTGCTCCCGGGTGGAACAGGGAATATCCTCCTTCCCTTGATAGTCTTGGTCAAGAAAGACACTCTGGCAACTTCTCTGGCAGAAAATCACTTCCTTTTGATATCCAGGCACTCTCAGGCCTCCTCAATCCTCAGTTTGCCAACAGAGAGGAACCTTCTTTCAGCTATGGAGCTAGAGATGGACCACGTAGTGACTTCAGAGGTGGGGACGGGCACCATGATTTCAGGGGCAGGGATTTCCCACCATCTGACTTCCAGGGCAGAGATGAGTCTCAGATGGATTTCAGAGGTAGGGAGCCACCCCCTTCTGAGTACAGGGGCAGGGATATGTACTCTGGAGACTTCCGGGAGAGAGAAGGGCCCCCTATGGACTTCAGAGGTGGGGATGTTCCCTCAGGGGACTACAGGAACAGGGACACGTTCCGTATGAACTACAGGGATAGGGAAGCACATAATATGGATTACAGGGGCAGGGAGGAACCTCCATCAGACTTCAGGGGAAGGGGGTCTTATGATTTTGACTTCAGAGGTCGAGATGGGCCTCATTCAGACTTTAGGGCAAGAGACATGTCTGAGTTAGACTACAGGGGCAGAGAACATTCTTACTCAGACTTCAGAAATAGGGATGTACCTGATTTGGACTTCAGGGGTATGGGCACCTCTGATCTGGACTTGAGAAACAGGAACGCACCGTCTTCAGACTTCAGAAATAGGCACAGATCCCGTTCTGATCAGGATTTTAGGAGCAGAGATGTGGCTCCTCCCATGGACTTTTCAGATAGGGAAATGCCTCCTGTGGATCAAAACCTTGTAGATTTTAGGCACAACCAATCTACTGTACCTTTAGCAGAAAGAGAGGGCACTGGTTTAAGCACCAGCAAAAGAGATGAGTCTGCACTTAGCCTAGGTAGAAGTCCCTTTGGTAGCCAAAAAGGAGAATTTCAACACTCGGAAGCACCAGCCAGAGAAGAGGAATCCCTGGGACTGGGTCTTGAAGATGACACTTCGCACAATTTCCAAAATAGCCGCGGACCTCTTCCTACTCTTCAGGACCAAGAGGAGCAACCTCAGCCCTTTGCTAACAAGCAGCAACAGCAGCAGATTTCTGGGGGGGAGCAGCAAAGATCCAATTCTGATCTTGGGTTAAAGGGTGAAGGTGACTTGGATTTCCTTGGGAGGCAAGATGCAGACTACCGGAACATGGAATATCGTGATGTGGATCACCGGCTGCCAGGGAATCAAATGTTTGATTATGAACATGGCAAGTCCTTTGCAGAAGGAAAACCCAGCAAAGATTCTAGGCCCTATAAGAACCTTCAGGTAGGTAGTTTTGTCAATTGATGTCTCTCTTAAATGTGTGTTGGCCAAAGAATGGAAGGAGTTGGGAAGGAGTCCTCATCCATATCCCATCACTTCAGTTCTATTCTAATTCACTATGCTTTTCTGAGATCTCTGCTCTAGGTTATTTAATGGGTACCTGTTCTATCTCAGAAACATTTCCCAAGAGAAGTGCAGTTTAGCAAGTGAGAGTTGCTAAATATGTAGAACGAGATTTCGTTCAGAAAGTCCCCAAGTTGAAAATGGCCAGACAGAGGGTGTTGGGGGAAGTGGTTACAGATAAACTTATTCTGTTATATTCCTCTGGATGTTGACTATGAGCAGTGTCAGAGAGAAGCTACTGGCTTGGGTGGGCCTGTGTACAGCTGTTCTTGTACATACTTTGTTTTCCTTCAGAGTTATCTTGGAAACCTGAAGGTAGTGGTAACTACTGAGTTAACTGCTATTGAATCCGAATAACAGATTACTGAATACTATTGAATTTGAATCTCCCACTGCTGGAAAGCAGAGATTACATATGATCTGCCCATTTTATTTTCCTGGACCTAGATCTTACTATACAGCTCAGTGAGCATGTGAAGAGCTCCTCCGGAGCTCCCTGAATCTCCAACAGGCGTTAAAGCTTTGAGTCAGGCTGCTTATGGACCTTTGCCTTTGAATTTTCCTCTGCTTTATTTGGCTAATGCTTGTATATCATGTGAGGCAGCATCTCTCATTTCTAAAACCATCTTGATTATATGAACTCAAGGACCAAGATTACCGGACCTGCCCCAAGTATGTGAAGCCAAGCAAGCTCATTCGACTAGGAGGAGTGCCTGAAACTGCCACAAAGGATGATGTAAGTGGGATGTTTCTCATCAAGAAACTTCTATTGAGGGATTCTAAAGTACCACTTCTAAGTCTGGTTAATGCATATCAGATGGTCTGTCATTTCCCCAGGGGAAAATCCAAATTTAGATGTCACTGCAATGTTACCTGTTATCTGATTATTCTGGGTTTTTGGGGGTTCTAGAAGTGATGAGTTTTCCTGTGGTTGCATGTGGGGTGTTGATAGCTAGAAGCCTTGACTCCAGACATGCCTTACTTCATCACTACTTTATATATACCAAATACTGTTACTACTATTTTGGGCTCAGAAGACACGTAGTGTCTAAGTGAACTTGTTTGTTCTTAGTTACTTGAAATTGCTTAAATGAGATCTTACAAAGATGGATAAGATGTCGGCTGTTCCTGCTGCTTTTAGTAAAAAAAACATAAAATGATTTAGGCTACAAGGTGAAAGTAGCTCAATTTCCTAAAGCTTCGACTATAACTTAGGACTTCAGTTTTGGGGTTTTTTGTTTATTTGGTGAAAGTTCCAGGCATGAGAACCCCTATATGCTGCAGTTTTTGCTATGGTTAGTTGTGGTGATCATCATCTGAGGCTTGATAAAGGAGAACGCACGGCAGGAACTATGTCCTTCAGAAGGTGAAAAGACTCAGAACAGTTTCCTGTACTTTCATTTTCTTAAAGGCAGTAGAACATCTTTGACCTTAAATAAGGATCTGAGTTGAACTGTCTGGCTAAAACCATGAGTTTTGCAGGGAAGTAGTTTTTTTCAAGAAAGTTACAGCAAAACCGATCAGTGACTTGGTTTGAATATTGACATCTGGTAAAGCCACTAGGAAGATGACACACCTCTGTGAACACACAGGGTTAAAATCAGAGAAATCCCAGCTAGTGATTGGTTCACTGATCACTAGTCACTAGTGATCACAGTGACTAGTTCACTAGTCACTGATTGGTTTTGCTATNATAAGGATCTGAGTTGAACGGTCTGGCTAAAACCATGAGTTTTGCAGGGAAGTAGTTTTTTTCAAGAAAGTTACAGCAAAACCGATCAGTGACTTGGTTTGAATATTGACATCTGGTAAAGCCACTAGGAAGATGACACACCTCTGTGAACACACAGGGTTAAAATCAGAGAAATCCCAGCTAGTGATTGGTTCACTGATCACTAGTCACTAGTGATCACAGTGACTAGTTCACTAGTCACTGATTGGTTTTGCTATGACTTTATTGAAAAAACTGCTTCTGTGCAAAACCAGCACTAACCTGCGTAATAAACCTTTGAACAGTTGAATTATGGTGTAAATGGTGCTCACTTCTTCAAACAAAACCCAAAAATACTTTGAAAACTCAGTGACAATTCACAGGCACTGGTGGAACTTAATTCTCAGGTACTGCTTGGAAAGTGTGTCCATTTGTAATGGACTTAAACTAGAAAGAATAGAACCCTTGGAGAGACAGAAGTGTGCATTGGCACACATTGGGTTTGGAGGTTTGATTTTGGAGATGAAGTGGATCTCATGTTTCCTGTAGATCCTCAACGCGTTCCGAGGGCCTGATGGGACACCTGTGAAGGACCTGCGACTGAAAGATTACAGCTCAGGTGAGAGTGCTTTTCCAGTGCTTCTAGTTTCAAGGTGACAACAGGGTATTTTTTACACCAATATCCTCTTAGGCAATTTGGTTAAAGTCTCACGTGCCCTAATTGCAGGTATTTTTTAATGAAAATGCCCTCTGAGTTACGTAGTTTGTCCTCCTGTCCCCAGAATTGATGGCTATACTCACTGCTGCCTCAGAGGTAAAGCATGTGTCCAGCTGCCTCTGGAGAGGTGTAGGAGCAGTAGGGAGAGCACCAAGACTGTTCTAATAGCAATCAAGAGTAAAGCCGTGGGACAGCAGGTTAAATCCTCTATAGTTTTTTTTTCCATGGGACAGCAGGAAACCTATTCCCCCATAGGTTTTTTAAGCTATTACTAAATCTTTTTGGATTGTTCTAAATCTTGTTTCTGAGGTGGCCTTGCTGTGGAACAAATGCTGCACAAATAGTGTCCTCAGGAAACCTGTTCCACCCTAACATTTCTCCTTCAGTAACCTGAAACTGGTACCCTGCTTAGATATGATGACAGGTTAAAAAAAAAAAAAAGTTTTATAAGCAGATATCCAAATACTGGGTCTGGATGTTCTTCCTCATTCAAAGAATAAAGTTCTGCTGTACTTCTGATCAGTGTGTATAGGATTCTGAAGAAAGAAATATTTTACAAGGCTGCTTTGTGAAAGAGTTGTACTGGAACAAAGATGTGCGATGGTAGGAAGGGTGAGTCCTGGGGATTGGTGTGGGTAATACTAGTAGGAAATACCTGAAAACTGGTATTTTTTTTTTTTAACCTAGGAGAGCAGAGGCTTCTACATTCATCAGTGCTTCTTCTCATTTTCAGTATGGGTTGTACGTGAAGCAGCTGGAATTCTTGGTGGCAATACATTATGTAAAGGCTTCCAATGTGTTTAGTAACTGGGGAGAGAAACTNTAGAAGCCTTGACTCCAGACATGCCTTACTTCATCACTACTTTATATATACCAAATACTGTTACTACTATTTTGGGCTCAGAAGACACGTAGTGTCTAAGTGAACTTGTTTGTTCTTAGTTACTTGAAATTGCTTAAATGAGATCTTACAAAGATGGATAAGATGTCGGCTGTTCCTGCTGCTTTTAGTAAAAAAAACATAAAATGATTTAGGCTACAAGGTGAAAGTAGCTCAATTTCCTAAAGCTTCGACTATAACTTAGGACTTCAGTTTTGGGGTTTTTTGTTTATTTGGTGAAAGTTCCAGGCATGAGAACCCCTATATGCAGCAGTTTTTGCTATGGTTAGTTGTGGTGATCATCATCTGAGGCTTGATAAAGGAGAACGCACGGCAGGAACTATGTCCTTCAGAAGGTGAAAAGACTCAGAACAGTTTCCTGTACTTTCATTTTCTTAAAGGCAGTAGAACATCTTTGACCTTAAATAAGGATCTGAGTTGAACTGTCTGGCTAAAACCATGAGTTTTGCAGGGAAGTAGTTTTTTTCAAGAAAGTTACAGCAAAACCGATCAGTGACTTGGTTTGAATATTGACATCTGGTAAAGCCACTAGGAAGATGACACACCTCTGTGAACACACAGGGTTAAAATCAGAGAAATCCCAGCTAGTGATTGGTTCACTGATCACTAGTCACTAGTGATCACAGTGACTAGTTCACTAGTCACTGATTGGTTTTGCTATGACTTTATTGAAAAAACTGCTTCTGTGCAAAACCAGCACTAACCTGTGTAATAAACCTTTGAACAGTTGAATTATGGTGTAAATGGTGCTCACTTCTTCAAACAAAACCCAAAAATACTTTGAAAACTCAGTGACAATTCACAGGCACTGGTGGAACTTAATTCTCAGGTACTGCTTGGAAAGTGTGTCCATTTGTAATGGACTTAAACTAGAAAGAATAGAACCCTTGGAGAGACAGAAGTGTGCATTGGCACACATTGGGTTTGGAGGTTTGATTTTGGAGATGAAGTGGATCTCATGTTTCCTGTAGATCCTCAACGCGTTCCGAGGGCCTGATGGGACACCTGTGAAGGACCTGCGACTGAAAGATTACAGCTCAGGTGAGAGTGCTTTTCCAGTGCTTCTAGTTTCAAGGTGACAACAGGGTATTTTTTACACCAATATCCTCTTAGGCAATTTGGTTAAAGTCTCACGTGCCCTAATTGCAGGTATTTTTTAATGAAAATGCCCTCTGAGTTACGTAGTTTGTCCTCCTGTCCCCAGAATTGATGGCTATACTCACTGCTGCCTCAGAGGTAAAGCATGTGTCCAGCTGCCTCTGGAGAGGTGTAGGAGCAGTAGGGAGAGCACCAAGACTGTTCTAATAGCAATCAAGAGTAAAGCCGTGGGACAGCAGGTTAAATCCTCTATAGTTTTTTTTTCCATGGGACAGCAGGAAACCTATTCCCCCATAGGTTTTTTAAGCTATTACTAAATCTTTTTGGATTGTTCTAAATCTTGTTTCTGAGGTGGCCTTGCTGTGGAACAAATGCTGCACAAATAGTGTCCTCAGGAAACCTGTTCCACCCTAACATTTCTCCTTCAGTAACCTGAAACTGGTACCCTGCTTAGATATGATGACAGGTTAAAAAAAAAAAAAAGTTTTATAAGCAGATATCCAAATACTGGGTCTGGATGTTCTTCCTCATTCAAAGAATAAAGTTCTGCTGTACTTCTGATCAGTGTGTATAGGATTCTGAAGAAAGAAATATTTTACAAGGCTGCTTTGTGAAAGAGTTGTACTGGAACAAAGATGTGCGATGGTAGGAAGGGTGAGTCCTGGGGATTGGTGTGGGTAATACTAGTAGGAAATACCTGAAAACTGGTATTTTTTTTTTTTAACCTAGGAGAGCAGAGGCTTCTACATTCATCAGTGCTTCTTCTCATTTTCAGTATGGGTTGTACGTGAAGCAGCTGGAATTCTTGGTGGCAATACATTATGTAAAGGCTTCCAATGTGTTTAGTAACTGGGGAGAGAAACTGGGGCAGTGGGGTATTTCTCAAGTGTATTTTTGTTTCTGGAAGCTGTCAAAGGAGATTTCACAACCTTCTCAGGAACCTTTGAACTAAAGAACATCCCTGTGTCGTGTAATCTGGCCCAACAAGCAGGGCTTAAGGGGCACAGTTAGTCTTTCTCGCTTCCTTTCCTCTTTTCTAAGCGTAGTTCAGTATGGTTGTCGTCACCCACACAGCACTGACTGCAACACTAATTGCAACACGCTCTTTTTTTTGCCTGTGCTGATGAGATTTGTCAGTCGTTGTGGGTTTTTTTCCTTCTGAAACATGTCACCTCAGTAAGAAATCAACTTGAACTGGAAATTTCTTCCTAAGTCTCTTCCCGTGTATGTTACTAGGACTTACTGCCCTCATTAGAGAACTGCTGTTTCTTCCTTCTCTTCCACTGTTTCAAAGGCTGCTCAGGATGAGACAAAGTGTCTGAAGTTATGTGCAGAAGCTCAGGTATCTGCGGGTGGTCACATGTGATGCAAGGGTTGCAGTTTTCTGCTGTCTCTCCAGAAGCTGCATTCTGTTTCAGGCTGTCTCTTCAGCTGCAAAGTTGGCTTTTTAAAAAGTTTTTCTGGCAGTTGTGGGGAGGCAAAGAATGAAGTTAAAATTAGCTCATGTTTTATGGGCAGTGTAAAGCTGTTGTTTAACCCTGTCCAGTCAACATTAGTCTTTTAAATGGTGTAGCTTTGTTCAAGGTTACGTGGAGGCTCCAACGTCTTTGTTTTGCATTGTGTCCTGAGGCTGCATTTAAACAGCTCTCTGATCCTTCTTGCACAAGATGGATATGTCTAGGGCAGTAAAAGCTTCCTGCATTGCGAATGCTTCTTTTAGAAACTGGGTAACTAGAAGCTGTAGTAAAATTAATCCAGCTTTTCACATTAGCTCCTCCTAGGGAGGCATATAGAATTGAATTAATATTAGCTTCTGAAAAGCTAAACCTCTTTGAAGCTAGAGGCCAGTCATGGGCCAAACAATGCTTTTGTGATGGGGTGTGTATGTAAATATCCCTAAGAATTAAAAGCAAACCTTTTGGATTACTGATGTCTCTGGAATACACCTGCTGTATCGGCTCGGTGGGACGATGGCAGCCTGGCTCAGAGGAGCACGTGCTAAGCCAGTCTGAGTGGGTTGTGTATTTTTGAGTGCTGTCCAGAAATGTTAAAAATAACATTAATCATGAGTATGCATGTTGAGTGTGTTTGAGAGAAGAATGCCTGCAGCTGTGGGGGAACAATAACAGCCATAACAAATAACACGCAATTAACTCAAAATAAGTGAGGTTTGGATCAGTTTCTCAAAAAGATAACGCTTATCATAAAGCTTATCTCAGCAGCTTCAGTGTAGTGATTCCACTGTATGATCTTTTACAAGACTCTTTCTGGTTTGAGGAAAAATATGTGGTTGGTTTTTCTTGGAAAAAGCAGCTCAATTTCTTTATAAAGTCCTCTTTTTTTACATACTCTGTATGTGCGAAGGGAAGTCTATTTTCACTGAAGGCTGTGCTGAGAATGGAACTCTGTTCTTAATATACCTGGTGTGATTTTGGTATGCATTCAAGCTGTTGATTCTTTAGATTATTTTGTCTCTGTAGCCCACAAACTGAAATGATGGCTAGATTTTAAGCAAGGCAGTGAAAGGAGAGACCTTAAGAAGTGGCATAGTAATTCTATTTAAATCAAAGAGGCAGATATTTACAATGATAAAATGTCAAAGTCAGACTTTATAGTATTACCCTAAAAGACATTAACCTGTAGTTTCTATCAGTTAGATTTTTAACTTGATGCCTGTACATTCAGACTGAAAGTGCCAAATCCGTTTTTTGGGGGAATAGGTCTTCTTCCAGTGTGATGTGTCAGCCTTGGCAGACATAACTATTTTATATGTTTCAGCTTGAGTTCTAAAGTGTGTTTGGTCATGTCTGTCCAATTAATCTTTGCAAAGAATAAACCTTGAGGTGACCGTGGAGCCCTCTCAAAGACTATCAGCTGCTTTGGTGTGCCGTGTGTCCTGAAGCCTTGTGTGGAGGCAGAGCATGGATGTCCCACTGCTCCTGTAGATGCTTGTGGTGATGACTTGTCAGCAGCTCTCTGGGAACAGGTTGTGAGCTCCCTTATCCCATCTGAAGGTGTTTGTCTCTGCTTGCTGGGCTCAGGGCTTTCGAGTGGCCTTTACACCGTAGTGTCCCCTCCATGGAGGTTGTTAGTGCAGTGTGTGACAGCACTGGCTGCCCATGGTATGGGATCTCTGTTCCTCCTATTACTGTCCATGCTCCCACCTTGGTGCTGACTGCCAGGAACTTGAAGCTGATATCTTTTGACCTTTGAGGAGTCTAACATGAGCACATGTTGCCCTGGTTTTGATTCTAATCATATTTTAAACTTACCTCCTGTCTGATTTTCATCAGGCTTTATTTCTGCTTCCCTGGCTAATGTCAGACATAAGCCTGAGGTCTCATCTTGAGGGTCTGATATGCACAGAACTCTGGCTGAGTCACACATGTGTGCCCTGGAGAAGCAAGCACATGGAGCCAGCTTTATCTTAAAGGGCTGCTTATCTTAAAAGACACTTTGTCCAAAGTAATAAGTGAAAGCACAAGGCATGCTCTGAGCCTTCTGTTCAAATTGTTTTCCTGGATGCAGCATGCAGTGGGACAAGCTTGGAACATGTGTTTTCCAACCAGGATTCGTGTTAGTGTTGGTACCGGCAGCTGTGAAAGCTGTTCAGGGAAAGTAAGCCTGAGAAATGGCTGGCAGCCCACGACACTTTTCTAGTTCACTCCATAAGCCCATCTGGGGAACTGAGAGAAATTTTTACTGGGCTGGGGGAGCCTGGTAGAGAATGGACACTCTCACTGGGGTGGAGAGCAGCATGGCGGAGAGGAGCTCTGCAGTGGACCTGGAGGGACCAGGTGAGCTAGATCCTAGTCAGCCCCTTTATGTACTCTCTAAATTAGTGCAGCACTTCAGGAACTGGGAAATATGGTGTTTTTAACTCTATTCTGACCCTTCCAAATACTTGCTTTTGAACCCTGGGTGGGTGTGTGGGTACTCAACTACAGCACCCCTGAGGGGCAAAGCACCCATGGAACAGGAATGCCTGGAGCAGGTAGAAACTCCCTGAACAGCAGTAATGCTTGGGACCAGAGCAATGTCCACACGGATTCAGGTGACTGATGCTAAAGGCTTCTTCCTGTGGTGGAGGAACGCCTAAGAAATACAGTGTTACCTGAAAACATAAACTGCTTCACGGCAGCTGCCTGCTCCATTTTGAAAAGCTTTTGTTTTAGCAAGTATTATTGCCCCTAAATGTACTTTATTGCTCACTCAGCCAGCCTCTTGCCCTAGCATTCACGTTCTGTTTCATTTCTACAGACCTGCCCCTTATGTGGTGCTTGGAACTGCTTCCCTTATCCCTCCCTGTGTTAAACTTAAAATTGCTTTGGCCAAGTCCTACAAGAAACTGGATTATCTTGCTTGTTCTCTCTAAGCTCTGCCGCATTGGTGCCCTGTTAAATATTAATAAGCCCCTTAGATAAATCTTTTAAAGGTACTGCTTTTTTTTCCCTCCAAATGCAGTCTATCTTGTATATCACAACAGTGAATCATTGGTTTCAGGAATATATCAGGAAGCCTCTGGAATTCAGAATTGTATTTTTCAGTGTTATATTTTGCTAAAACTCATAATCTAACGGTCCAGAAATTTCCAGCTCATGATGGAAAAATTGGTGCTGATTTTTTTTTTTTTTTTAGATTGGTGCACCTCTCCTCAGCAGGGATAAGTTCTTAATTTTCCATGTCTGGAGTGCATTCCAAGGCAGTGAGATCGCCTTTCCCTTGAGGCAGGTGTGGCTGTGCATTTGTCAGGCCCACATATAACAGGGTTTTAGCTTCCTTGCCGGGGGTGGTGTTTTGGTAGGGCTGCTCTTGGAGGCCAGAAATGCTGACAAGATGCTGCTCCTGCCACAGGTGCCATCATGCTGCAGCTCCTAGCCTTAGGTAGGACTGGAGAGGTGAGCTGCTCCTCCTCAGGGGAAGGGTGTGTTTCTGGAACTGTGCCAAACAAACCTTTTTGTTTCCTTTCTGGAGTGATGCAGTGCCCTTGGGGAAACCCCTCTGGAGGGTGGATTTGTGGTGAGCTGGTGGCTTCCCCATATAGAGGGCTTGACACCAACCCTCTGGAATTAGATGAGGACTAGGTCCCACAAGGACTTAGATTCTTGGGTTTGGTACAAAGCACATGCTGTGGGTTGCTGTGGGATGTCTCTAGCATGTGATGTGGTGCAGAGGGGCATCTGGCCTGTTGTGCTAATTATACAGAGGACAGCTTGGCTCACCATTGAGGCTGGTGCTGATGCAGCACAGGACGAATAATCTCCTGTTGCTGTGCTTAGCGCTTTGCACAGTGAGGGTTGTGTGGCCCACTCTGCTGCGTCAGCCATGACTTAGGCATGCAGACCTCAGGCACTTGCTGAGAGCTGAGGTAACCATCCCTGAGTTCAGGAGATGCTTTAGCACATGAGGACGTGAGGTGTGGTCAGAACCCCCAGTCATCAGCAGAGTTCTGCAGACTGCAGGGCTCACCTGCCAGGACTTGTGGAAATGTCTTCAGCACTGATCTGCCTGAACCGACTGATTCGAGCTTGTAGCCAGAATAGCCTGCCAAGAACCAAAAAATAGACTTGGCTGGAATTAGTCCATGGTCATCAATAGCAATCCTTGCCAGTTTTCCCAGCTGTGTGGGCAGTAAGCTTTTGGCATGTCTTGCTTGGTTTCAGGGCATTAGTGCATTGTCTCTTGGAAGCAAAAGGTGTTCTTGGTCCTCTTTCCTTATCTGTGATGTGGTGGCTTAGGAAATAGGAAGTACAAATCTGGTCTAAGTCAGTGTTTGTGATAGCGATCAACCTTGGTTCAGGGTTATAAGGCCTAGTCTGAAAAGGCAACAAACACATCCATCCATAAAACATGCTCACAGCCTTTTTGACATGCAGAATTCATTTTTACTAAGGTTCTCGTTCCTTTTGCATCTCTGGAGCAAAACTTCAAGGCTTTGCCCAGTGTACTGACATTACCTTGATTACCTTGTGCTAAGATGACAGGTCATATATCCTGGGGACCAGATTCACATTAGGAGCACTTTAAAACTAAGTTCCTGAATGGAAGAACTTCCCAGGTATGCAGCTCACAGTGCTCTCTCATGGAGTTTAGTGAAAGCCCCAGGCTTCCTCAGATTCCAGGTTTCTGTACAAACATAATGCGATACTTTGTCTTTAATAAAACTACAGTGTGTACAATCTTAGCATTGGAGTTTTTTCCTCCTCTCCTTTGTGCTGGTGTGTAAACTATCCTCCTTGGGCCAAGAGGGGTTGACATGCTTTTGGGACTCTCTGACTGTAGTAGTTCCTGTAGTTTATGGAGCTGCTAGTGTCCACCTTTGAGGGTGTCTCTCCTTTCTGTCTCCTGTTCTCCAGGATGGAGGGAGGAGGATGGACTGTAGTGCTCTGTCTTTCAGAATACAGCTCTGTTTCATTTCCTGTGGTTTCAGTGTTGTTCTCTTTCATGAATGAGTGTGTAAGAGTGTACTTCTTTACACAGAGGGACAACAGGAGGTGACAGGCCTTTTCTCAGCAGCCGGTGTGGCTTGTAAGTGCTCAGCCTTTGAAAGGGATTGGGGATATGGCTTGTTGCAGATTGTTCTGTTTATTCTAGTGCAGCTCTTCAGCTTTAGTAGCTCTGATGACCAATTTATCTGTGCAGTAAAGGGATCTGACAAATTTATGGATGCTCAGAACCCACCAGCTGGTATTGAGAGAGCTCATGATTTTGGCTTCTGTGGTAGCCTCGATAGATTGCTGCCGTCCCTGCTGTGCTGCGGGGGTGCCCTCCAGCTTTTCAGACTGGTTGGACAGATTTATTTCCTCTGCCTGCCACTACTCTGGTGTCCATCCTCACTGCAAAGGCAGTGTCTGCTGAGAAAGCACAAGTACAGCCATTCCTGAGCTTGTCCAGGAGCTCCTGTTGGAAGCGTTGAGCATGTGATGCCTCCTGATAGTAGACCAATGTATTAGCACAGAGATACAAGAAAGCCCTCCAGTATTATTCACTCTGGTATGGATGACCTATATTCGCATCTTTTCTTGGAGGAAACAGGCAAATCCTGTGCGTGGGGTCATGGGCACATTGCCAAATCTCCCACTCATATGGTGGATCTTCCTTTCAACCACAGAGTGGCAGATTCTCTAAGAACAGGGTGCACAATCCCTGTCTCCATTACCTGAGCTCCCCAAAGGTCAGTGTGTGACTGCAGATTCCTTCAGGGATGTAGAACTCCTCCATAGTCACTCTATGCTGTAGCTGCCTTTGGAGCAATAGAACTTTCTTCTCTAGCATGAGTAAAACTCTGGCGCATTTCCTCAGCTGCTCCCTGCTCTGCCAAGCTATCTCTGGAGGCAGCCAGCAGCAAGAATCTCCAGCTTCAGCTGCTGGCCGTGGCTCTGCTTTAATGTGCCATCTCTCTGAGTCCAGTCCTAGAAGTCCTTAGACCTGCAAATGCTTTTCTTCTGTGGTAGTTCTGTTTTACCCTAGGGCAAAAAACAAGTGAAGTGTTGTTGGGATGGTGGGGAAGCTCTCTGCCTATGGAGACTGCATTGCATCCATCTGCCCTGAGGCTGCTTGGCCCCACCTGGCAGAAGCAGGGACCTCCACCACACTGGCAGGTGGCCCAGCTGCCCGGGTTAGTGTAGTGTCCTTTGGTGAGCTGTTACATGGAGTTACTTTAACGGGAGACCATCTCCTTCCTGTCCTGGAGGAGAAGGAGCATCTTTGTGTTGCACCAGAGCAGCTGGGGGTTTGTCACAGTTGTTTTTGCAAAGGCAGGTGATGGCTGCCCATGGATGTGAGGTGACCTAATGCTGTGAGAGCTTGTTGGGGTTGTGCAGGAGCATGGCTGACTGCACACTCATTCCTAGAATCAAGAAGCTGGATCGCCACTGGGTTTGGATGCCTTTGTCGTGTTGCCATCCTGCCTTCTTTCCAAAACTATCTTTGTTTTGGCACAGACATCTTTGTTTTTGGCTGCTGTCACTACAGGATCTTTTCGTCTGGTCTTCTAAAACTCCAGAGATTTTTTTTTTTGTCTTCACACTGCTTACAGCCCCTATGAGAACAACACTATGGTTTTCCTTTATTTAGATCTTTGATATAACAAACTATGGTGAAGTAACACATTACTATGTGTCAGTTGTTCAGTAGAAACTGTCTGTATAGAGACAAGACTTATTTTAAATCTCAAGTCTTTGATCTCTATATCTGAAGCCAAAGAACAGTAATTTTAGGGCAGGCTTTCAGGATTTTTAGCCAAACTATTGCATGCTAGCAGGGATGCTCCATTTGCTGTCAAAATTCACTTTGCTAAAATGCGTCTGTTTCAGAGGCAGAATGTTCCTTATTCCAATGCTCGCAGAGCAGCTTCCTGGGGGTCTAAATGTATCCTTACTCCTAAGTATTAAGCGTTTGTGCCATTTTCAGTGCAGAAGACAACCAAGCATGCTTTGGGAGCATCCGTAAAGGATTGTGTATACATAGAAGCACTTAAGGGAAAGCAGAAGTCCTCTGCAATCTATCTGCACGCTCTCCTTGCGTTCTGATTTCATCCATCTTACACAGCCTGTGGTACTGTAGACTTGCACAGCTGAAAGGAAGTAGCTAAATAAGGCACAAGAGTCCTTTTACACAGTTGACCTAAAACATGGGGGGAGATGAGGACATGCATGTTTTATGGCTGTGCTTGGGCCAAGATCCGGGCAAGTTCAAGTGTTCCTGTTGGAAAGATAATTTGGACAGTGCAGCTGTGCTGCGGCATGCTCAGAGGTTGTTTGGGGGAAATACCACACGAGGATTTCTTTCCTTTTTGACAGTATTTATGTTGATCATATATACTTCTGCAAATCATTTCTCCATTCTAATTTCTTGGGGATCCTGAAACTGGAGGATTGTACAAATCAATAGATGAAGAAACCAGGATTTATATCTTCATATGAAACCTTGCATGTGAAGTTAGGCCTCTGAGTCAAACACCCACAGTGTTCTTCAGCGGTGGTTTTGCTTTGCCGCTTTGCTGGTTTGATTGCTTTGGTTTACTGCTGAAGAATACCAGAGAGTGTCCAAGAGCTCTCACTTACAGGAGAGCACTGCTTATCTTGGGATGCCTGTGGAACCAGTTCCTGCCATTAGGTGCCTGGTCCTATTCCTCCATCAAAATCCCATACCCTGCTGCTGGTAAGAGCACCTAAATTGTTGGCGTTCTGGCAGGCAATCTGTGTGAAGGCTTCAGAAACAAAAATATCCAAGCTCAGCAGCTGCTACACAGAGCTGGACCAGCCCTATATGGAGGAGCAAGGAAGAGGCACAACAATGTTTGCTGGCAGGAGCTTCTGTAGTTGCTCCCCCTTAAGAACCAGCCTCAAGTCACTTGGTTTTGTTTCAAGCGTTGTTCTCTGGGTAATGTGATCGTTGCAGATGGTGGAAAAATCAGCAGCCATTGCGTTTTGAAGGTGTGGTGTCCTTGTTCCACAGGCTTCCATTTCAGTTCCCTCCCTGCCATGGTCTGAAATGGAAGGATGCTGTGGAGGAGCTGGGGCAGGGGGGCAGAGCAGGGGTGGTGTGCCGCCCAAGGCTGATGTTACTCCGTAGTTCTCACATCCTGAGTGTGCTTGTCAGATCCATGCAAAGCTCTGGATCTGGGGGAGGGGAAAAGTGTCAAGCCTCCACACATCTTCAGCAGTGGTTTTCAGCAAGTGGCTCCAGGCTGCTCTCTTCTTGCATCACTACTTCGGTGCTGTCTGTGCAAGGACAGCTTGTAGTGAATTCCAGAATGCTGCGTCCCTCTGCGAGCCGACCACAAGAGCTGAACGTCTGGCCTGGAGCTGCATTTTGGCAGGATATGGGGCCCATGGTTATTGTTTTTGTACATGTTATTGCTGCTATGTTTATGAGTTCAGTGGGGGAGAGCAGAGGTGGGGAGAGTATAGAAGGAGAAATGTGCTGGGCTTCCCCTTAACTGTCTCCATGTAGTGCTTGGAGTGATCCTGTGGTGTACATTCCTCCAAGCGTCTGAGCTTTTGTATCTCCGTATAACATTCAGCCTTGCACTCTGTTGTGTCACGCTGGATTAAATCCATGTCTGAAAAACTACTCATTCCCTTCATGAGGACTGGGATGTAAATGTCCTTTTATTGCAGAGCAAATAGAATGAAAACTTCTGTAATCATGCTTTGTGTCTCTCATGAGGTCTCCTACACATGGAAGTAAGATAGTGCTCTGAACTTGCCTTGCTAATTACAGCAGCTTTCAAAAATCATCTCTGAAGGGGAATCAGGAGCCTTATGGGCTGACAAATATCATTCATGCAGCCCTTTTCTTAACAGAAGGGAAAGAAGTGACTTGAGAGTTCTGGATTTGAGTAAGGCTTTAAAATGGACCATGTGAGGCTGCACACTGCATGGAGTAACAGAGGTGTCTGCCCGGAATGCAGAGCAGTCTCCCAGCAAGGGGCAGCACTGCTTCTAGAGAGCAGCTGCCTTAACAGAGAGGAGAACTCCTTCATTTTCAAAATGTGATCCGGTGTGGCTGTACTGCAGAGCAGAATGGATGCTGTGGGAACAGCTGGATCAATTTGATTCTGTCAATGCTGCCAGCTAAAACCACACCTCTAGTTCCAGGTGCCCACTTGATGTCAGAGTGTCAGGTGGCTTTAGCTGCCTTCCACCACAGATGTTGTGCTGCTGGACTGCATCTTCCACTGAGCTGAGCACACACAGATTGATAAATTTCTGTTTAGCATGATTATATTGACTAAAATAATATGGGAAAGGGGATGAAATTCCTCTGTTGTCACGGTAGGACACAAAAATAGATTGACTCCATATAGTTGTCAGAAAAGAAAGAAGGCTTTATTTACAATCCCAACAGTTTCTTTTAGAACACGCTGTGTAAAAAGGTCTATTATTGGTCCATGGCACTGACACTGTTCTCCATTGGTTAAGTAACAGGAAACAGCACCTGGGGACAGTTGTTATGGCAAAGGTAGCACTGTTTACTTAACTTGTTTAGAGAAACGGAGAGAGATGTTTTGAAGAGAGAACTGTTGACAACTTTTCCTTGGGAAAGGAGCTAGCAATAGTTAGCAAGCTAAAATTCAGACTTAGAAATGTTGAGCCCACACACTGTGAGGTGGAAGAGGTGCTAGATTCAAACTGGAGTCTTGTTATTAAAGGCAAAGGTGCAAAGTCAGGATTGTGTTGTTAGAACAGCATGCAAAGAGCTCGCAGAATAATAATAAAAAAGATTAAAAAATCAGTAGGGTTTGATGATGAAATAGTTTTATGTGGTCCTGTCTTTGATGTGGTAAAATACAAAGATGGTAAAGTGAGAGAGAAGGAAAAACTAGAGAGTGCAGCCAGTGGGGTTAGGCATAGGCTTGAGGGAGATGGGGGCTCTTTGCCATGCGGCTGGAATGCCTTGCCTGAGAGAAGCATGCATGGAGTTACCTTTCATGGAAGGCGAGGGGCTGAAGCAGTAGGAACCAGATACATACCTAGGTTGAAAATACCAGAGTTGAGATGTGCATCTTTAGTAGGAGGGAAGATGAACTCTTCCCCAGGACAGCTATGTGCCTACAGTGGCACAAATCACATGCAGACCAGCCTTCCTCTTGCCCCAAACCAGCCAAATGAGCAGCAGGAGGAAGGAGCTAAGCCCTCTCACTGCTTATGCCCACGTAGAATCATCTCTGCCCATAATAATCTGGAAACTACTGTTTTGGAGTGTGGTGGCCTTGATATGTGAAGGGTGAAGTTGTGACTTTAGGTTGTTCCTCTGCACTCCAGTTCTAGAAGATAGTTTCAACATCAGGGATGGATCTTGAGTTGGTTTTAGATTCTGTAGTGTTCACCCTGCACTTTACTTTGGGACATAATATTTCAGTGCAGGTAACTGTTAAGTCAGTGGGTCTCTTCTGCAGTGGCTGAGATGACAGCTTTCCAGGGTGTGAGAAGAGTAAAGGCTCTGTAGTTTCTTGAATCTAAACTTAAAAGTTCCCACACCCTCTTGTTATGTGTACAGTGACATCTATACCAAAACGAGAAGTTTGGAGTTCTCATTCCTGCTCAGCTGCACTTTTTCATAATGCAAGGGATAGGACTTCAGAAAGTAAGCAGGTGTTGAAAGAAAAATAGCAAAGGCAAAAGAATTGTGTTAGTTCTGTCTGAAATATTGCCCAATTAAAATGCTGGCTATTTGTGTAAAATACATCTGCGGCAAGGTACTTGGAAATGATTTATCCACACTTACTTTGGAGAGTGCTGCCTCCAAGGTAGCACAAAATGTGAAACTGGCAATGGAAAGTCACTATGACTTAGAAAAAACAAACAGCAAAGCAATTATTTCTTGCCCTAAGAAAAGGTGTGTCTGTCACTGGGTTGTGTAAGGGAAAGTGGGAACAGTACTATTAACATTCATGGTAAACTGCACAGTTAATCATCATCCAGCTAGTCCCTGGTTTCTTTCTTTTTCATTCTGAGGTAGAGGGGTGGTGGTTAGAGGGCTTGTCATTGGAGGGAAAGGGAAATTGATAATTTAATGTGGCTTTCTTTATGACAAGGCACTAACATGACTCCCGTCTGTATTTAAATGCTGTCCCCAGGTTACGACTATGGCTATGTCTGCGTGGAGTTTTCACTCTTGGAAGAGGCCATCGGATGCATGGAAGCCAACCAGGTTGCTTTACAATTCGGTCAATGCTGCTAGAAGATTTTTAATTTTTTTTTTTGGTGGGGTGGTGGAAAGCCAATAAGGTTTTTGTGAAGGAAGATCTGTTCTTGTATAATACACAACACCGCAGTTTAAATGTTGTAACCAGAATCTTGTATCAGGCTTAGAAATGCCAGCAGGCAAGAGCTGCTGGACAGCAAGTGGTTTTGCCCTCCTCCCTGGCGTGTGTCAGCACACTGGCTGCAGTCAGAGGCTGGTGGCTGACAGACTCCTACTGCAGGTTTTGACCCTGCTGTTTTTGTACTCACTGAAATGCAGTGGGGAAGAGCTGTGCTGGCAGTAAATGCTTCCCCCGGCTGTTCGTGCACGCGCACATGCACATGTGACTGTAGGTGCATACCCTCGTGTGCAGCTCTGAGTCAGCTGTGACTTGAGCGCTCCACTTTGCCATATGCCTTATGTGTGGGAGAGATGCTTAATTGTGCATCTCCCTCATATCTATCCTGTCCTTTGGCAACCTGGAGCTGCAGACACAAGGACTACCCTTACGTGGAGTTGAGCCTGGTAAACCTGAACATTTCCAGCCCTTAAAAGGACAAAATGACTGAAATCCCCAGTAACTATTCAAGAGGGGCCTTTACTCTGGTCTGGTATTTGAAGCTAGAGCTGTTGTCCCCCATACAAGAGCAAGATGCATAAAATTTGTTAGATAACACATAAATTCCCACCTCGTACTGCTCTGTTTGTGCCTTGGAACTGCAAATGGTGGATCCTTCAACAGAGCCAACTTCTGATCCCCCTTCCTTCACCATATCCCTTAAGTCTCCTCTTTGCTGTTTTCCTCCTCCTAATTTGCCTGAGTAAGAATGCATATCAATTATCTTAAGCCTTTTTACCTGAATCCCAGGTCTTGCTGTCATGGGAGGAGAGTTATGAGTCAGATTCAGAGCTGTGCATCTGCAAAAATGTACTTACAGTTAATGAGTCTTCACAGCTGGGGTTTCAAAGGTCCCACTAAGCACTCGCATTTGCCTCTATTTTCAGTTACAGAGGTATTGCAACTTACAAAAATGTTTTACAAAAATAATTCTGTTGCTGGGAAAGAGCCTGGCACATTCCCACCGAGGTGGTGGTGAGGAGCAGAGAGAGAGAAGGCTCCAGATTTAATTATTACTTTTACCATCAGTGACAACTTCTATTTCCCCTTCAGTATTTCTACAATTCCCAATTTATTTTGTTGTCACTGGGAAATCTATAGTTATAGATGACACTGCTTTTAAACGAATGCCTCTCCATATTCTCTCCACCATTCTACTCACATGAAATAATGTCTTCCTATGCAAGAGCAGTTCCCAAGTATCTGGGAATTTGGGAATCCCTCTTTTTCTGGTTGTTGATGCCTCCTCTGCCCTTTCTTCCATTTGGAGTATATAGAATTGGGCAGGTGTTTTAACTTGATCAGGTTTGGTCCATTGCTACTTCAGAGAGCTGTAGGCACCAATCCTTAAACTGAATTGAGTACCTGCAGGTGCCCAGTAAATCACTGCACACACATGCCTGGGAAGGAGCTCTGGCTGGTGTTCCACTGCTGCTTACACTGACCTCCCCAGCATCAATTACAGCTGCCATTCAGCGTGGGGAATGCTTTCCCGTGCTTCCCTGCCCTACTAATGACAGGAGTTGAGGTCCCAGCCATACATATCTGGGATGTACTGAAAACAGGGTATGAAAGACTTCCAGTTTTCTACCTGCTATATCTGGCTCTGTGCGTGTGCAGAGGAAAGCTGGAAGATGGAATACTTGGAAGGGATCATCTCCCAAGCCTCCATATGCTCATCTTCATCATGTTTTAGTAGACCTACAGTAGTTAGTAATTAGAGAAGTTAGAAATGTGGGGTTTGGGATGACCCAAGCTACATGCATTTGGTCAGGAGAGCTGTAACTTCTGGCTTGCCCTACATAGGTTAACCTGTCTAATCTGCTTTTGATTGAACAGGACAAAGAGCCCTTCTAATTACCTAAATAAAAAAAAACAAACTAGCAATATTTGTACTGACATACTACAAAGGAAATAGGGGACTTTAAAATTCTCAGTAAGAGACAAATAGAGATCTTCAGAAAGGGAGTTATGAATTGTCCCTAGAGAATAGATATTCCACTTCAATGACCGCCAGGGTAGAGTTGCAAGATCATCTCCTTAGACTGAGAGTTTGCATTTTTGCAAGCTGCAAAACCAAAAACCTGTGTTAGCTAAGACACAGATTCTTTGATAGTTCAGTTATTTTCAGAAGGTTATCAACTGTCCCTGTCAAATTCAGTCACTTGTGAGAGCATAAATAGCAAGTGACATGCTGGTCCCTCACTAGTCAACCTGCCTCTTTCTCAGGCGTCTGCAGGCTGGGAATAAATAGCTTGTACAAAACCAGCATTTCTGATGCCTGTTGAACTGTCCCTGCCTGAAGAACAATTTGCTACATCCCTATATTGTATCATTCTGATATTGTGAAATCCTTTTGTTTTACTCAACACACACTAGCACCCACTTAAGATCATTGCCAGACTTGCAGACTACAGATTTACCAGGTTCAACTCCGTCCATTCAGTAAATCTTAGCATGTATATGTGACTGCTGAGATTCGAGGAGGCTTTTCTGTTACATATATTGTGATATGGAAACACCCATATTCGTGTTGCCCTAGTTTTGCCGGAGAGTTTCACTCTGTGTATTAACTGCCACAGCTAAGGTAATGACAACAGGCCCCATATTAATTGATTTGACCTGTTGATTGTTGCATTGGCAGCTTAGAACAGTGCCAGGGTCCCACCTACCATACATGAAAGGTGCTGTGTCGCAGTTATTCCCAGCGTGGAGGTGCTGGGCACAGGGCTGGATGAGTGAGCTGCCAGCTGCTGGCTCTCCCACTGGCTTTGCGGGGGCTCTGCCCCAGCAGGGCAGATGAGCTGTTGATTTGTTGTGCAGAGCCTAGATCCAGCCCTTGTAGCAGCTTCATGGTTGGTGATGCTCCTGGTGGCCTTTTGTTTCACGGTGGCTGTCACTTGAGTTGTGTGAGACCCCTCTTCTGTCTGTGATAAGCTGCTTTTCTGTTGGGGAGAAAGTTATTTTGAATGAGAAATGGGGATTCTGTCTGCTAAGTCGCAGACAGATAATTTTCTCTCCCTTATTTGAATTTTTGAAAGGGTGTGTTGTGGCATTTGGCATCTCTTGGGCGTAGCCCCTGGTGTAGTAGTGTTCCTGTCTGAGGGCACCAGGTTGGCATCTTGGAAGCAACTTTGGGAATACATCCCATGGCTGGTCTTGTCCCTAGGCATGGGATCTTTTTGCATTCCACCTTCATGTGTAGAAAAGAATAGACATAATGAACTTGTTACTTGGTATGAGAAAATCAGGTAGGAAATTAAGTACCCTGTGTGTACTGTTATGTGTAATAAAGGCAGGAGGAGGAGAAATGGAAGGAGCCTGTCTCTGCTGCTTGCATATTTTACTGTTTTCACTGAGATGGAGCTGGTTATACATATGGAAGCAAGAGGGGGTTTTTCAGTTCAGGAGCAAATGGTTTCTCTCAACTGACTCTGTAGTATTGTTTCCAAATCTCAGGGCTCAAACTTAGCAACACTGGCTGCATGAATATTTCCTAGGTTTTGTTGCTAGTAACTAACAACTTTGTAAAAGCTTTCCTCACATTTCTTAAGAAAGAGGGCAAGAGGAGAGCTATAGCATGAACTTTTAAAAATGCATACCCTGTACATTATTGTGCAGGTCTCCAGGCATGTGCTGGAGTGGTTGTTCAAGACTTGCGCTCGTGCCTTCCTGCGCTAAGGCTGGCACTTGTCAGAGCAATTTCCCTGCACTGCTGTCTTGGTTCAGCTTGCTGCGCACACCAATGTCTCCACTCCCTGCTTGTTTTTTACTGGAGAGGGTAAGAGGGATTCTTACTGGATTTTGTGGGTGCTCACTTGAGCATGCCCTTTTGCTGTCAAACTAGAAACATCAATTGTGTGTTTCTCCGACTCTGAGCCTATTCCCCTGTATCCATTCACTGCGGGGCCTTTCTATATTCTGTGTGAACAGAGCTTCTGGTGCAGATCAGATTTCACAGGCTTCTCACTGTAGCTGTTGGTGTTAAAATCAACAAGAATGCTGTGACAAGCAGGCAAAGCTTAGGACTTTCTGTCCTGAAAACATTTGCAGTAACAAGCCACAACTCTGTGTGGCTTCCCAATTAAATAAAGAAGGAGCACGTGCTTATCCTGAGAATGGAACTTATCCTGTGACCTGTAGTCTTGGAGTATTTATTGAAGCCTGTGGTACAGGGAGTGTGTTGCAATTTGTAAGAGAAAATGTGTGTCCAACCATCAAAACTAATTGCTTTTGTTTTGGTAGAATGTGCCTAATCGTGGAGTCTGATGACTTTTTTTTTTCTGGGATCTGCCAGATTCCCCCTATAATGGAAGATGATGACACCTGCCTCAAGTGCATATTCAGGGACTGTCTAGTATCCATCATTTATTCACTTGACAGTGTTACTCTGTCTCTATAGCTTTAACCTGCAGTTGAGGGTGGTGATGGCATGTCCGCAGATAACACTGAAATCCATTTGTGTGTTAGGCTAAGGGTGCTGGAGATGGCCTTGCTTCTGATCTGTCCTCCTTGGATCCGCAGCTGGCATTATCTTTTGCTCTTCTTGTTGCATATTAGGTGTGTGGATTTTGCTCAGGTTCTATCATTAGCACACCTCTTTTTCTCCTGCTCTTCCTCACCCCCACGAAGCCTGTCCTGCTTTTGACTGTGTGGATTTCTAGAATCTGCTTTTGGAGTCTTCCACTTTGAGTGAGGGAAAGGCTTGTAAACCTAGGCAGTTTCTTCTGTAAACATCCTAATGGTTTGGGAAACATGTACATTATGGAGGAATTTTTATGAGCCACCTGACCTATGGAAAGTTCTTTCCACAGGCTAGTGGATGAGTGGATTTCCAGGCAGCAGAGCTGACTTGGGTTCTTTTGTATCTGATTCAGTGTGTGACCTTGTCATGAGTTCAGCCTGGTCTTACATTGCAGAGGTTTGACATGTTGAGTCAATCGTTTTTTTTGTTCCCTCTTGTGTCTCACTAATCACCGCATTGTACCGGCATTTAGCTGGAGTTGTAAGCTTTTGAGATCAATATGGAAGCCCGCAGTGGGATGTTCCTGGAACTGGGAATCCAGCTTGCCTGTGAATAAGCAGTTGGATCTGCCTACAGTGACCTGTGACAGGGCTGGGTGCATGGGTGCACGTGTGTATCCTGCAATGAAGCTGTGATGAATGCACTGCCTCTTTGGAAGGACTAGCTTCATCTCTGCGTGCTGCAGAGACCTTCCATGTGCAGGGAAGGGTAGCTTTTGTTGTAAAATGTAACTGCCAAAAAGTACCGAAAATATTTCTCTGGACCTTTTTCTCTTCTGCCTTCTCAACATCTTCTGTCATCTCAGCTCTCCGAGCCATGTGAATACTCTTAGTTCCTCTTCCTCTGGCACAGAAGGTTGTAAGAGATCTTCTGCCAGAGACTTCACACACTCTTCCTTTCAGCCAATAGTAGCTTCTCATCAGTGTGTTTTCTCCAGCCCTACCCAGATAAAAAAACTACTACCCCCTTCTTGGCAGCTCTGTCCTGCCTTGCCTCAAGAAGCAAACCGTGCTACCCAATGTGTTTTAAAATAAGTTCACTTTTCACTAGAAGAGTTGTGAAGCTGCATCTTCTTGCTCAACTTGTGTGATTCCCAGCTTGCCATGTCCCTCCACCTCCCTGCTCATATTCCAGAATCCTGTCCTCCTTTTTCCTCCACCCATGTGGTGGGGACTGTTTGTTTGCTGCTGCTGAACTGCTGCTCTGCAGTGGGATTGTCCCAGAGGACCGCTTCTGGATGAGCTGGCTGGAACGTGCAGCACATGCTTAAGTGGGACTTCCTGAGTATCTCTGATTGCTGCTGGGGATGTGTGGCCCAGCAGGGTTATCTCAGGACTCAAATATTGCTGTATATTACAGAATTATCTGTTCTGTGTGCTGAGGGTGGCTTGGACTGCTGTGTAAATAGGTTGTTTCACATAAAACATCACTCCCTACCCTTCTCTAAAATGAAACTGTTGTCCCTCCTGGCCCCTGCATTTCTATTTGGGTGATGGGTTTGTTGGAATTTTTTGCCTATTGACATTAACAAATCTGTGTGATGATGTAACTCTGAAATAACCATTCTTTCCCTATAGATCATAAACACCTTGTTAATCAAGTTGTTCTCTCTTGGATTAGATGTTGTGTTTACAGTGCCAGGAGCTGGAGGAAATAATTGTGATTTCCTGAAATTTGTTTAAATAACTTGACCTGTGTGTGATTGACAAGATAAGTGTTGAGTCCTCTCTGGTTGATTGGCTGTGTGATCTGGTATATCAGTACTTGTGCTGCATCATTCACAGCTGCTGGGCAGGAAAAGGTTGGATATTCCCTGCACTGGTGGCTCCAAGTGAGGAACCACCATAGGACAGCCGGACCTTTGGTCATGCCCAGCACTGATATTGGAAAAACGGGGGTACTTGAAAACTTCTGCTTGTGCATGCAAAGTGCAGTGTGTACCATGGATAAGTCTGCTTCTGAGCTAAAGCTGTGTTGTAGAGGACTCACTGGCAGAGCATTCCCTAAGAAATAGCTTTGGTTTGGTCATTTTCAGTACTCAAAGCATTTTCCTGTGTGATGAGGCATCTGGAACACTCATCCTTTGAATTAGTTTCTAGGTGAGATCTTGCCTTGAGCTAGGAAAGATTTGAAGTAATCTTTGGATGCATGGGCAGGATACAGATGGCACCCTGTCTCTGTAGCTGTCAGTTCCTCTCCTCCTAATGTGTTAATGGAATAATTGTGCGCCAGTGGGGAAATCTTAGTCATAGATTATGCTATATATGCTACGCATAGGTGCAGTTTCACCTTAAAACAAAGAGCGATGGTTTGCTGCTGGCGGCTCTTTCTCACAGACTGTACGGTTTTTATTGTGTTTGCATTCATCATTAGTTGATTTTCTGTGAAGAGCTGTAGAAACTCTAAATATATCCTTGTGTAACCATTTGGAAGGTATGTACTTCGTAGCCTTGGAGTGCTTCAAAGGAACTTGGTAGATCAGGTGTAGGACAGATGGTGTGGTGCTGCAGTTGATAGATTGTGTATATGGTCAGAAGGGGATTTTGGATTAGGATGTAAAATCCCTTGATCAAGCTCCTATATGAAAATAGTAGGACTCATGCCATTAATTTGCTTTGATGCTTTTGAAGTCATCCTTTAAGTAAGCTGGTGACTAACCAAACTGCGGCTGCACTCTCAGAAATTGCCTCTGTACTCTTAGAAGTGGACGGTGCTGATGATGCGACTGAAGTGTCTTAGGGGAGATGAGCAGGCAGGGAGAGGGAAATGTCTGTATGGGTTCAGTCATGAATAATCAAGACATCTCAGTGAATGCACCGCAACTTTCATTTCCACAGTGAGACCATTTTCTATCACGGTTTTGCCATAATGTTTTGCACAGGACCCATCACTGAGAATGAGGTGACATAAATTGTTGGTCTGAGTCCAATGAGTCCTCAGCCCAATTCCAGCAATGTCGAGGGGAACACCAGATATGTTTTACAAGCATATGAGCAAGATTATAATGGCAGGACTCCATCTGGACTGTTTTGATAAGTGGGAGCACACCAGAATGTTGCAATTTTCACTTGATGAGTCGTTTTTGTGAGCTTCAGCCTCAGAACTGTTCGTTCATGCTTTTGTGCTATCTTAGCATTACTTGATGCACTGTTGGTGTTGGATTGCTGGAACAGGAAGGTAAAATGTTGACTCCAGAGTGGAAAAAAAGTCGAACTGCATGCTCCCTGGGGTTAAGAAAGAAGGCAGAACCACTGTTTCCTTCTCTTCAAAGGAATGGTCTGCCTACTGCTCTGTAGAAATTATATATGGTTTTTGTCTATGGTTTTGATAGTGAGAGAGAGCTGGATTCCCTTCAGATGTGGATTTTAGTCTGTTTTCTTCCCATCTGAGTTTGTATCAGACCTTTTCAACTTAAATAACAAAAGTTTGGCTACCTGGAACTGGGGTTCATTCAAAAGGAGTACGTTGCATTTTGCTGTTTTCTGCTCGGGTTGTGAGACTTACGCAAGTAAAATATTAAATTCAGACTCAAGTTTGAAGATGCAAGATCAAAGCTCTGGCAGTCAGCAACTTCTATTTGTGAATTTCTGTTGCCATTTGACTGTAACTGGGTTGTTAATGTTCTTGTCCAGAAATGAAATTATTACAGTGCAAAATGGGGGTGGCACGCCTAAGTGGGCTGTTGTGTCATTACCCATCAATCACAAGCAACAAGGAAACAGGTATTTAACATAGGAGGACGCAGAGTTATTATCCGCCCCATTCCCCTGCAAGCCACGGGGCACCTTCTAAACTCTTATTAAAGCTTTAATACCTATGGAGAGTACAAGAAACACTGTGTGCTACAAGATCAGAGATCAGTTTTGCTGTCATTCTGCATCTGTGCAGGACCAGGAAACACATGAAGTGGAAGAGCACTGAGAGCACTGGCAAAATCCCTCTGCACTGCTGAGGAAAGGCACCAACTTCCCCAGTCCTCTCACATAAGGGGGAGAATTTCTTCCATCATATCAGGGAACCTGTGAATGGGACAGCCACTGACAGGTCCTCAGTATCACTGTGTGACCAGCTTACTGAATCCTGGCTACAATTGCTCACAGAAGAGAGTTGTGTGGGAAAATCTTGGAGCTGTTTTGTACAAGGAGACATAGGATGGAGACGGAAAGTTCTTCCTGGCTTCTGCAGAGCAAAAGCTATCAGATTTAAAGGAGCATTCTGCCTGAAGGTTTATTTTGTGGTGCTGTTGCCCTGTGTATGTATTGATAGCTACCAGATGTTGCATCCAAGTGTCCTCTTGCATCTCCATCGCTTCAGGTCACCTATAAGTTCAGTTAATTATGCCTTCCACAGCATGAACAAACAGCTTCTGAAGGACAGGGGTCTAAAATCAAGTTTGTCACGTAAGGAATTACATTTTTAATGAGGGTCGAAGCAATAAAGCTGTAAACATAAGATTTAAGTATTTAAAACTCTGAAACAGTCTTTAGAACAAGAGAATGAAAGTAATTTTCTCCTGTTTTCATAGACAACAGGGGAAATCTTAGTTTTTTGTGATGTACAGTCCATGTCTAACCAGGCAATTAGCAATATTCAGATGGGCTTCATGAACCAGATTTGAGCCAGGATGGCATTTAAAGCCCAGGCAAACATTTGATGTACTTTTCCATCAAGGATCTCAGAGGCAGATTTAACAGAGAAAATAATTTTAAGTCTTAAGAATCCCAAGATGTATTTTCATACACTTAATACCAGGTTGAGAAGTCTCACTAAGAAGCTTTCTCACAGTGCAAAGCTGTACATTAATGATATGATGACTAAGGTATTTTACTGTTTATAGCCCTAAGTTTTTGAAAGCCTGATTGATACTTCCCAACCTGTGATATCACTGGAGAGGAGTGCTGAGGTGGTTTGGATTTTTGCCCCCTGACAAGCTGTTGTTCTGTGCCTGGTTCATGTGGAACTGGTGTGTCCACTGCCACTGCTGCCTTCTCTGTCCATTCTGTTAACTCAGCTCATCTTTTTTTCTTCCTTCCAGTGTGTACTGGGCACATCACTAAATGTAAGAAGTGAATTCCAGAAAGTTTCACAGATACCTCCTAATGACAGGCAAATGACTGATCCGTCTGGTTCTAAGAGGAGCAGCTGAAAGCATCACCTCTCTGGTGCTCCAGTGCTTGCCGCAGAGAGGTGAGCAACACACAGGGAGCTGCAGGCAGTCCCCCGTGCTTGGCTGCCCTCAGTCTGCACAGGCCAGTCTTTGCCCTGAGCCACCAGGTATTAAATCCCCAGGTATTAAAGTCCCACAGGGTATTCAAATGACAGTATCTGAGCCACCCACTACTGTGCAGCTTATCTGACAGTTTAAAGAGATGTCTGTGCATGCTGTTTCGCCTTCCCAATCCCTTTGGAATTCAGCCACGCTGAAGCACTTCTGACACAACAGGGAACTGTGTTCTTTACCTTCCTTGGTGTTAGGGTTATCAGAGGGACTGCTGTCCTGCACACTCACCTCTCTAGCTCTACTCTCCCAAAGAACCGAGGACAGCCACCAGAGTCTTGGAGCCTGGAGAGTCACTGCTTCTGCATCCTGACAAGGCACTAAATTCCTTTCTTCAGTAGTTCTGGGAACTGACCAGGAAGGAATGATCTGAATTTACCTCTGGACTTTGCACAGTGCAGTTCCCTGAACAAACCTCTTAGACCTCAGTGCCCTGAAAAAGGAAGAGGTGCTGGGTCCCACAGGGAGCTGTGACACCCACTAGTGTTACGTTGCCCCCAAGCCAGGCTGGCAGGGAAAAATCATTTCCCTCCATAGGGCTTGGATAACTGTTCTCATGCTGTGTCAGGTTTCTTGACAAATACTGACCCAAGAGATTAAAGCAGCTGTTTTCCAAATCAACTCCTAAGAAGAGCTTAGGAGGCAGCATCTGCTCAGACACAGAAATCTGTACAGGTTCCAGCCTGAAGATGGGCCAGCTGCCTTGAGGTTCTGTCCAGGTGTGACCATTAAGGATATGGATATAGCTTTTGGACAGGACACCTCAAGGTCACAGTGATGTGCTGGGAATCATCACTGGGATGACACAGGTAAGTGTTGCACTGCTGGTGGCAAATGGCAGGGCTCTTATCCTGTGGGAGGCAGCATCTGACACTGGGAATTTAGGAATATTGAGAAATGATGTCTCTAAGAATAAAACTCTTTTCTTCAGAGGTACTTCCTCTTCCCAGGATTTTTGGATCTTTTTCTTTCGGCAGAGAGACTGTCCTGCAGGGAGCTTGCCTAAGCACTGGCAGCAGGGAGGGCACTGCCACGGAAGGCTCCAAGTGCCTCAGAATGGAGTTTGGAGGTGTGTCTGGAGGAGCCTCTGGACCGCACACCCTTCCCCATTACAGTTGGTGTCTTCTTAGCAAATGTTTGCTGCTGCACAGAGCACCTTGAGTTCTGTTCACTATGCAGGTGTTGGAATTGGTGTGTAATCCCATAGGTACATGCTCCAGTAGAAGAACATGTGTTGTTTGTGTGTGGGGTCTTCAAATGCTTAATTAAATAGCTTGAATTGTCTAGCAGTAAATCTACCCCTTTAAGGCAGAGCTTTCCAGCCTGACTTTTTTTCCACCACGATTTTGTATTGGGATTGCTCTTTAGGGTTTTGATATTTGTGTTTCAAACCTATGATTAAGGTGCTGGGTGTTTCCTCATTGTTTCCCAGCTTCCTTATGGCCATTGCTAATTGTTAAGTATCCCTGAGGGAGGTGCACAGGAAGGCCCTGGACTGGATTAGTTCTTTGTGCTAATGTGCTTAAGCTTTATATTGTTTAACAGTGAGATGGGATGAGATAACCTTTGAGGGAAAAGGTGGCCATGTAAAAAAAAAAAAAAAAAAAAAAAAAGGGAAAATGTCCGGGCAGTAGAGCAGCATTTTGGAGAGAGAAGGGAAGTCCCTGTGTTGGGAAAGAAGGGTGTCTGTGAAGCAGCTGTTGTTCAGACATTGTCCGTGCAGTAGCCTGTGATAAGGAATATTGATGAAGCAGAGCCATGTGGATCCTTCCCTAGAGACATCTAGGAATAATGATACTCAATATGCTAAATATTTAAATACTCTTTAAGTTTTGATAGTTTAAGTATATTTTTCAAATAGAGGCTTCAACCTGATTGATACTTTTCTAAGCATGAGTGTTTGATTTAGAATCATTTAGGTTAGAAAATACCTTTAAGATCAGGTTCAGCTGTTAAAGAAACTCACATGCATGGCCTCCTCCACTTACCTCATTATGTGGCCTTAACCATCCATGCTTTTCTTCAGCTGTGGAGTGGAAGCACAGCCGGTAACACCAGAGCACAGAACTTATCCCTCCCTCTTTGAGCTGTTGTCCCCAGATCCTCACTGTCTGGACTTTAGAAATCTTCTTCTGACTCCTTCATGCTGTAAAGGAGAGGCTTTCATTTTAAAATTTCCACATTTTCCCCATGATCCTATAAGCTGATCTGCAAAGGTGCCCTCTTCAGAGGAGTGAGGGAAGCTGGAGGTCGGCATTAGCCAGGCAGAGATGCATTCGGGCCTTGAGTGGCAGGTGAAAGCCCACTTGGCTTCACTGGATCAAAGAAAACTTCCAGATGTGTTGAAATCTACTTAAAGGGTGAAGTGCAGAAACTATTTTTATCACCTGCTGCCCAAAGCTGGCCCTTGAGCATGTGAGGTCCTGAGCACACTGTGTGTTTTCTCCAGCAACGGCACATAGCTGTTAACCTTCTGGAACTGTAACTGGGAGCTTGCCTGTGCCCACCGTTTTGGTGCTCTCAGAGCAGGGCTGAGAGTGCTGACAAGCAAAGCAAATGCTGTGTTTAAAAGATAAGCACTTTGAGAGTCCTAACTTGGAACTGAATTGGAGTTCAAAATTCAGGCATGGAAATGTAGAGAGCTGGCATAGCCTGAAAAGCAATTACTGTGTGTATTTGCGAAAAGGATATCAGTGGGGGGAGGTGAGCTGTAGAAAGATACTGGGACTTGCTTAAAAAGAGTATGGCTGGTATCCAGGGAATTTAGAAACTGTAGGAAGAAAACTGGAGGTGTCTTAGCAGGCTAGCTGGGGTGTCTGTGGAAATAAGGTACTTAAAGGATGCAGACTGGCACCTTCTGCTAAAGGACAAATGGCCTGGATAACCAGGCAGGAAGGGAGGCCGGAGGAGGGAGCAAGTAGATATGGAAGCTTGTGTGGCATGGTGGATGGTCCCAGTGCTAGGGGGTAATGGGTTTTGAATAAAAGGACTGAAAAAGAGGTAGGAGGAGCTATCTGGGATAAAATAATCCTTATATAGCATCTTAATCGGTTACATTTAGCTACTGAATCTTTAGGACTCTCTCAGTTATCTTCTTAATGCCTGAGTTCTGTTAGTGCCAGTTTTGTTTAACATGCCCATCAGTAGTGCGCCTGAAGCAGTGTTCTGTCAGCTCAGGATGGATGGTGACAGCTTAGGGCCCTCACTCTCAGGCCTCCCCTGACCTTGAAGACCAGGGGCCCTGAGCATGCCATGCTGGTTAACCTTGGCTCACTGTTGAAATAAATGCCTTACTGCTAAATGCTTCAAGGTGATGCCGCATGCTCTTCAGCTCCATAGTGTCTCTGATGCCCAAGGGCCGAATATCCTGCTCTTTGGGTAACCACTAACACAGTGTTTATGTTGTCATCTTAGTGTTAGTCCTGATGGAAATCTGTAATAATAGTACACAGCAAAGTTGTTTGGATCAATTTGGTGATGTAACAATTCCTCAGGGATCCACCACTTTTCAAACCATCCTTTTTCCCTGTCTGTCTTGAATCTTCTGCCTTGGCTGTCAGCCACTTTGCAGTAGAGTGCTGGACACACTGCTAGATCAGGCCAATAAAAAGCTGCAACTGGTTTGAGAGCTTGAGAAAGAGGCTGAGTGCCTTGAGGAAAATCCTACCTCATGAGGAATTTGCTTGTAGTTACTCCTGCTGTAGGAAATGCCAGATTGCTGCAGTACCCTGCAGCAGCCTAAATTGTTCAGCTCCATGTCACGCTCCATTTTCCAACTGTTGCTAACTGTTCATCTAACATACAGATGGATTGTGGTGTGTGGGTTCACAGCTTTTCTCATCTGCTTTTTGTCAAAGGTAAGCAGATGTACTGCCTGTTGCTCTGTATAGTTGAGTCCCTTGTACAGCAGCTGCGGATGAGTTCGGAGATAAAAACTGCAGCATATGGAAAAGAGGGCATGAGAAGCCAGTTTCTGTGGCTGAGATGATCTTGTTCTGAAATATATTCAGGTGGTCTCTTATCCTCCCAGGTGCTGGCCCTCTGCTCCATCCCAGGAAGATGCTGCCTCCTCAATTCCAGGAGCAGCTGGGGATCGTTAGGGAGACCTTGGGTGTTTGACCTCACCTGCCTGCCTAATTTGAAGGTGAATCCTGTCAGGGAGAGAACCCTGTGCTCTCCCTGCCAGCTCCCACTCAGCCTCTGCATGGTGCATGCCAGTGGAATAGGATGCCATTACATAACTTGCATTGTGTGGCGGCTGGGGGTTGTTAAATCTGCATTTCTAATCCGTACTCAAATAGGAGCAGAACCTGAAAGCATTCTGATTTGCAGTTCCAATTATATCACCTGGCTTGTGCTGTCAGTCCCTTTTCTCCTTTGCTGTGCCATATAGTGCATTTGGAGGCCAGGGTTGGAATAAACCCTGAAGATGGTAAGAGCTTTTTATTCTGGGAAGTGCTGCTGGAGCCAGGGTCATCCACTACATTCTCAGACTGTCTCCTGGGGTAGTGTCTGAGCATTCCCAAGGCAATAAACACTTGTCGTTAATAATTTTAAATAATTTTTAAATGACGGATGTATGCTGATTTTTGAATAACCATCCTAATTATAGTAAATATGCATAAGAGGGCTAAATTAACATCATATAAACAAGGTTAGTTCTGGTATGTTAATGTGACTGCTTTGCTGTGCTGTTCATAGGCATTCTTTTGCCATAATCTTCATATACAGTTTTTTATCTATTTACAAATGGTATTTTCAGTTAATTTTTATCATGTTGAACCACATAAATCTTCCAGCTTGGTTATTATTCAGCAAGAAGGATACCTGAACCTTTCAGTTCATGGTACAGATATTTTCCATTTAATCAGACTACAAACAATATGAGGAAATAATTAGCTGACGTGGTGTTTGGTTTGTGCATGAGCCAGCTACTAAAGGGGCCTGAAGATGGTCCACTTGTGTAGGCACCTCCTGTGCTGCCTTGAGGTCGTAGCCAAGAAGAAAAGTTTGGCTTATTAATCCTTGTGGATTTGGGTACTTGGTAGCTGAGCCTTGGTTCTGTTCCAAAACCGATGTGCGCCACCCCAGGTGTGTCACCTGTAAAGGGGAGACTGACAATTGCTGTTCCACTAAGTCAGGCACTCACGGTCTTCCTTGGGACCAGGTATAGTGGCATTGTGGATGGGTGGCTGTTGCCACCCCCCTGGAAGAGCTGGAGCACGTTCCTCCACAGCAATCCATGGTGGTGTTGGTTGCTGCAGCCACATCTCCGTGTGGTTTCACAGTCCCAGTTGTAGCTGCCGAAGCATGACCTGTGGGGTGAAATACTTGGAGTGCTGTCAGCTCATTGTTTGGAGGCTCCAAAGTGAAATTTTACTGGAGGTTTCAGTATGTGGATAGATTCAGTTAAAGCAGAAGCCTGGTTTGATTTGAGGGAGTGGCCATGTACGAGAGCTCTCCTTCCACATTTTCAGTTTTCTAGGTCACTCTTGGATGCTCTAATTTTTTTTTCAGAGAAACAGTTAGCAAATCTTTGATACTGATGATTTGTATTCTGTCATCTCAGTCTTGAGAGCAAAGAGATACTTTTTTGGCAAGTTCTCCCCCTCCTCAACCCCCAGTCATCATCATTAAAAGGCTGTCAACAAGCGTGAAAAATCCCAGCGTGCTAACTGTAAATGCTAATTGACAGACAAGCAGCTGAAGCGGTGGCTTGTGCAGTGCCTGACCTGCAGCAGGCTGTCTCCTGGCCCTGGCAGTTGCTCCATAGGTTCCCTAGGAAGTGGGATCAGAGTGCTCAGTGCTCATGTACCTGCAGAGCCAGGCTGGGCTCTGTGCAGAGCAGTGCTGTTACAAACAGGGTAAACTAGAGGTGAGCTAAATCCAGCCTCAAAAGTGGGCATGATGTGTTCTAGGGTGTGGTCTGGCTTTTTTCTCACAGGTAGGCCTACCTTACTGGTATTCTTTAATGCCTCTTTTGGGAACAAAAAAGCTTGGAAACTGCTTTAGTAAAACTAGCTTTGTTGCTGAAGCCCTGTGCCCTGCTGACACAGTTTCCAAAGTGCTTTCGGAAGGATTGCAGCACCTGTGGATATCATGGCTAAGGAATTTTCTCCTTTTTCTTTCCCTCTGTAAAAGCAGCCTGTTCCTGTGGGGTTTGTCCCTGCTCAGTGAAGAGCTTTGAGACACGGCTGAGCTGTGTGTGCTCTCTGCAAACAGGCTTTATGGTTTCCTGGCACAGCTCTCTAGGACCATCTCATGGTAGGGTTGCTCTATGGAACAGTCTGCTGACAGGAGTATTTACATACTTGGCCATAGGGCAGATTTTTTAGTAGCTGAACTGACTGGGACTGAATTGTATCACTTAGATTAGAATTCAGTGTTGCATCTCCAATGACCTTTAAGCAAAAAATCCATGTATAACTGTGTTTGAAAGGTATCAAACAGTAGCACAAATTATTGCTCCCAGCAGTAAAGCCCTAATGCTCTGTTTTGATGAATTTAACGATTCAGAAAACAGTAGAATCTGTACATGCCCTTGGAAGTCTGGGCATTTCCATGGCTGAGAGCTTGCTGTCCTAGTGCTGCAAAGCTGTGCTGCCTTTTAAACCCTTCACTGGTGAGTCAACTCTATGTTTACTGCTAGTTATGAGGGGGAGGTTCCTGACTGGGAAGACCGGAGAGACATTTCTGTTTCACTCTGACTTAGAAAAAGCCAAGCTGCTCCAAAGTACAGGGTATTAAAAATATAGAGGAATTAACAGACATAGTGCAGGTTGGTGAAAAAGTCCAGGATAAAATGCCTGAATGTGGAAGAGATATGGTGCCAGACACAATATGTGGCATACTTTAAGCTTAGCCTTTTTTTTTTCCCCCACTAGCACTGTCCCCTGAAATTTTCCGAAAATCTTTGTCATTTCACCAAGATTTGCTCAATTGCAATCTGCGCAATTGGACTGAAATTTAGAGTATTATCCAAAAATTTTTGCACAGTAAAGGAAGATCTAGATGAAAAAGAGTAAGCAGAGACAGGCACTAGAGGAAATAAAGGTTCTGAAAATATTTGTGATGGAATCTAGGAACAAAATGGAAGAATGAGGAATTCAAAGCCATTGAATCCTGACAATATGTGTCCTAAGTAAAAGACTAACTTTTGAGAGTTAAATGATGATTGCAGCCTTGAGAATTATTTTATCAAGAAGAAATCAGTCAGCGAGATCTTGCTGAAAAAGTGAGCATGCAATCAGCAGGGTGTTAGGGAAATCAGGGATTAATTATTCAAGTGACACTTTCTGCAGTCTCCAAAAATGGAATTTGCTGAAGGGACCAGCACCACCAGCACAACATGCACTTAAATACCGTTTTCCATAAAACCGAAAATAATCTTAAGGCTTTTTGGCAAGCTCTGTCCTCAACGGCTGGTAGAAGAACGAAGCTCTGTGATGGATTGCCCCTGCCAGAAGAGATGTTCTCTGATCAAGTTTTTTGTTTCCTGAGCTTGTAGGCAGGGCTGCAGCTGCCTGCTGAGGGGCTGCTGTTTCCAAGGACTTCCCTGGGCTCATGAAGATGTGCACCCTGCCTTCTCCTCCTGCCTCTGCTCATTATGTTGTGAGGCACCCATGGGCATTTCTAGCCTACTCCTGGCACTGCCCATCTCTTAAGTGTGTGCTGGGATGTGGTGGGTACCCTGCTTGGGAGAGGGAGCATGTCTGTCTCAGGGACCAACATTTCCGGTGGGACAGCCTTGATTTCCACTTCCCTTTCTCACTTGTGTTTCCTCACATGCCTTAAAGAAGATGCAAAGCCTCTTGTAGACAGGTAAAGTGAGCAATCTCCTTGCTGTGAACAGACCTTGAGCAGGTTCTCCAAAGATGCAGCAGCATGCTCTGGATGTACACACCAGCCTTCAGCAAGGTCCAGTAATGGCTCAGCTTTCTGTCAAGCAAAGGCAAATCCATGTTGGAAGGCAGTGCTTCAGCAGCTGGGTGGCAGAAAGGAACCCCTCAAAGTGTTCAACATAGACCTGGTGGGAAAGGATGGCTTTGGTTCATAAAAGGCAGGATGTGAAGAGGGGAGGTGGTGGAACCCTGCTGTGTTCTTTCGTAGGAGTTAAAGGATTGTTGTACTGCCACTCAGTGATTCCTCCTATGAACTCCTCACTCCCACTTTGCATATTCCCTAGCATCTCCCTCACGTTCTGCAGAGCAGTTTATGCATGGGTGTATCATGACTTCTGAATAACAACCCTGGGAACTTGTTTTCTCGTGTTCTTGGTTTGCACTGGGGGTTTTTGCATGGTGAGGCTACTGGGTCAGAGTACCTGGGAAACTTCTGACTCAGCAGAGGTCTCCAAAATAGGCTGGGACTGTTTAGAGCTCCCTGACATCTGTCTGTGCTATCAGGCAGCTGCTCTCCTGGGACTTGGGAGAGCTGGGTCTGGTTCCCTTTATTAAAACCGAGTCTCAAACTGTGGTATTGGGGAATGGAATTTGCTACATGGTCTGGCAGTGCCTCCATTGACAGGAGATGTCTCATGGCTATGTGTATCTGTGACCTGGCCTGCCTGCATCCTACGTGCCCAGGTATGGCCTGTTGTCCATGGCAGATGGGAGCCACCAGGAATCATCACTGCTCCAGGCAGGAGCCAGGGGACTTGTACCTACGACCCATTTTATCTGCATTTCAGCAGAGCTTGTGGGTGTGTTGGCACATCTCCAAAGCATCACTTGTGGATCTGGAAGCAGTGTATCTGTGGGCAGTGGAGGCTCTCAGGTACTGCTGCTCAAGCGCTCGAGGCCAGCCTTGGCAAGGAAAGGCTGGCTGCAGAGCCACTGGCAGATTTCTGGTGTACTTGTCTGAAGAAAAGCCATGGTTTCGTGACTGGCATGAAGACTAACCCAAGTATGAAAATTCTCTCACCTGAGAGGATTTTTCCACACATTCCTCCTTGAGTAGCTGCCTTGAGGCCAGCCTGGTGGTGGCTGGCGTGGGAGAGTCTGTCAAACTGCCCCTTGCAAGCACCTGGACTAAAGCAGCTTAAAGCAGTTTCCCACTCTAGTTATTTGTCTCTGCTCTTCCTGGGAGGTGGCAAGGCCTTTCCTGCCTGGTTCCTCTGGAGCTAGCTAACACAGCCTTGTAGCCCCATGCTAGAGCACAGGCTGTTTCCCTCCCACTTCCATGGCAAAGCTCCAGCTAACTGAACTGGGAGACTTTCTCCCCCTTTCACCCTGTTTCACTTGCGAAACCTTTAGGAACCAGAACTTTCACCCCTTTCTTTGCCTCTGAGTAACCTGGGTGTGCTGGGTACGTTTGTCATTTACCCCCTTGTCTCAACAGGGAACTCTTACAATCGGTGGCAAAGAGGTGACCCTTGAATACACTCCGTGCCCAGAGTTCTGGCGCTGCAAACGAGTAAGTATGTGCTCAGAGCTGCGCTGTGCTTCCCCTGCTGGCACTCGGGGCAGTGGCAGCTCAGAGGAGTCTTAGATATTTGCTCGGTGGCCAAAGTAAGCTCAGAGTAATTAATACCTGCCCTGAAGCTCTTGCCCCTCCCCCTTCACAAAACCTGCTTTTGCCTGCCTTGTTTTTGGTCCCACCTCTGCGTGCATGTTGCTCTGGTACAGGTAGCCAGATTTTTTATGCACAGAGCAGCCTTGTCCCTATGCAGTGTTTCCTTTTTAAAATGTGAGAAAAATAGCATATGGATCCTTTCTCCTTAAAAGCCACAATGAGACTGTGATTCTGCCAACTGGAATAGAACAGGCTTCGCTCTGGTTCATGTGTGTAACCACCCCTCTGCCTCACACAGGAACCTGTGGTCTAGCTGTGACTGTAGTAAGTGCAGCAGGGAAGGAAGCATGAAAGTGGATCCAAGTCTAGGCAGCATGAGCCAAGTCTAATACATGCAGGAACTGGTCCATTTCTGGGAAGGTACAGTTGCCCAAGGGTCAGTTTGTTCCTGTGTCTCCACAAGGTTCTCCCAGTACAGAAACTTGTGGCTGCAGCAGGCTGGAGGTGATTGCTGGAGAAAGGACAGGATTGTTGTCTGCCTTCCCACTGACTGCAGGCTGAGAGACTGCAGCAAGACATGAAGGGATTGGTTCTAATTAGTCCCACCTTGAGCACTGGATCACCCTGGGCTACAGAGACCCTCATCCACCTGAGTGGACGCACTCAGCTGCAAACAGAGCTGTGCCTCATCTCTGCTTGCAGAGCTCCAGAGGTGGAGACACAGGTTTCAAGCAGTGGTTTCAGACAGCTCTCAATGCACTGAGGTGGCTGCTCTGTATGTCTCCTCTGTTGTTTTGTGTAGCCATGGCCTGAAGGAGCTTTCTTGTGTCCCAGAGCATCCACAAGGCTTCAGTCATAGGAAGAAATTGCTATGAAACAAAAGCAGTGCATTTGCAAAGAGCTTAAGGAGGAAGTCAGGAGTGCTGTGTTTGGACAGAGCTGTGAAAATGGGGCCATTTGCTCTCCCCACAGTGGCTCTGGGTGGGGTAACCATCTAAGCCTGTACAGCTCCGCCTCTTGGTTAGCAGACACCTCATCATTAACTCTCCAAAGTACATCAGTATCTACAGTTCAGCTCAGATAAGGACTTTGTCACTGCTTGAGGGGTGAGTTCAGGTTAGAGAATACCAAGGTAACTTTGGACCCTTTGAATGAGCATTGTGCCTAGCAGGGAGCTTTTGATCCAGCATCACTTGAGAGGGGGAGGAGTCCCATCCCAAGGACTAGTGAATAAATTCGTGCTCAGAAGTTGTGTGAAAGCCCTGTTCCTAAGGCAAACCCAGCTGTGAGTCATATGAGCATTTACCTGCAATTTTAGCAAAGGCCCCTGCTGCCATTCCCCATCACTGTAACTTTTTCATGGCCACTACTTTCTGAAAGCACACTGCAGAGTCTGGAATTCTGGAGCAGGTTGTGCCCACTGCCTTCAAAACACGGCTTCCTCATGCTGTCCGTCTTCCATTGCAGTGTAAGGTGTGTACTGTGGGCTACAGATCTTCCTGTTCCTATTGCAAGCTCCCAAGAGATGGTGAGTATATCTGGTCCCCTGAGCTTGGGTCGGTTAAAAGTTTCATCTACCCTGGACAAGTAAGTTTCTCTTCTGGTTTCCCATGCCATCGCTGTTGGTGGACTAGCTGAGCATTGTGTGGGAGGATTGTTAGTTTTGTTTCACTTAGACCGTTTTTGCCTGTCCATGCTAAAGGTGTTGCATGCAATGGGTCTCTGTCAGGTTCTCTGCTCCTGTGAGGCTTGGTGAAGTGTCTTACTGCCCACAGCCTTTCCCTCCTATTGTCTGGTATTGTCTTTTCATCCAGGGAGTTATAGTTATGTGTACTCTGGGACTGTGAGCTGGTTCTGCGTACTCTAGGTGAGATGGCTTCTCCTTGACCCACCTTCCTTGGGAGATGGAGCTGCATGGTTTTAGTGTCACTCAGAGACTCAGATTTGCATCACTTTTGAGACTCTGAGATTAGGATCACAGATTCATGGAATCATTAAGGTTGGAAAAGACCTCTGAAATCAAGTCCAACCATTAACCCATCATTGCCAAGCCTACCAGTAACCCATGTCTCTAGGCACCACACCTGCATTTCCAGAGATGGTAATGCTACCACTTCCCAGCGCAGCCTGTTCCAATGCTTGACCACTCTTTTGATAAAGAAATTTTCCCTAATATCTAAACTTCCCCCAGGGCAACTTGAGGCTATCTCCATTTGTCCTATCTCTTGTTCTTGGGAGAGGAGATTAGAGGTGAATCCAAGATTGGGATTGCTGAACTCATCTTGCTGGCTGTAAAAAATGCACGAGAGGAATTCTCCAGGAGCTTCTCCTCGCCCCACTAGCACCTCTTATTTCTGAGGTGGGAGGGCACAAGAACCAAAACACGCTTCCTTGAGGAACTGATTTATTTGGGATGATAGCTGTGCCCACCTGTACTATCCCTGGGTGCAGCACCAGGGGCTGCAGGGCCACGAGTGAGTCCTCCACCCTCCTCTGGCACTGCCTGTGCGTTCCAGCCACTGTTTAAGCCTTGACTCTGTACCTTTGAGGAGACTTCTATGTATTGCCCCAGGCAGAAGGGCAATACATCAACTGCTGATGCGAAGACCTCTGTTTACTGAAGCACTGTCCCTGTGGTTGTGCAATCTGTGCTCTGTGGCTCTTCCATCAGTGCTGTGAAGGCAAAATTGATACAGCTGGCCCAGTGCAGCTGTGGGTTTTAATGAAACTGCCCAGGAGCAAATTAAACAGACCCTTTAAGCTGCTGTGAAGACAGATTGTGGTGAGTGCTTCTTACTGACCTGCTTTTCTTGGGAAAGGGTGCAATAAGGTAACGTCTCTATGACTGAGTGAAACAAAGCAGCTCTCCAGGCATTTACAGTGGTTATTGCAGCTTTGTATGACTTCTGGCATGCTTTGTGACTGATGGGTATGAAATGGACTTAAGTATGCCTCTCTTACAGGGAGCAGAGCAGGCCCGGAGTCCAGAGGTGGTGCTGAGGGAGAGGACGCATCGGCTGAGCAAGAATTCAGTAAGAGAGTTGCCCTCCTCATCTCTAGGGTTGTGCTCGTGTCTGTGTGATTTGCACAGGCAGTTTTCACAGCTTCAGGTGCAAGCTGGTTTCATGTGCAAATTTTACATGAGGTTCTGTAGCCAAAACTCTGCACTCTACAAACTGCAGACAAATGAGTACACCTGTCTAAGGTGAGCTGTGCTGGCTGCCAAGCAAGGCACTGTGCAGCTTTCCCAACAGTTGTGTGCAAAATAGTTGTGTGTTCTGCCATGCTGCCCACTGCCCAAACAAAATGAGAGCAGGGAGCTGCTCTCAGGGACATTAAAGAGGGAAGCTTCACTGTGCCATGTCTTGCACCTTCATTTGTTCTCTTTGTGGGAAGAGGCTTCAGCAGCAGGTGCTGGGCTGGTGGTGTCTGCCTTTGCAGCCTCACAGATTTGGCTTCCCTTTCTAGCAGTGTTAGAAGCTCAGGTAGGGATCTCTTTTGCAGTGAAGCCAGGCCATTCAGAGGCCTTCAAGCACAGAAACTTGTTGGGGTTTATGTTCTCTGAATGGCATTGCTAGACTGGGGGGCAGGGTGTTCCCATATTGTTTCTGTCTCACCCATGGTCAGTAGGCACCGATAAAATCTGTGACTGTATTATGGATGTGTTTCACTTAGTGGTCTCAGGGGGTCTGAACCCAGTTTTCCTCTAGCATATAAACAGGGTGACAGTTACTAGTTGATATTGCTTGGCTGTGGATGATCAGGAATACGTTGTGTATAGTAAGGATATCACTGCCATATAGGTTGTCCTGGACATGGGAGGAACGTGTCTAAATCCATCCCTGATTCTTGTTTGTTCAGGCAAGAGCCAATCCTAAAAGGAGGCCAAAAAGCCTCTCGTCTCTGACTAGAAAAGTCGTGTAAAGCAGCACAAACACAAAACAAGGCAATGGAGGGATGACAGTACTTGAACAAACCTTGTGTCTGCCAAGACAGTGGATATGCAACATGCATACAAGTTGGCCTTTTATAAGGAGCACTGCTGCAAGGGCCAGCAAATAGGAAAAAAAAATACTTGCTGAAACTTTTATGTGAAACCAGTTCATTTCTTCTCTCTAATAGCGGAGACAAAGCTTGAAACACCTGAGCAAGAATTGTCCGGTCAACCAGGATCTCCAAAGCAGCCTCTCCAGCCCTCAGTTCCTGCTCCACAGCAGGAATGTCAGCCTCAGGAACAGGAGCCAAGGAAGAGAGATGAAGGGAGAGAGCGTCGGCCTTCACAGGAGAGGAGAAGGGACATGGACCGGCACCAGGAGCTGCCCTCTCAGAGGGAAGCAGAGGAAGCCACGCCACCAGATGGGGGAGGAAGCAGAAGTGAGTGACACAAAGGCCAGTTTTGGATTCCTCTTGCTTGCACTCCATGAGTCTGTCTGCAGAAAGGGCAGCATTTGACTAAAACCTCTGGAGGCTATTTCTATGTTATGCAAATCTATGGCATAGAGTAATGGAGGGCTGTCCAGCTCCAGAGGTGCTGACAAATTGCCTTTAGGAAAATTAATTCAGGCTGAACTGGCTTTAGGGTGGTGCAGTTAACTTAGCACAGCTTCAGAAGTCTTTTGGGCCAGCAGTTACCCTGCGCTGAGCTCTGAGAAGGGGCTACTTTCTACTCTGTTTTTGGGAAGGAAAGGTTAGCAATTGGAGGCGATAACTGGAGCATCTTGCAGAGTGGAGAGAAAAAAGCAATGGCTTTGAGGCTTGACTGCAAGAAGCCTTGAGTGCTTTGAGTGAGTTTAGTCACAGTAAACTTGGTTCTAAATTATCTTTTTTTTCACTATGTTTTTTTCCCGGGCCACTTCCGTGATTGTGTCTGTCAGCAATTATGCTGAAGCGAATCACTCGGTTCACCCCCCCAGAGGTGATCGTGGGGCTCCTGGCTCCCTACGTGCGTCTGTCCACCTCTAGCGTGCGCATCATGAAGAACAAGGCTGGGCGGATGGGGCAGACCTATGGCTTCATCGAGCTGGAATCTCACGCTGTAAGTAATTTCCTGCTTTCATGTGCTCCCTCTGTTGGCATCTGGTACCTGTAGAAGTAGAGAAACCACAGAAATACAAGAAATCTCTGTCCTTGTGAGGCTGCTGTGCTGGAGCATGTCCTCTCTTCTGCTTGTCTGACCAGGTACAGGAATTAGCTGGTACAGCTGTTTTCTCTGGCTTTAAGAGTCCAAGATTGATTGTTGTCACAAGCTGTGACACTGATTGAGTTTCTCACCTCAGTGCGTTTCATTTTAGACATTCTAAACTTGAACACTTCTTGCATAGGTATTTTGTTTGCAGAGGACTTGAATCCAATCGTTTTTGTTTGTAGAAGGCAAGAATCTCAATTTAAGACCGTCCCATGTTGGAGGGTTCACATTTTCTGTGTTTGGGTGGCTCCCAGACTCCATAGCTGTTCTTTGATGTTGGTCCAGAGGGTGTTTACAGCTGGGGCAGCAGCAGCCACAGTGCTGCACTGTCTGGCAGCCCTAGGAAAATGCCGTCCCCAGCTGGCGGCTGTAAGTGGTCATAGGACAAGCAGAGAACCTCACATTGCATTTATCCCTTTTGTAGCATCCTAAATACCCTTCACTGACACTTAGACTAATATTTAGTGTTGTTTTTCTTGTCCTGCTGAGCACAAAGCATTCCTTTCAGGCAGACTGGATTTGGAAAATGTGCTGTTTCCTTCTCATGGAAGGTGGCATTCTTTTTTTTTTTTTACAGGAGGCACTGAGGTTGCTAAAGATACTGCAGAACCTGGATCCCCCGATCTGCATTGATGGGCGTACATTGGAAGTGAATCTTGCTACAGGGAGGAGAAGGTACAGACAGATGAGGCAGTGGGCTTGTCCTTTATGTGCTGAGCCTTGAGGCTAGAGCTCTGTTGTCAGAGCAGGTGCTTAAAGTTTGGCATGGGAGTTAGCACAGATGTTCCTACAACCAAAAAATGTGTTGGAGAAGTGAAGGCATTGAAGCTTGGAGGAAGCTTCAGTGACTGAGCAGAATGGGATTAGTGATCATAGTGCATCTTGTTGTCCAGCCATCAAATTCCATTCTGCAGGAATTAGTGGGTTCAGCTTTTTAAAAAACATGTGGAGAGATGCATCTTTGTAGACACAGCAGAGTGGAGTCATATTTCTTGTGGAGACAGTGGTTTGCCAAGTTGTCTCCTGGGATGGACACAGTCCAACATGTGACCAGAAAAGATGGTCTTTCTGCCTTTATTGGTCTTGCTGGTCGTTTTGGATATACTGAGGTTAATGTAAAAGCAGATTGCCATTAACTTGCAACCTTTATCTCAACAGGAATGACTATGGGGAGCACGGTGGCAATTCCTACTATGGCCCGGTAGGTCTGCACAGCTTCCCTGCAGGTTGCTTAAAGGGAGGGAGCACTGGGGGTGATGGGCCTGGCTGTGTTAGGCTTTTTCTCTTTGGGCAGCTGAAATACTGCAGAACATGTTTCACCACGTTTGAAGATGGGGTGATAATGCTCAAATGTGCCCACTGCTGCTCTGTCCCTCATACTGTTTATCATGTGCGTAGAAGTGCAAGTCAGTGCTGCTGGAGGAAGTTCTGGGCTGGGTTACTTGATGCCACAGTTTACAGAGTGATTTCACTGATGACTGATCTCCGTTCCCAGAGTGAATGTCTCTTTAGTGTTTGTTACGGGACCACAGGACTCTTCCCATGTACTGGATGGGGTGAAGGCTTCCATAGGGATTGCTGTGAGTGCCTCTCATGGAAGCTGCAGAGATCTCGTGCTTTGTGACACTGTCCATTGCTCCGGAGATGAAAAGCTGTGTCTACTTGTGCTCTGTTTAGGATGGCTAAATGAGCCCTTCTCTTAAACTTCGGGCCTGTCAGAGGGGGGAGAAGCAATATCTTTGTTAAAGAGTCTCTGACCTGTTTGTGTTGTTCGCTTACTCCAGGGCAGAAGGGGCATGAGAGACAGGAGGGGTGGCGAATCACTGAGACGCACCAGAGCACAGTGTAAGTTAAACTCTGCTTCACTCCTACTGCGGAGACTTTTCTTCCTTAAAAGGGCACTGACATGTAGAAATCAGCCCAAAAATATTTTTAAAGGCTAAGAGTAGGTTTGTTTGCTACACCCACTTGTGAGTTCCTTTGCCAGCTTTGTTTAGTCACATTTTCCTATCTGATGATGTGTTTCTCTCTATTCTCACTGTGTGAAACTACATGCAGATAAAGGAAACTTGCTGCCTATTTTTCCTTGTTGTAGAAAACTGATGGGGTAAAATCAGCCTGGCAGTTACTAGAGAAGACAGAAGAAAATACACTTGATGCAGCAATGCCAGGAGCTGGAAGAGCACTCCTGATTGTTTTACTAGTTTATTTATAGCATTTCTGAGGTCTGTCAAAGGACACTTTGGAAATGAGAAGCCTTCCTGACATTACGGGCCTACTACCCTTAAGGCCTTTGGGTTTTCCTGTAGAAATAGTTCACTCCCTTTTCTTCTCGGGAGCTTTCATGCACCGATGGGGTGGAAGGGATGTGGGGATTATCATCACTTTAAACAGGATTGAGAGAGAACAGCTTTTCCTTGTTCACGGGAGTGGGTGGATGTAGATACTCATTACCCCATTCTTAGGGAAATTACTGAATTTCATGACCAAGTGTTGTGGTCTTGTGATCTCAGCACAGCTCCTGTAAATTTGTTTTGATGTGGAAGTTTTGCCAGAGTCCTAACGAGAATTGTGAAAACATATCACCCCTCTTACTCCTTGAGGAAAAGATTATGTAGGTCAAGTGATGTGAAGATACTCATACCTCTCTTGCCAGGAGAAAAAAATCTTTCCTGTTCTTGATCCTTTCACCAGTGTTAGGTTTGTTCATGCTTTTGTCTTTGTAAAAGGCAAGTTGTGCTTTTGGAAGCCTGTGGTGCTAACTCTGTCTCTCTCTTCAGCACCATCAGATGTGTCCACATACATTTATGATCCTGACACTGGGAATTACTATGATCCCATAGCTGGGACATACTATGACCCCAGAACTCAGGTGAGTGGATGGGATGGAGGTTCTTACAAACTGCTTTTCTCTGGAGGGATTTTGCAGCCAAATCCTGAAAATAAGCCAGCATAGGGCAGTACAGAGGCAGTTTTGTGTCTTTCACTCTGTCTTCTGACCTGTGTGAAAGGGATGCATGTTGCAAAATATCAACTTAATGAGAGGCTAGGAACCCATTAGCTGGGTGTTGAGCTAGCTGTAGCTGCCTCTGGCCTCTGAAGCCCTGCCTTTGGAAGGTTTTTAGTTTGCATTTCCTCGAGTAGACTTACTGGCAGAGCATCACAGTTAAATATTGCTGTAGACGTATGATATGTGACTGTCTGTAAGAAAGAATGGACAGCAAAGCTCTGTTTTCATCTGTGGTCTCTTTGCTTCTCAACCCTAGCCAGCAATAGCTGTAAGGATGCCAAAAAAGAGCCATCAGCAGAGATTTTCTGGAACTATAATCTTGTTTCCATGAGTCTGGGGCTGTCCATGTTGTGGGAGAGCAGGGCAGTGCTCTGGCGACCTGGCTGTGGTCAGCTGTCATCTGTCCCAGCAAAGTTCTAAAGCCTTTGCCCTCTGCAGTCCCTTCTAGGAGCAGTCGTCTCCCCAGCTCAGCAAGGACAAAGAGCCCAGTAAGAAGACTGCAGGGGTTGTGCTAAGCCTGCTCCAAATGCCTCTTTCAGAGGGAAGTCACAATAGACCGGGAGCCCTCCTCACCCCCGATGGAGAGCAGGAGGCGGCGGCACGAGAGCCAAGAACGGACCAGTGACAGGAAGGAGCCACACAGCAGGGACAACAGGGACAAAAAGGACAAAGGGAAAAGTACTTCTGCTAAGGTAACTCCCTCCAGGCATCAGAATGACCTGAGGCCAGAAGTCTGAGGGAAGACAGGTTAGAAAATAGAGAGTAATTAGAGGATTCAAAAAGGAAGGGACCATGAGAAAAGGCAATGGGGTCAGCAGCCAGAAAGGAACATGGTGGCTATCCAACCAGGGAGTAAGTTCCAGAAATTTTTCTCTCCTTACATTAAATCCAGGGATTCTCATCCCTTCCTTATGGTGAAAGATTCAGACACATCCAGGTATCTGAGACATGTTTCACTCATGCTGCTGAAGGCACCCAACTGTTGTAATAGAGACAACAAAAAACTGGCAGAGACATTTAAACACCTCAAGTCAGATGATGATGGAGACTCAGCTGTCCCCTAACTGCAGTTTCTGCCCTGCTCCAGTCCCAGGACAGTGCCCTTCACTGCTCTTCCTAGTAAGCAAATCCCAGTGTGGGGGCTGCTGGTTGGGAATAGCTGCCTGGAGTTTGGATATTTGAGCACAGCCCAGGGCTGTGATACAGACAGGGCCTGAGGAATGCCAGGAGAGTTGGTAGAAGTGATTTAGCCACCAATGCAGAAACTTCGTGTTCTTCCTTGGTTCTTGGTCTGAATATGCTCAGTGGCATGACCAGTCCTGGGCACCTGGGACTTGAGGGCTGTAACTGTCCCTGAGGCTGGTAAGAAGCCAGCCAAGGAGTCATCGGATGTGGAGGCTTTCAGGGATGCTGACCTAAGAGAAGCATGGTCCTGTCTGAATGGAGGATAAAAGCATCTCCAGTAGAAATCGTTCTGTTGTTTTTCCCACTTGCCTGTTTTCCATGGATGCTCAGAAGTGGCTTCCTGGCTGCACTTTGTGCTCTCTGACACCTGTGTTGTTGCTGGCCTAATGCCCAGTCTTGGATTTTTCAGAATGAGCCTGGAGAGGAGAGATTCTTTGCAGAGGATGTCTTCAAAAAGCCATTGCCTCCCTCTGTGAAGAAGGATGAGAGCACAGGCGTGGTAAGGTGTCACACTTGTCTTCCTTGGTCAAGTATGAGTAACTCATGAGCCACTAAATTGGAGCCTGTCCAGGGCTCCAGGTGAGTTCTCTGTAAAATGTGTGAAAGCGAAGCTTCATCCAAGACTACTGTCTGTGCTGCTGAGCACACAGCTGAGTATCACAGGCTCATCCTGTTGCAGTGCTGACTGCAGTCTCTGGTGCCCTCTGTCCAGGATAAAGAAGATCCTGGAAACCCTGCCATGCTGGCTGAGTCTGGCCATATATTGTGCCACAGTTACAGCAAAGAAAATTGGTGCTGTCTGGCAGTGCGGGTGTCTCTGAACCTGGTCTTCATGTCCTTTGTGCACACACAGAGGTGTTCAAATGTGACCTGGCCCTGCTCCAGCTCCCTCACTGATACGAGGCATGACTGGGACCACTGTCAGCATCACAGTGTAGCAGGGAGTGAGAGTGGGGTGGGCTGGGACAGCATGGTGAGCTGCTGCAGCTGTCGCTGAAATCACAAGTGTGGCTCCAAGAGAGCTCTGGATTCCCCAGAATGGGAATATCTCCCACCAAAACCACCACCTCATTTCTGCCAACATGGTTTCCTTGGAGGCCTGTTTGAATGAGTGCTTAGCTATTGTGTGCTCAGAGTCCATGCTGTGGCAATCTCAACGCCTGACCTTGACTGTTTCAGACTGAGACTGGAGAGGAGAAGTTCTCTGCAGAAGATGTCTTTAAAAAACCTTTACCTCCTTCTGTGAAAAAGGAAGAGAGTGCAGCACCAGTAAGTATCTCCATAGGATTGTATTTTGACCTGTTAGAGCCTGGATACAGTTCTAGGGAGGCTCAACACAGCCTGGCTCCAACTGTGAGTGCCAGAGGTGCCAGAGATGTTTCTCATGCCAGAGGAGGGAGTGCTGAGGATGGAAGGCAGTTTGTTTTTTAAGTCTGACCTTGTTTGTGGGCTTCTAGCATGGGGAAATTTGGTACCTGCATTTGAGCAGGATCTCACTCAACCAGTCCTAAGGCAGAAAACTCTTCCAGCCACCTCCAGGCTGAGGAAGTCCAAATCTCACTGATCTCCATTTCTAGAGGAAGTGAGTGACAGCAGCTCGCTGCCAAACAGCCACTGCCTCGGTTGGCTTCTTGTGCTCTCAGGTGTGCGGCAAGTTGGAAAAGCCTGGCACCAAAGCAAGGCCTGTCTAGAGAGCAGACGGGCTTCCACCCTGTGGTGTGAAAGGAAAGAAGCCAGCCAGCTCCTCTCTGTTCCCTGCCTGTGCTGCTGGGAAGCAACTCTGCCTCGTGGACTGGAACAGAGACAGCAGTCACGGGGGAGATGGGCTGGGGAAGCAAAGCCCCGCTGGCCTGGCAGGCTTGATGCTACAAACTGTCACACTTTCCTCCACTTCCCTCAGCCCAAGGTGGTGAACCCTCTGATAGGACTTCTGGGAGAGTATGGAGGAGACAGTGACAATGAAGAGGAGGAGGAGGAGGAGGAGCAGTCCCAGGCTCAGTGGCTGCCGCCTCCCGCGCACCCACCGGCACCGCGCGAGGAGCAGCCGCGGAAGGCCAAGGTCAACGATGACAAACTGACTGACTGGAATAAGCTGGCCTGCCTGCTATGCAGGAGGCAGTTTCCCAACAAGGAAGTGCTCATCAAGCACCAGCAGCTTTCCAACCTGCACAAGGTATGGGGGAGCTGGGGGCTGCTGTTGGCTCAGTGGCTTTGTGAGCTGCACGGAAAATGCAGTGGTCAGGTGGGAAGAGCTGTGCTGAAATAGACACAGTGGCAGGCAAAGTTCCCCCAAAGCTCTGTTCAAAGCATTGTGTGAACTGCTTGTTCCTGCCATGGGAGTGCTATAACATCAAGGTGTGACTTTGTAAGCTGTAGTGAGATAGCTAAGGCTTGGGGAAAGTGGGATGCTGGCACACACGAGTGTGAGAGCAGTAAAAACTTGGCACGTGCACCCCCATGTTCTGCGCTGCCTTTCAGCTCTTGCTTTTAGGGAGAGCCAAGCTGCACATGGGTTAAAATAGGACTGGTTGCCTTCCTTACTGCAGGGAGGAAGGGCTCCAGGCCTCTGTGGGGGAGCAGGTAGTCTGGGCTGCAGGAGACACTGCTGTGCCTGGTATAGTGCAGGTACAAGAGCATGCTGCTTTACCTGTGCTCCTTATGGGTGGAGCAGATGACCCTGACAGCTTGTGTTCTCTGCTTGACACTGCCTTCTGTCTTCCTTCTTCCAGCAAAACCTAGAGATTCATATGAAGATTAAACGATCTGAGCAGGAACTGGCGTATTTGGAGAAGAGAGAGCGTGAGGTGCGTCTGTGGCGGTGAGCGGGCAGCTGCTTGGGCTTCTGCACTGGGGGGGTCCCAGGAAGACCCTCCACTTATGCACCAGGTATCAGCAGGCATCCACTTAGGCACCAGGCATCAGATGCCCCCCAAAAGTGAACTGTTGGCATGGGGACCTGTAGGTAATTCTGTGACTTCTAAGAGCAGATCTCATTCCTCACAGAAGGGTCTCAGTGTGGTTTTGTTGTCCTGCAAGCCAGCACCGGGCTCTGGACTAAGTAGGACACAAATTTCCATCTAAAACTGGTGGGGTGTATGGGCTGCTGCTGCCTGCCAGGGACAGGGGAGCTGTACCTGTCCCTTGTTTGGAAGGTCACAGAGCTGCTCCTGGTGCGGTAGCTGGAAGGCTGCAACAGGTCTGGGTCAGCCCAACAGATGGCATCTGAACGGAGCAAGTGTACTGTGGGATGTGAGCATTCAGTGTTTGTGAGTCCCCAGGACAGCCTTCCAGCCAGCTGAGGATGAGACCTGGATGCAGAGCAGTCTCCAGCAGTCTTGAATCCTTCGTAGCTCCTGTACTTACTGTGCTCTTTCTGTTGTGAAGGGGAGGCATAAAGACAAAGGAAATGACCGGAGAGAGAAATTCCAGCAGATGGATTCACCAGAGAGGAAACGACTCAGATATGACCGGGACTCAGAGAGGTAATGACAGTTGTGGGTTAGATCTCTTTGGGGATGCTGGTGTCAGGATGTGTGCTGCTGGCAGAGCAAGGCTGGGCCTTGTCCAGTGGGGTAGATCTGCAAAGTAACAACCAGACAGACAGAGACAGAGTTCCTCAAAGTGTGAGTCTGTTGTACTGCAGGAGATCACATAGAGGTCAGGAAAGGACTGGGGTGGAAGCAGAGCATAAGAAAGCTGCCTGGTGCTGGAGGGGTGGGATGGGGGTCCGAGTGTGTCTGGCTGGACACAGAGAGTGGAATGCAGCCTGTTCCCATCCACCTCGTCCTTAAGGCACTTGCTGCCCTCCTGTCCTGGCATCTAGCCATTGAAAGAAAGAGCAAAGCTGTGTTTCATCTGTTCCCTGACTCAGAGGAACGCTGGGAGCTGTTTCCATCTCACTCAGAGTAGGTGGAGGAAGAAAGTGCGTGCTGTGTGGAGTTCTCGACAGGCCTGCCTGCTGTGAGCTCGCGTGTTCAGTGGGCTGAGGAACGGCCAGGCATGTGTTGAAGACAGAACTGGGTGTGTGCCTGTCTTCTTCTGGCACAGCACCTCAGAAGGAGACCTTTCCTCTGTGTCTTGCAGTTTAAACATCCACATCTTCCCTGTTTTCCTGGAATAGCTGTAGATAAACCAAAACAGTTTGTGTGCAGTGTCACCAGCAGCCAGAAAGTAGAAATGATCTGAAGGAAGAGTCTTTTATGCTGAGAGGTTTTCAAAACTCTGGCTTTTGGTTAATGGTCTTGGATGAGTCATGAGGTGGGAGAAAGAGTGTCTGAATCAACACTGCATTTGTTGACCACTGGGAGAAAGGAAAGATCTAACAGAGCAGCGGGGATTAGACTTTTTTTTCTTGCTATTGCTAAGACTTTAATTAAGAAATACAAGCGTAGAAGGCTCCTGGCTTACTTAGACTGTAAATATTTTGGAGTCTGAGCTCATTTCCTGTGCCCTGGTGTATTTCCCCCTGAGATGGGACAAGAAATTCTGCAGTCGGAGGTGTGTGAGCCCTGCACACAGAATCTGCCGTGGTGGTTTCCTTAGGCAGTGTGCTTCTGGCAAGAAACTTGGATATCCCTTATGAGAGGTTGAAATGTCAATGAAGGTTCTATTGATTCTGGTTCTTTTGCAGTGATTATGACCCAAGGCTTGACAGTAACAACAAAGGGAACCGAACGGTGCAGTCTCCGGGGTGGAAGAAGGGCTTTGGCCACAACCAGCAGGGCACAGCATCACCAGTGGAGGTGAGTCTTCCCTGCCTTTCAAAGCACACCACTGTCCTGCAGCCCATAATGTTTCCCAGGACAGCTGGAGGGAGTTCAAGTCAGGCTGCAAATCTCAGCATCCACTTGATGGAATAATATGTGTGCACTGGTGTACTTTGCAGGATAGGAGGGGCTGCATGGATGTTGGCTGCAGAACAAGGTTAGAATTTATACGGATCTGAAGGCGTTGAAAATAGAGTAACAGTGAGCAGGAAGGGTGTGAGCATCTCATTAGTACCTGCTCAAAGTCAGACTGTTTGAACAGGTCACCATCAGGGTTCTCTGCAGCAATGTGAGCTGGGGAAAAAGGTGAACTTCCCCTGTGGAGGTGTGAGCTTAGCCAAAGCCACAGGGCCCAAGATGCTCTTTGTCTGCTCTGCTTAGCACTTGTGAGGCTCTTGCTGCCATTGCAGACTCTGGACATCAGAAGATAATACCAAGATACAGCACCTGACAAGGAGCAGAGGCCCATTGGCAAAGGATGTCAGGGATAGGCAGGGTCAGGTAGATCCTGCCTTCTGTGACAGGCTGGACTCTCAGAGGGCCTTAAATTACTGCAGAGGGTTCATCAGAGAAGCAGCCTGGGGCAGGGTCTGCTCTGCCTTGCCCCGGGCCACATGAGCAGCGCTGTGCTCTGGTGGCAGGTTTGTGGCTGGCCATGTGCTGTGGTGTCCATTCTCTCTGCTGGCAGAGACAGGGACAGGCAGCTTGAAACAGGGCTCACGGGGTGACTGCAGCCTGCAGTCAAGTAGATCATTAAAGCAAATATTTGAGGCTTCATGACGTGTTTGCTTGAGCCCATATACATGAGGCAAGAGTCCCTCTTCAGTGCTGACAGCAGGAACTGGCCCCAGCTGCTGCTCAGTCCTCGTGGTGAGGTCCCCGTGCCCATAAAACAGGCTTTGCCAAGAGCCAGCTCCAGCACTGCACTCTGGGAGGTCTGAGCTCAGCCCTCCTACAGTTCATAGAAAGGCCAGAAGAGATGTGCTTACTTTTCACTTCCAAGTCATGCTGGGCAAAGCCATTCACGACCATGCCAACCCCACACATCTTGGATCTCTTGGCCCAGCTGGTGAGATCTCTGGTATTCAGGTAGGTTGGTCTGAAATGCCAGAGAAACTTCCAGCCTCAGGTCTGCTCTCCTGGGCTAACTCCAGGCGTATTTCAGCAAATTATTATTGCTGAATAATGCAGGTGCTGGCTGCAAGATCCAGTCCTTGAAAACTGGTTGAAATTCCAAGCGAGGTACCAGTGCCCATGGGAGCTCCGTTAGAGAGAAAAGCTGAGCTTGTGTCTATGCAGGAGAGCTGCAAACAGCTCCCCAGGAGCCCAGCTCTCACCAGTGCTTTCCTTTGCTCACTTTCCATCCCGGCTCGCCCGTGGCTGCTGGCGCTGCCTCTTGGCTGCCCACCCTTGGCTGCCCACTCCTCCATGTGTTCCTCCACAGCTGATCCCTGAGGTTTGATTCCCACCGGCCATTTGCTGGCTGCTTTTGTTGCCCACAAAGGGTCTGTAGTTTTTCCCAAACAGCTTTTGGAAGAACATAGAGCGCTTGTTCTTCCTCTGCTCGCGGATCCACACGGGAGCAGTCAGCAGACCCGAAGCAGCCCAGGGAAGCTTTTTATTTATGGGAGGAGAAATCACTAACACAAGCTGTGTCTGTTTGCAGGCAGAAAACAGGAGGAAGGGCCCTGGGCTGGGGGCCCCAGGGAAGCCCCCCAAGAGGCAGTCCAACGAGACCTACCGTGATGCTGTCCGCAGGGTCATGTTTGCCCGCTATAAGGAACTTAAGTGAACAGTGGAGAAACCCCAGATCTGTCTCTCTCCATCTCCATCTCTTTCTCTCTGTGTCATGTTCCTTTGAAAGTTTGGTCCTTTTTTTGTTTTGGTTTTTTGAATTGTTACAGGTTTTGCTGCTAGAATTTTTTTAATAAAACTGAAAATTTGTCAGTGCTTGTCTTGTGGCTAAAATGGTGTGTTTTAAAAGAGTGGTGCGTTGAATGATTCCCATTGTGTTTTACTCTCTGCTGATGAGGTCACTGGAAGTTGCAGCTGTGTCAGTGGGACTGAAACAGGTTTGGTAGCTTGGAGACCCTACCAGTGGTGCCAGTGTCCGGCAGTGTGTTTCCTATCATAGCCCTGGTGCCATGGGTCAGGATGGGAGCTGGCAGCAGGAGATGGCCCCAAGGCCTGGGAGGAATTCAGGAGCAGGAATGATCTCTGTGGGATTCATCTTGGCAACTGATGAGGTCAGTGGGGTTCAATTAATAGCAAGAGCTTAGTGGGTGAAGGTGACCTCATTAGTGCTGGGTGTTGTCTGGGTGTCCCAGCCAGGGCAGAACGTTCCATGTGGGGTGGGCTGGATCTGGTGGCAGTGTTGTGTGGGGCTATAATCATGCTGGCCCAGGGTGTCAGGGGAGCAGAGGAAAAGCCAAGTAGCTGCTGCTGGCCTGTCCCAGGGAGATGTGGAGGCAGCTCCTGGGCAGGAATTTGTAGCAGGGGCAGTGTGACCAAAGCACAGGAAAGTCTGTGTGTGTGAGCACAGCTGGGGGACAAGGTGAGTGTGGCCTGCAGGGATAAGGATGATGACAATGGCTGTGACTGATGGGAGCAGATCTCATGCCCGATGAGGAGCTGGTACCCACCACCACCTTCCTGTTCACGTGGCAGAGAGCAGGGCCTGACGCTGCTTTCAGGTACCCCAAAGAAGGGAGAGCAGGAAATGTGGAAGCTGAAGACAGCAGGATTTGGAGGTGAAGAGCCACCTGCAAGAGCTGACAAATTCGAGAGGCAGCAGAAGACCTGTCCAAGCTGTTTCCTTGTCTCTGGCACAGGCAGTGACAGAGGAGTGTGGAGGACTCGTTTGCAGTACTGTGGCCCCTGGTGCTGCAGCCAGGGGTGAGGGAGAGGTGTGCATGGTGCTGGTGAGTCCATGGGGGATGAGGGCCCTCAGTCTTTCTGGGAGCCCCAGGCATGTAAGGAGTGGGTGAGGAAGGTGATGGGGATGAACTCCCACACAGGGAGAAATGGTGGTGGCATAACAAGCTGGTGCTGTCAAGTCTGGAAATGATCCATGCAGAAAGGGGGAAGACGTATGACTGATGGGGCATCATTTTCAGGGAAGGGAAGAGGGGAATCTGGGTGCAGATTGGTAGCTGCTGCACAGGCTGTCCTGCACCTGAGTGTGCTGGGCACCTGGGTATGCCAAAAATGAGCACCCACAGAGCATCATTCCCAAGACAACCAGAGGGAGCCTTTACAGCTGCCAAGTGGGAACCCATTAGCTGATTTTATTAATTTGCTAAGTGGGTACATGCATCTTAGTGAAAGCCTGTTAGCGACTGATAATACGTGATTAATTAGAAGATAATAAACCAGATAAATGTAAGAGAGCTTCCCTTGGACAGATGGACCGCACTAAATAATGTATGCTCCTTGGCTCAGTCGTGTACTTGCTTCTAGTCTGTGATGTGCGTGTCTGAAAGGAGAGGCAACACAACATTTTCTTTGCAGGCCCATTGCCAGGGCTTAAGTCAGGAACAGAAGACTTCTGTGAAAACAAGAAAGAAAAATTAAAAATATCTGCTTGCAGGATGTATCCATCTCCAATCGAGAGGAATCCTTTTTCTGTGGTGATAGATCTACCTCCCGTTAGTTGTATTAATCATATAAATGCTTGGTGTGTTTGCTTCTACTATTTTGGCAATCATAGTAAATGTTTGTGGGAAATCGGGCATATTGTTTGTGTCGTAAGAGGTCAGAACAACACAGTGTTACTCCCAGAAGTGTGGGATTTCTGGGGATGTGCTGTGTGTGGCTTGAGAACACCTGAACTGTAGGAAGTATCCTGGTGCCAACCCATGGAAAATCAAGGTATCCCCTGGATAGATACTGACTTAATGCCTCAAAATTCCACTTACCCAGGGTATCCCAGAGTGAGCTCCTGTTTATTCCCTGGAAGATGTGTGTGTATAGACTGTACATGCATCTCTCCATAGACATGGCATCTACCCATGCTGTGCATCTGCGGGGGGATATCCAGGATTAGGGGATGTGGAGCCCTCCGCTGGGGCTGGGGTGAGTTGACTGGAATGAAGTTATTCACAAGCTGGAACAGACAAATTGAGTGAGAAGCTAATAGCATTACAAAGAAGCACCAAACCAGAAAACATCATATTCTCTTGGGAAAACAGCAACGTAGTTCGTGATGCAGAAACCCCAACTCTTTATCCTTGGTGCAGTGGTTTTGATGTGTTTAATATTTTTTAAAGGATGGGAACCCAAAGCCATAGCTGAATTGCAGCTATCTTTACATCTTACAACTATTTTGCTTTTATTTCAGAGATCACTCTCCACTATGCTTCTGCTGTGGCTGTGTTCAACACATTGCCTTGTATGCCATCCTGTGGTGATGGGTATGGCTCAAGTTACAATTCACTTTTATTTTTGGAAGGTCCTAGTAAGAGAATTGGAACAACTCACAGGGTAAGTTCCGTGAGCAGTTGCTTGGCATGCAGATGTTACACACAGGAGGAGGAGGACTGGGGTGACCCATAACCAACACTAAGGTTGGGATGAATGGAACTGTGTGTACAAAAAGCCAAGGGAGAAAAGGCAGAACAAGGGGGTTAAAGAGATTATTTAATTTAAAAGGAACAGGCAACAGGAGCCTTGGACTGAGAGTGGAGCCAAAGGGGAGGTTAAATTCACCTTTTAGAGGGTTGGAGGCACTACTGCCTGGACCCCTGTCCATGGGAATGTCGATCTCTGAGCTTTATCAGTCACACAGGTTGGTATGCAGGAGGCTGCTTCAGACGTTGGAGAAGTTCTGGAGCAAGAGCTGCTTTTTTCCACCCTTTCCCAATGCAAAGCAAATAGATAGTCTTAGATTTCCAATATTTATTCATATTAGTATTGATACAGCAGTGAGTCATGCCCTTTTCAGTGAAACATATTTATGTAAAGAGCCAGAGCTGTGCTTTGTAAATAGAACAAAACGGTAGGTTGGGCTGAGGGAAATGTTTGTAAAAGGGAAGAGGAGAGAGAGGCCAGGGAATGCACTTCCCTCTGCAGCAGCGACCTGCCTCAGGGAGAAAAGGGCTGCTGGTGGAAGGAGGATGAGGCTGGGGGTTGCCCCTCAGTTACCTGATGAATATGATGAACAATTTTGCTCATTTCATGTTTTAAGACTTGGGAAACAGGAGTTCAGTGTTCAGAGGAGGCTGTTGCTCAACTCATGCCCCTGTTTTAATGTAGGTTCTCCATTTCCTTATTTATCCATATCCATACAAAGACCATTCTGTTCTTTTTTCCTGTACTGGGGACGTTAACGCTTTCAAATGTCACCAAATATAATCTTTGTGAAGCTGTACTTTAATGGACTTCCTTTTGGTAGCACAAAGGTTCAAAGGAAGATGAATGACACTATAGTCAGTCACACAGTGCCCGGAATAGCCGGGATAAGCATGGGCACAAGCCCTTGTCCGAGCTTCATGTGGATTTTTCTTGCCAGCACATTTTGAAGGGGTTGTGGTCTGTTCAAGCTACTGCTGATGGGTGTGTGGGGTCTGTGTATGTGCTGCTTGGCCCTTTTTGCAGCCTGGGGGAGGCCAGTCCTGTCCAGCTGTTAAAGTGCACCTCTTTCCCTGTGGAGTGCTTGGCGGTGCTGCAAGGAAACTGGGAATGTGAGCATTGCCCTCCAGGGACATAATCCCCTGTCCCACACAATGGAAGGATGGGCTGGTCCAGAAAAGGCAGAGGGCTGGGTAACAGCTTGGAGCTCACCCCTGAAGCTGCCCCAGCCATCACCCTACAGGCACTGCTGCGGCTGCAGACACCTGGTGAGCATCTCCCACCCCAGGACATCCCTCTGCCCACCTGCAGCAGGATTTTGCACTGCCCCGTGCTGGGCTCTGTCACCAGGGAAGGAGAGGATCAGCCTGAGGAGCTGGAGCACTTGTGTTGGGGTGGTTTGGACTCCCATTCAGGAGGGGCAGCAGGCTTGTCACAACAAGCTGGCAACAAAGCTGCCTGTACCTCCTGTCCAAGGTCCATCTGTGAGATGGGGCTGCCCACCTCAGCCTGAAGTCTGGCCAGGGGAGAAGCCTGGACCTGCAGCACAGTCTGAGAGAATGCTCACAGCACTGACCTAGCTTTAAATGGAGTCCCCAGTCCAGTGGGCAGCAGATGGGTGCATTGGGGGCCCACCTGAGGCCACTTAGTGTCCTCAGGGCCTCAGCAGGGTCTTGAGTAACTCCCTTGGGTCCTTCTATTGCTAGGACATAGGAGAGGGGCCAAGCAGCTCTCGTGCAAAGACAGGAAAGTCCCTTTTCCCCAAAGTTCTGTTGGGCTGTGCCTGATCGATTAATTTGGCTCTGGGGTGCACTTCTGAAATCCATCTCACAACTTCCCCCACTTTTGGATTGTGTCCTGGAGCAGCTCAGGAGAGGTCTGACTTGGGCCAGTATCAACCAGATTCCTTTCAGATGAAACCAAACCCAATATGCTCCAGGAATTCACCTCATGCTCCCCAGCCACTGATGGGCGTTGAGGCTGCAGGATCAGCCCAGAGCCTGTCTGGAGCTAAAAAACACCTTGTAAATCACAGAATCATTTAGATTGGAAAAGACCTGTAAGACCACTGAGTCCAGCTGTTAACAGAGCCAAGCCCACCACTAAACCATGTCCCCAAATGCCACTTCTACATGATTTTTAAATCCCTTCAGGGATGGTGACTCCACCACTTCCACAAAGGGCTTGTTCCAATCCCTGACAATCCTTTCAGTGAAGAAATTTTTCCTAATATCCCATCTAAACCTTCTCTGGCAAAACTTGGGGCCATTTCCTCTTGTTTTGTCCTCTTGTCCTGATTAAACCACAGCACATTTGTTGCCTGGGGGAAGAGCCTGAAACCCTCCCCCCCAGCTCCAACCTGCTGCCAGGGAGTTGAAGAGAGCAATAAGGACTCATTTAACCTCCTTTCCTCCAGGCTGAGCCCTCCCAGTTCCCCAACCTCTTTCTCATCAGACCGTGCTCCATTGCCCTTCTCTGGAGATTCTCCAGCACCTCTTGTAGTGAGGGCCCCAAAACTGAACACGGGATTCAAGGGGAAATACACAGTTAATACAGCAGGCCCTTGGATATCTGTGCACAATGCACTGTGCTTGTGCATTGGAGCCTCTATCCTCCCAGATTTGCCTTTCCATCACATTTCACTGGAGCTGCTCACGGACCAGCGCTGTCCTGTCTAACCCTGATGCCCGCGCTCCACGAGCCTCTCCCATCCACCGCTGCTCTTTGGCTTCCCAACCCACGACAGCAGCGCTGCATCCCGCGCTCTCCTGTCCGCCTCCGTGAGGTGGGCAACGAGCTGCAGGGATGGAACTCGCCGGGAGAAGAGGGATATTTCCGTATTTCCCTGACTCCCTGCGAGCCCCGCAGCACCGGCCCCGCGCCGCTAGATGGCAATTGCGGTGTGCGCATGGAGGGGACGGGCCAGCCGGAGGATTCCCGCAGCCGGAATGAGGGGCTGCCCCCGGCTGTCCTCCCCACCTCCGGCTCCTCCTGCCCCTCCAGCCTCCAGGTGCTCTGGCTGCGCTGGGAGGAGACACTGGAGCCGCTGGACTGGCCGCAGGGTGGGCATCGCCGCTGGGATCCCGCTGGCTGGTGAGTAATGAGCAATGGGTTTAATTGTTCCTGAGCGTGGGCAGCCCGGGCTGCCCCGGGCTTTGGTTCGCTCCCCGTGAGAGCTGCCCGGGGTAACATTCCCAGTGGGAGCGGGGTTAATCAGTCCTGAGCTCGCCTGCTTTCACTGTCAGCTCCCTTATGTTTTACAGCTTCGTGCAGAGTAACTCATGAGTGACTGGCCTTATCCCAGCCTCTGTAGGGAGAGCAGAGCTCACTCTGTTGCTCTGTTTGCCCTAGCATGCCATGAGAAGTTTTACTTATCTTTATAGAATCGTGGAATGGCTTGAGTTGGAAGGGACCCTAAAGATAACCTTTTTCCAATCCCCTGGCACCATCTTCTACCTTTTTGTTGTAACTTTTCATGTTGTAACTTGGGTTCCAGGAGGTTTTGTGCTTTTTTACTACACTGAAGCTGCTTCCAGAGCTGATTTTTCTGGGGTTTCTTGGCTTCAATGCTCTGCTTTGCTGCTGAGGTTTAACAGCCCAAAAACCCACATTGGGCTAATTGTCACTAGCCCATGCTGTGGGCTTTGCACTGTCAGAGATAGTTTTGTCAGATTTCTCTTTCCTCACCAGATAAAAATCAGTCATTTGCCTCAAAAACAGTTGTCACATTCTTGATCTAAGGAGAAAAAAACCAGCCTCCCTGATCAGTGAGAGACTTCTCCTCTGCTTGGGCTTTATAAAATCTATTGGGACAGGGAAATTGTGTTTCTTCAACCCCCTTCTGCAATGCCTCAGCTCTCAGAAACTCAGGTCAAATGATACAGCAGGCAGAAAAGAAACAGAGCCTGAGAAATGCTGAGTGCTCTCCAAAAGAGTCCCTTAACTAATGATCCTTCTGCTTAGAGGCATCACAGATCTTGGGTATGGATGGCCGGGAGTCGGGAGCCTTGCACGCCTGAGTGTCCTAGGAGTGATGGGTGGGTGTTTCAGTATGAGGGGCTGATCTCAGGGTGAGCGAGGAAGAAAGCTGAATGGTTGTTTATATCCAGAAACAAACAACAAAACACTTAAAGAACTTAAATTAAGACAAAGAGGGTTCTTTCTTTCTTTCTGTCCTTAAAATAAGACCACTCCCAGCACGAATCGTGGCTCCTGAGTGTGTGGCAGCCCTAGAAGGCAGCCAGGCCATGGGATGCATTGCTCACTGGGAATCAGTTCCAGTGAGCCTGCCCTCAGTTGTTTATTGCCTTCAGAGAACCACTGCATTGATCCAGCTGCTGAGCACTGTCAGGAAAATACTGCTAAACTGGAAAGCAGAATTTTTTTCTGCAGCCATGTGCCCAAGGGAAGCGGGGAAGTGCTGCAGATCTGGTCCCAGAACTGCGGCCATCCCTCACACGTACCGGCCACACGCCCCAGCACAAGCCATGGGGAGCTTTCTCTTCACCAAGTGGAGCACGTCCCAGCTTTCTGCTGGCCATTCCTTGCTCAGCCTTCAAAGGGAGGGGGTCAGGCAGCCCTGACGGGTCACTGGCTTGGCACGATGGGCTGCTGGAACAGATAGATTACTCCTGCTGAGTTAACGGTATTGAAAATGACAGAGACACAAACACCCCAGTGATTAATGAGCTGGGGATGGGGAAGTCAATCTGAAAGCCAGGGCAGAGATACCAGCCCTATAGGAAATATGGGAAGAATTTACCCCTAATCTAATCTCACTGAATTCCTCAAGCGTGTAAAACAGGGATCATTTGCTGCGGTTCCTTAGGTTGAGAATTAAACAGGAAACCCCCAAGGATGTGAGATGTTCTCCCAAATACCATCATGCCTGTGCACAGAGGCTGGAGAGCTGCTGCCACAGTCTGAGCCATCTCATCTGGCTGGACGAGAGGCGATGCCCAGGCTGTGGTGCTGCCAGCAGCATTATCCAGCAGCATCCAGCTCCAGGACAGGGAGCTGAAGCCAAGTCTGGGGTCCTTGGCAGCTCTTGCTCTTTGCCAAACCCAGCCCGAGGCAGCAGGGCTGGCAGAGGCACCAGATGGGGGTTCTGCTGCCTTGCTCTCTGCCCTGCTCCTGTGACACCCTCTCAGGGGCTGTTCACAGCAAGCATGAAGATTTATTGTAAATTTTGGCTCCCAGATTCTTGGAGCTGCCTCTTCCCCCAAGTCTTGTCTCTCCCCACTCTGTCTGGGACTGCAGCAAGAGGTGGTTCAGGGAGCACAGGGCAGTGAGATCCTCACAGGCACTCACTGACGTGGTGACAAACCTGCAGAGACACAGAGAGCAATCAGCTGTCACCTCCTGGCCCAGGGGGCAGCCAGGAACAGCTTTTGGATGGGGAATAGGGGGCACATCCAGCCTCACCTGTCCTTTTTGAGGAGCCTCCCATTTGGAAGAGGTCAGATCAGGGGATCTTGCTCCCCACTGCTTGGATCAGGAAGCCAAGAGGGGAGTGGGAACAGGGAGAGAGGATGACAACAGTGTCACCTACCCTGGACTGGGTCTCCATCTTTGGTCCTCCCTGATCCTGCCCCGCTCACAGGAGCTGGCTGTAGCTTCTCCAGCACATTTTACCTGGGGAAACTGAAGCACAGGGTGGTGAAATTACCTGTGTAAGTGTCAAGGCTGGACTCACAGTACAGGGGACCTAGTCATTCGCCCTTCCTAAAGACTAGATTATCCCAAATCACAGCCATAAGCCCCCAGCATCTCCTTGCAGGCAGATGCCATGAATGGCACTCATTCCGTGGTACCCAGAAGGGAGCACTCTATCCTCCTGGCAGAGATAAGCCTTTATTATTCCCCAATGTAGTCGCTATAGGATATTTGGGCTCTGCCACCTCCATGCTCAGCCATTCCTGATCTCCCAGCTATGTCACTGTACCTGCAGGCATGCCCTGCGTGTGCTCCAGACCAGCACAACCCTTCTCCACTGTCAGCATGACATGGCATGGAGCACAATTGTTGCTAGCATCAGCCCCTGTTGGGAGCCTGATCAGGATCTGGTTTCCCTGGAATGACACCGTTCACAAGCACTCAGCCATGTGGGGTTATTGTTCTGCTCTCGTGTGCTGGCGAGCTGCCATTTATTGTGTGCAGGAACTCCCCTGCTTCTCCCACTGTTGGGTCCAGATTTATTTCCCCCTTTTCTGGGAGGAGACCACTGATGTCAGCTAACTTGGCCTGAGCTCTTTGTAGTGTGAAA
>WBMY01016835.1:299962-323660 GCA_013397315.1 Donacobius atricapilla
TGGCAGTGGTGAAGTGGCTCATGAGCCGGGTCACTGAGCAGCAGAGCAGGTGTTTCACAGCCAGCTCCTGCCTGGAATGAGGAGATGTGGCAAAGTTAAACGCGCTGTGAGAGGTGCTGAGCATCCCTGTCCAATGGGTTTGGAGGTGGGAAGCAATAATCCCAACGTGAACGAAGAAAATCAGTGTTGCAGATCCTGAGGGTTTGCTGCAGAAATTCTCGGCATCTTCAGTATTGATGATTGAGAGAGAGATGGGAAGACTGACTGGTGATCAGAATTCGTTTTTACTGTGATTTCCAAACCCTTATATACTATTCTAGGAAGGCTAGTAATTTTTTATTACGATGATTAGGTTAAACATCACACAGACATACATTTTACAACATCTCTTGCTTGCAGAAGTTGCTTCAATCTTTTCCTGTTGGCAGTCTTGATCCAATCTTCCTGTAATCTTCAAAGCTCCATTTGTTCTTGCCAAGGCATCTTGGTTATCAGACTGACTATTCTAATTAAATCCACAGTACGCTCTGTCCTGTGTACCCCAATATCTCCTACACTTCAGGAAGCAATCAGTGCTGTCTTGGGAGTGCTGGGATAGGTTGCAGCCTGCCCAGGGAACAGGAATTCTTTTCCCAAGGCTAGCTCTCCCCGAAGACACCTCTGGGGAGGGAGCTGTCCGTCCCAGCCCTGGAGTCTCTGCAGGAATTCTTTGCAGGGGCCCCACCAGGACCCCAGCCAAACCCACCACCTCTTTTCCAGAGGCCACCAAAGGAGCAGCAGCCCATGACACTGGGTTCCAGGACTGGCAAGGTCAGTATTGAAAGCCCCGGGTGTCACTCAGTCTTCCTCCCAGCAGAGGTTTACAGCCAGTCCATGGCAAGGAGCATGGGCAAACCTGCCCCTTGCTGGAGTCCGTGCTGATTCCTGGCCTTGGAGCCCCTGCCAGCTTTTAACACACGTGGGATTCACCCAGGCTGAGCCTGGAAAATCTGAAGCCCAGAGAACAGCTCCTGTGTGGGGCAGGGCTGCCGAGCCTCCCCAGGGCTGTGCGGAGTGTCAGGCCATGTGGCAGACAGGTGACAAGAGTGGGTTTCAGCACTGGAGTATAAATGGCTCTGAGGAATTCAGTGCTGCCTCTGGGGACCCCCAAGGCTTTGGGGACCTGGCCTGGCAGCTCAGCAGGCAGTGCACAGCTTCTCCTCTGCCTTATTTGGGTACTTCAACACAGCATTAAAGCATGGCAAGCCCCCTTCCATCATGAAGTGTCTCTTCTGAGGAGAGTCTGCAGGAGTTGGACCTGTTTAGTCTAGGGAAGACTGAGAGGGAATCTCATTCCCGCATATAAATATCTCAAAGGGGGATGCCAAGAAGATGGTGCCAGACTCTCTTCAGTGGTGCTCAGCAGCAGGATGAGGAGTAATGGCCAGGAAGCAAAACATAAGAAGTTTCACTTCAACGTAAGAACTTCTTTACATTGAGGGTATCAGAGCACTGGAACAGCTCCCCAGGGGTGTTGTGGAGTTTCCCTCTCTGGAGACATTCCAAACCCACCTGGACTCATTGCTGTGTGACCTGGTCCAGCTGACCCTGCCTTGACACAGGGGGTGGACTGGATGATCTCCAGAGGTCCCTTCCAACCCCAGCAATTCTGTTATTCTGTGAAAGAAATTTAAGCTTCTCAATTGCACCAGAAGGCAAAATAGGAATTTAGTATGCCAAGTCAGCCTAGAGTTTAATACACCAAGTTAACCCACACTTGTCCCACCTCCGCTTTGTCCATGGAGAAACCCAATCCTCTATGAATTTGCCACTTCCCACTGGTGTCCCAGTATGGTTTGCCCACTCCAGAAGCCCTGGGGTAGGCAACAGGACTGTGGCACTGCTGTGTGCTGGAAACTGCCCGTGCTCTGGCACCATTTTAGGTGAGAGCAGACCTGCAAGGTGCAATAAATGCTGTGTCTCCATTCAGCTTTCTCTGCACACTAGGCTTGCTGCCTCCCTGGGGCTGGATGCCCTTGGGGTAAGCTAGGAAGAGGAACAGTGGAGGTCCTGTTCAAACAGCACATTCAGGAACACCTAAAAGTCCTACAGGGGCTGAAAGCAGGGGCTGATCCAGCCCTTCACTGTGCCTGTCACTGTGCCCTGAGACAAGCCCACTGCTGGGCCACCTTCCCAGCCAGATGCCCAAGAGCCAGGCCAGGTCAGGCTTCACCTCTCAGTGGCAAGGGAAAGGTAGGGACTGAGCCAGCAGCCTCTCAAGAAAGGGATTAGCAGGATGTTAAGGGAAGCCAGCTCCTTATCCCTTCATAAACAGTTATTAATACCCTGGCCAGCCCCAGGCTTGGCAATTCCCCATTTGCTTTCAGAGGATGTGGTCCCGGCTGGAGCGTGCCTGAAGCTACTGTAACTTCAGGGAGATGAACACTGTCAGAGGAAATGCTGTGCTTTTGCCCTGAGGTGTCACCACAGGCAGAGAGGTCCCTCTGATAACACCCGGATCCCAGGGCTGTCCCTGCCCCACTGCCATTGTCACCCGGTACCCCTGAGCCAGGAGCCCCCCTGCCTGGCAGGGGTGACATCCCGAGGTCTGCAGTGTGCCAGGAACAGCTGCCTGCCTTCGTCCCCACCCGTGGTGCTTGGCACACTCCAGCAAGTGTTGTCTGGCAAGCAAGGGTGGTCTGGGGCTAACTGCAGCCAGGGGACTTGAATCTCTGGAGGCTGCAGTGGGGAGATGTCCCTGCTGGACAGGATCCTGCTGGCCCCTTGCAGAGACTCAGCTGAACCGGGAACAGCCTCAGCTGCCCAACAATCCCTTCAGCCAACCCCTCCAAAAATCGGCTCCCCTCGATCTCTGCGGGTCTCTGTGGGCACGTGACCTTGTTACTGAAGGTTTCTCTGGGACCCCGACACTTCCCAGGGCACGCCATGGTGCCCCAATGCCACCCAAGCTCTGGCGCTGGGTTTTGCCGTCCCAGCTTTGATGCCATGGAGCAGAACCATCACGTCCTCCTCCCACAAATCACTCAGCACCACAGGCTCCCTCAGGGACTGGCTCTGCCCCAGCCTGGCAACTCAGCGGGAAGGCAGGGAGGGCTCACCCTGGTGCCTTTGTCCTTCCACCGGAGAGAGTCGACAGCTGCCTCTCCCTGCAGCTGCCGGGGCATCCATCATCCCGCACGGGATGGAGAGGGACAGGCGCAGCCCTGGGCTGAGCCGGGAGGGCTCCGTTCCTGCGCGGGCAGGGGTGATTTAGGAGGAGGGACAGCTGTGGGCAGGGGGCTGGCCAAGGCACGGCGCCCGCAGCTCCGGCTGTGCGCGCTGCCCCCACGCGTGGATCCACATCCCCAGGGCACGGGGCATGTGCCAGGCACCCGGCTGACCGCCGCTGTGTGTGTGCAGGACGGGCACGGGGCATGTGCCAGGCACCCGGCTGACCGCAGCTGTGTGTGCAGGACGGGCACCCTCGCTGAGCCCCCTGCGCCTCCTGCCCTGGCTTTGCCCCTCCGTTTCCTTGCCAGGGGGGGAGTCTGCCCCGGCTCCCAGAAGCGGCCGAGAGGGAGCCACCCACCCCAGGGCTTACCCTGGGAGAGGCAGGACAGCCTCAGAAGTGTGAGGCTCAGGTCTGGGAGCCAGAGCTTGGCTGCTTAGGAGCCTCGGGAAGCACCAGCCCCATGGAGGGGGTCTTGGCCCTGTGAGGCTCCCCCCTCTCACTGCGAGCTCCAGCCCAGCACTTCTGGCCCCTGGTAGGGGTGATCCCTACGGATGGATGCTGACAAGGGGCGCAACGCCTCTCCTCCCCCCGCTCCTCTCCCTTGAGGTCCCCCAGCTGTTGGGGACCAGCCTTTCGCCGCCTGCCCCTGGCCCGTGTAACTGGAGAAGGCAGCAGGCTGTCAATGGCGCGTGGGGATTATCGGGGATACAATCGGGGCTGTGAAATTAGCGGAGCACATGGCAGCACGGCCGCCGCTGTTCCTGCTGCGGGATCGCTGGGGAGCCGAGTTCAGCACGCTCTTCCCTCTCAGAGATAATCTACAGCCTGATAAACCCACTGCCGGGGCCCTTCCCCCTCTGAAATTTGGGCTGGTTTAAACTATTCACGGCGTTGCAACACAAAGGAGTTGTCAGGAGGAAATTGGTGCTTTCATGGATAAATGATTCCATCCTGTACCCACGTCTCAAACAGAAGGGTCTTTTCTCTGGGCTGCTCACTCTCTGGCAAGGCTTTCCACGGGATTTTGTGTGACAGCCCAGAATCTTAGACGTGCTGGACTGTTCTGTGAAGAACTCAATGCAGCCTTACAGTAAGTAAAGGGAGCTTATAAAAATGAGGAAGAGTGACATTCTACTCAGCCAGACAGTGATAGGAAAAGGAGGAAATGGTTTTCAACTAAAAGAGGAGAGATTTAGATTAGATGTTAAGAAAAATTCTTAATGCTGTGAAGGTGGTGAGGCCCTGGCACAGGCTGCCCAGAGAAGTGGTGGATGCCCCATTCCTGGAGCTGTTCACAGCCAGGTTGGATGGACTTCTGAGCAATGTGACCCAGTGGGGGGCATCCCTGCCTGTCATCATCTGGAACAACATGATCTTTAAGGTCCCTTTCCAGCCCAAACCATTCTGTGATTCTGTCACTTCTGCAGATCTCCAGTAGAAGGGGAGATAGGGAGGGGAGGAGGGCACAGGGAAGCCGCTGGGAGCAGGGCACCTGGTGGACTGCTGGCAGACTCAGCCCAGCACCATGGTGTCACCACCTGTGCCACCTATGCCTGGCACTCCTGGTGACTGCCAGCCCCCCAAAACAAGCCTGTCATCTCCCAAGTCCTCCCCTGCTGGTCCAGTGATGCCTGGAGTATGAAATGTTAACCCTCCCTCCACCCCTTCTCTAGGCAGGCCATCCTCACCAGCACTTCCCTCTCTAAACTGAGATGGAAAGAGTTGCAGCTCTGGACAGTTGATTATTTAAAGCTGTCGGGAGTGTTTAATTTAACCCCGGATTCAGCATTCCCAGCTTGTTTCCATCTGCCAGGCACCCGAGCTCCCCCTCTCTGTGTAAACTCTGCCGAGGTCCTCACCTCCAGCAGATCTGTTTCCCTGTGTCCCTGAGCTGACTGGCACAGCCAGGGATGTCCTTGTGCCAGGGGCTGTGGGCACAAGTGGCTCAGGGGGGTGTGCTAGGATTTTAGCTGGGTGTCAGGAGGTGGATAAGCCTCACCACTGCCTGGGCACGATGAGAGGGAGCCCCTAAATATTCATGAAGGGATTATACTCATGGGAAGTGTTTCTTACTGGAGGTTATCCACTGGCAGTTTTTTCCTTTCCTTATCTACTGCAAACCCCTCGCTTTCCTATGCCTGCGCCCAGCTCTGCCAGGACTCTGGGATCCTCCTGGGCATGGCTGTGACTCCTGCTGCCATCAGCCCTGCCTTTGGCATTCCCAGGGGAGGAGATGGAGTGCTGGTAAAACAGAGCTGTACACGGGAGGGCATGCCTGTCCCTAAAGTTCACCATGTGTGAACGTGTCCTGAGGCAGGAGCAGCACCCTGTCTGCCATCCGCAGAATCCCAGCCTGCCCTGGCATCCCCTGGGTCATGAAAGGTTCCTCCAAGTCTGTCTTAGCCCAAAGTCAAGCCTAGCACAGACCCAGCTCCATTTATAGAAACCTTCAATTACAGGACAGCATTTTCCCAAGTCCTGCAGCAACACAACACACTTTGGCAAAGGAAAAATCAAACCCCTGTCAAATCCAAGCCCTGTCCTTCTGATGACCCCTGGGACAGCCGTGCTTGCTCAGGGCATGGCTGTGAGTCCACAGGACGGCTCTGGGAGAGCACTGCAGGTGCTGAGCAAAGGGAGAACTGAGATGCAGTTTGTCATTGCTGCCGGCCGGGGAGGTGTTTGTGAGAGCAAGGGCACCACTGCCTGTGAATCCCCATGTGGCTGATGGGTTCCTAACAGAGAACCCCACCTCTTCACAACAGGAGCAGTTTGAACCTGCCTAAACCCCTCATGCTTATGGACTGTTTTTTTCCCCTCCCTAGGCAAGGGTTGACACGTGGAAAGGTGTCCAGGAAGGGCTGGCTGGGTGGAGAGAGCAGCCCCAAACTAAAGAGAGACAGAGCACAGCAGAGCCAGCACCCTGAGGTCACATCCGTGTCCTAGCATGGTGTCAGGTCTCCTGGTACAGAGGAAGGACCTGGAGCAGCAGCAGATCCAGAGTGAGATCCAGGCACTAGTGAAGTCAGGGAAGGGACAAGAAAGGAGCTACACCCCAGCCTGAGGGGCTGCACCCCAGCCCAACCACAGTTTGCTGCTGGGAGGGAGAGAAAGCCCAACTCCACCAGCCCAAAACCTCCTCCCTAGGCAGAGCTGAGCACTCCTCCTTGTGCAAGGCAGTTGGAAAGACTTGGCTCCACCATCCCTCCCACAGCCCATTGCTGGGATGGCAGGGATCCCCTGCTCCTTGTGCCAAGAGCCTCTGGCCAGGGATGAGCCAAAAAGCTCATTTTAAATCTTTCAGTCATGGGGCTGGAAGAAGTTAATAAGCAGCAAGAGGGGGAGTTAGTCAGAGCTGCTATGTAGGGAGCAGGTTTTTTATTAAGTGGAGGAAAAGTACCTAAGTAGCCTGGATTAACTGGTTAGAACTGGCAGGCAAGGCCTGCTCCTGGCAGGGGCTGTGGGGACTGCTGTGCAAGGCTGTGAGCCCCTGTACACCTCCAAGTGGGGAGCATGTGTTAAAGAGCCTTCCCAATCCACAGCCCCCTGGAGCCAGCGGATGCTGGTGGCCTCAGAGAGCTCTGTGGTGACCAGGAATTTGCAGAGATCCTAGCCAGAGATGTGTCATGCACACACAGAGCCGCAGATGGTATTGGAGGGATCACAAAAAAGGCATTTATGGGTGGTGCTCCAAAACATCAATTCCCCTTCTAGAGAAAGGGATGAGATTTAACCCCAAGCTGAGAACTGATGAATATCAGGGATCCTTCACCAGGCTCTGCCAAGCACTGGGGTCTGAGCAGATACTGAGCAGAGGATGCCCAAGCTCTGAGAGCCCATTGGAGGGTGTACTCCTGCCCTCATGTCAGTCACCTCCAGGACGCCCAAATCCCAGTGCTCCCAGGTACCACACGATGTGGGTGTGCTGGCATCACCCCACACACCTCCCCTAGGCAGGCCGGAATAGCTAGCCTGTGAAATCCCTGGACATGGAATGTACTGGGGCTACCAGGGGGGTGGAAGGTCAGAGGGTGTCCCAGCCACGGCTGCCTTCCCAGTGCCCACACTGGTCCAGTGAGCACAGCTGCAACCCTCTCTCCTCTCTGCTTGCAGCCAGTGTTGGAGGTGGCATCTCAGTGCTGGACCATGGTGCTGTGAGGGCGAGCAGACCCTGCCCACTGCCCTGTGCCAGCATGTGGGCTGCCCCTGGCCACTGCCTGCCCCTCGGCACACTCCTGCTCTGCCTCCTCCTGCAGCAGCTGGGCAGCAGCACGGCATGGAAGCAGCATGCCCCACGCCTCCGCCTCACCTACAAAGGTAAGGGGTTCCTCGGGGCCTGCACCTTGCCTGGGAGGGCTGGGAGAGCACCCTGTGGGGACAAAAAGGGTGCTCAGGGCTTGGGGAGACAGGCAGCCCTGTGGTCGTGGCTGTGACCTCTCCACACTCTGGGCCCCCAGCATGTTTCAGGGGTGCAGCTTTAAGCACAGTCCCCGAGGATGCTGCACCAGTGCTGCTGCCATAGGAAAAGGAGGTTGAAGAGAGAATGCCCTGCCCTGATCCAGCAGAACACTGGGACTAGAAGGGATGTGTCCTTCTGCTCAGACTAACTGTGGATCTCTCTTGGTGTGTCCTGCCTGAGGCTGAACAGGGTACCCCTGGGGAATGTCCCCTGCCTTCAGGGACACTGAGCCCCAGGAAAGCCTCACCAGCCTCTTCCTCTGCCTCCCACCAACATTTACCTACTCCAGCTCAGCCCTTCTGCTTTTGATCCTCCTCTTCTGCTAGGAGAGACAGATTCCCTCTGCAGATGATCTCCCTGCTGCACTTCCCCCTTCCTCCCTGCAAATGTCTCTGTTTCGATGATGAGTTATTCAGGGGAGGCAGTTTGCTCCTCTCAAGCCTGATGCAGAGGGGGGACTACTTTGGTGACTGGAAGATGCAGCAAGGGCAGACTGACAGGTAGCACAAAACACAGCCCAGAAAAGAGTGGAAAGGGAATACCTAGAGAAAGTCTAGAGGGGAGTAGCCTGAGCAGCTAGAACAGAGCCCTGCCAGCCTGGCAGCTTCTCACCCTGCCAAGAACCTGCAGCATGGATGTGGCCAATTGTGCTGCTTTCAGTTTCTCCTATGTGAAAACCAGCAGGTTTCTTTGGAGGATGGCAGCTCAGCACATCCCCAGTGCTGCCCTGGATGTGACCATCGTGAGGGCTGGACCAGCCCTCTCCACACCTGAGAGAGGGCAGAGCAGCTTTCCTATGGGCACGGGGCTCCAGGCTCCAGGGCCATGCTCTTGACCCACCCCATCACCCTGAGAAGCTGCTGTCCACATGGATGTCCCTGTGAAAGATGCCCCCATTTGTGGCTGGAGAAGGCTGGACCTCCCAGGGATGCAGGATATCTGTGTGAGGAGATGGCCCTGCTGATAGCCCAGCTCAGAAACAGCTCAGCTCTGCCTTTCCTCGGAGCCAGAGGAGGCAGATTGAGCTGCTGGGGCAACTGGAGAGAAAGGGGACTGCTGACTTCAAAGCCCCACAGTGCCCCGGGGCCAGGCATGCCAACAGCCCTCAAGCCTTGGGCAGAGGCAGAAGAGGAAGCTCCCAGCATCAGGAGGGCTCAAGGACGAAGTGAACAATGGTGAAGAGACGTGACTCATGGACAGCACGGGGCAGGTTCAAGGACACAATGCCTTGAGAAGTTTAGGTTTAAAAAACCCTAGGAAAAAAAAAATAAATAAAAGGAGGCCTCTGAGACACCATCCGCAGGATCAGCCTTGCCCGCAGATCCCAGCATGGGGGTGGCAGGCAGAGCCCTCGGTGGGGAGCGGGGAGAAGACGTAAGTAAGCAGGGTCGAGGGAAGGAAATGACAGCAGCGAGGGCCGGGAGAGCACAGGAAGGATGGGGCACAGGGCACGGGGCCAGGAACAACAGCAGCGGCTCCCACCCTGCCGAGGAGCTGAGGAGGAGGTTTATAATAGCACACAGGGGCAGCCCGGGCTCAGCTGGGTCAGGCTGGGTCAGCCCCAGCGCTGCCTGAACTCAGCCTCTCTCTCCCCAGGCTGCGCAGCAGTGAAACCACAGCCTGCCTGCCAGCTCCTCCTGCGGCAATGAATACCCCAGGAGCTGGCAAACGGGTCCTCTGCCAGCCTTTGATCTGCAGCCAGGCAGGACTCAGGCCACCAGCACACACAAGTGCTCCGGAGCACGGGGAGGTCACGGAGCTCCGGTTATCACACCGAGGGCTGCCCTGGCACAGCCCTTATCAGCCAACAGCAGTGAGGGGCCAGAGCCCCATTTAGCACCAAGCTTCCCCTGAGCTTCAGGGGTGTCCTCCGTGGGCTGTAGTGCCTGGTGAGGGGGAAGGGGAGAGGGCACAGCCAGGCTGTGACCCCAGGAAGCTTGGGGTCACCCAGCACAGAGGACGGTGTGGCTGAGGGGCAGGCTGAGATGATGGATGGGACAAGGCCCTTAGAGTGGTCTCAGCAATAAAGACAAACACCATGGCCTTGGGAGATAGTGAACACAAAGGAGAGGATGTTCCTCTGGGCTCACTCATAGCCATGACACTGCTGCTGCAGAGTCCCCCTGGTTCCCTGTCTCCAGTGGCAGGTTTGGATCTAATGACTCGAGGGTGAGAAGAAGCTGAGCTTTGTGCAGCAGCTCCCTGGGTCTGGATCCCTGCAGTCTGTGTCCCCTTGGTGAGGGAGAAGAGCCACAGGGTCGGGGGCAGACCCTCCTGGTCATTAACCTGCCAGAGGGTGCAAGGGCAGGGCAGTGAGTCCTTCCAGGGTTCTTCCATGTGCTGCCAGAGGCAGCAGAGAGGGCTCTTCCATCACCCTGCCTGACCCTGTCCTCAGACAGGGCTGGTGTGGGTCGGACGGTGACCAGCAAGTGTCATTCACTAGGACCAGTCTTGTACCCATTTCTCTTAATTACACTGATGTGCCGGATGAGCCTTTGGCCTCCCACCCCACATCCCTCCCCAGAGCCCTGCCTGACATTTCCCCCGGATGAGGCAGGTCCTGGGAGCGTTGGCAGACACAGGAGGGTGAACGATGCACCGCACCCTGTTGGAGATCCAGCAGGGACAATGGCCCCCGGGAAGGGGCAGGAATTCAGCTGTTAATCCCATTCAGCTGGTGGGAACGGCTTGGAAGCCTTCTGCCCTGTATCTCTGGTACCCAGAGGAGAGTCCCTGGGCACCGAAGGGAAGGTGGGGAGTGCAGGGGGGCTGTGCAGTTTTTGTGGCAGCAGGAGGACAGCCAGGAGCTCCCTGATGTGGCTCGGAGCTGCTGCTGGCAGAGGAGGGTTTGTGTCCCTGTCGTAACGGGAGCTCCCCGGAGCAGGGGAGATGGAAGCCCCGGCTGGGAGCCAGCCTGGCTGCGGGATCCGGGCAGGGACCCGCGCACTGCCTGTCCCAGCAGGGAGCAGCAGACGTCAGTGGTGCCCCCAGCCCGCAGGCTATGGCCTCGCTTCCCTTCTGCCCTGGAAAAGAAGCGGAAGGAAGTGAGACAACCTCCCGGGTCAGCCGGTTCCCTTTGGATGGAGCCGTGCCTGTGCCCACGTCCACCCCACCTGTGCCTGGGGCGCACGTCCACCCACGCTCCCATCCCCACTGCATCCGCCGGGCCAGCAGCTTCCCTTGATCACCTCCTTCCCTCTGCTCCTGACACACTGCTTCACTCCCTGTGGTTTTGGGCAGATTTTCAGCCTGGGTCTTAACAGGTTTCCCTGGGTTTCCAGCCACATTCCACCTCCGTTCAGCCCCCATCCAGTGCAACCCATCTCCATCTCCCTGTCCCATGGCCCTGCTTTTGCTCATTACCCTGCACTACACCAAAGCCAGGAGCAGCCTTGCCAGAGTAGCCAGCCCTGTATCCCCAGCCACGTCCTGTCACTTTTGGAGAGGCAGGAGATGTGTTCTGACTTCTGGAAGATCCAAGGACTGACTCAGTGCTGGTTTGCCCTGCCTGGATCCTGGGGAGCAGGGGCTGGGGGTGGCAGCTGCTGCGGTCTGGTGTTGATGGAGCCGCCGCTCTGGCTGCACCGGGGGATGCTCATCCCACAGGCAGCCCCCAAACCTGGCACATCACGGACCAGTACTGGCCCCAGGGACGTTGTTTCCGGAATTTTAACCTAGACACAACAGCTTATTGTCCTCCTCACACACCCACATGGCCACAACTGTGCTGGAAGGGCGAGGCGAGCCACCCCGGCTGCTGCACAGGAGGAGAAGCAGGCAGAACAGCAGAGCCTTTCCCACTGTTCTGTCTCACTCCCAAAAGAGTGCATTGGGTCTGTGGCACTCTTGAACCTTTCCCTGAGCCAGTCTAATGCTGTTTTTGAGCTGTACCTCAGGACACAGAGTGGGAAATGTGGGGTGCTGGGTTGGGGTGGCATTGAGGGCACAGATGGGGACTTCCCTTACAAGGGTCAGTCCGAGTGCATCCATGCACCTGCCTGACTCTGTGAGTGGGGTAGAGCCCAGCAGCCACCCCAAAGACTCAGAGGCTTAGGGGTGGGTGCAGAGGCTGTTCAGAGCAGGTTGTGTTGGCTCTGTTTCCATACAGCCTTTCCTTGGAGGGATTCTTTGCCCCAGCAAAGAGCAAAAGCCTTTTTTATGAAGACTCTCTTGATCTGAAGCCCTGGGAAAACATGCCAGGAGTCACAGCAAGCAAGTTACCTTCCTGTTCCATCCTGTGCCCATGGTTTCAGGGTTCAGAGGCTCTGGGGCTCCAGGAGCTCCTCTGGAAGGCAGGCTGGAAGCTGAGCACTCGGAGCTGCTGGGGCTGAACCTCTGTCCTGCCCTGTGCCTGCAAACCAGCCCAGCAAGGGCAAGGTCAGCGCAGTTCTGCCCTCTGTACGTGTGACTCTCCCTAGTTAGGCATGTGGAGGAGGCTCCATGATGAGCTCAGGTGGGTTTTGCCAAGGCAGTGGCAGGAATGTCGTGTACCCTTGGAGCAAGGATAGGTAACTAGAGCTGTCCTCCCAGACCGGGAGGCATGGGGCCTCTGGATGGGTTTCTCTTCCTCCCACCTTGTTTGTACTCCTCAGACCTGCTGAAATCCAACAGCTCTCAGCTGCTGCTGGCCTTAGGGGATGGGATGGAATTCCAAGCCCTCTTGCTGGATGAAGACAGGGCCTGGCTGATGGTGGGAGCAAAAAACCATATCTTCCTTCTCCACCTGGACCATCCCAGCAGAGAGCCTGAGAAGGTCAGTGCTGGGAGGAGGGTGGCCCTGGGCAGGCTGGCCTCTTCCTCCCTGGGAACCACTCCTTGTTCCAGAGCCAGGGCATGGGTGTGGATGTGCTCTGAACTGGGCTGTTCTAACCTCACCAGGGACACATTTACACCAGGATGTCTCAATCAGTGGGGTCAGCCCATCCCTGGTGGAACAGAGCCCTGCTGGGAAGGGCTGGTGCCAGAGGGACAGGGTGGTTTGGCCAGGAGATGTGACCTGGGTGGACTGCAGGCAGTGCCCTGCTGTCACACCTAGTCCCCACTGCTGCCTCAAGAGCTCCAGCAGCAAGTCACTAATGTCATCCCAAGACATCCTGCTGGCCGGGTGTACGGCCAGAGCCCAACAAAAGAAAATCCCATTATGGCGCTGCAGCCTGGTGTTCCCACAGGCTGGGATCCAGGAGAGCCTGCCCACCTCCTGGGTGGGCCACGGCACGTCCAGGCTCTGTCCCCACGCCAGGTTCACTCTGAGTTGATTTGGCAGGCTGCCCACTGGGCCCTGGGAACTCCGGGGGGTGTCAGACCTGTGCCAGAGCAAGCCCATGTCCTCACCGTGCACCTGAGCCTGGCAGTGCCTGTTGGCTGAGCCTGTTCCCACTGGTCCCACCGGAGGCCGAGGGGAGCAGGGGCTGCATCCGCAGGGCTTTTGTGTTTCAGATTTTCTGGCCAGCCCCCAGGGAGCAGGTGGAGCACTGCCAGCTGGCAGGGAAGAATGTGGAGGTAGGTAGGGCTGGCAGCCCCCACCCGTTGCCTTTGGCTGCTCCCCGCTGGTATTAAACAACCCCATCGCCCCCAGGGGAGCCTGGGGGTCTGCCTGGAATGCCGCTGTGGAGCCAGCCAGGGCCGAGCCCAGCTGAACAGCTGTCAGGACAGGCTCTGGACAGGCTCCACACCCCCCCGCAGTCACCACAGCTCAGGCCTGACAAACATCTCCCCTGTGCAGACGGAGTGTGCCAACTTCATCCGCCTCCTCCAGCCCTTCAACCAGAGCCACGTGTTTGCCTGTGGCACCGGCTCCTACCAGCCCGTCTGTGCCTTCATCCAGCTGGGAGCCAGGGGCAAGGTGAGGGACACCCTGCACAGACATAGCCCCATGGATTTGGATTCCCCGTGGCAGAAGGTGCCAAGAGAACCCTCTCCCTGGGAGCTGGGGGAGAGGGAGCCCCAGAGCCTTGGGAGGGCAGCCAGCCTGGTGCAGTCCCTGACATTCACATAGAGAGAGCAACTCTGGCTTGGGAGTGCCGGGGTGTCCCAATGGAGATGGGACCAGGTTCTGGCATCCCCCTTGAGGAACTCTCTCCTCACAGACACACCAGCCTCCTTTCCACTCTTGCCCCCAAGTTCCAGCTTGTTCCCAGACTGCCCTTGGGCTGACATCTCCCCCTTGGCTCTGGCAGGGTGCCAGGGCTCCCCGCATGCAGTTGGTGACTCACTCCTTGGAATCAGGGCGAGGACGATGCCCGTACAGCCCCCATGAACCCTTCACTGGACTGCTCATCGGTAAGAGGGAGTGAGGAGCAGAGGGGATGTCGGGAGGGGAAGCGCTGGGAGTAATCTGTGCTGGGAGGTGCCATTTCCCACCCACACCCCCCTAACTCTGCAGATGGGGAGCTGTATTCAGGCACCTCCAGTGACTTCATGGGCAGCAGCGCTGCCTTCTTCCGCACCTGGGTCCATGGGGCCGAGCAGAGCTACATCCGCACGGAGCAGAACCAGGACCACTGGCTACACGGTAGGAGCAGGGGAATTCCTGTGAGGAATGGGGGCCTCTCCTTCCAGCTGCGGAGAGGCTGGGGCCAGAGCTCTGGTCTGAGCCCTCTCTCCTTGCTGGGGGGAAGCACTGATGAAGCCCCTGGTGGGACCCATGCTCCAGCACGTTCCACAGCCTGAGCCCTGGGAATGGTGTTCTTTCTCCTGGGTAGCCAGGTCTCCTTGAGCCCTGTGTCCCCTCAGTGCCTCACACTGTTCACAAGGGCTTTCAGGGCAGTACCACAGGGTGGAATCAGAGTGCAGGGCCATGTTGTGCTGCTCCTTCCCCCTGCAGAGCCCACATTCGTTGGTGCCTACGCCATCCCCGATACCTACAACCCCCGTGATGATAAAGTCTACATCTTCTTCCGTGAGACGGCCATGGAAGCTGGGCAGTGGGAGTGGCGGCACATCCACGCCAGGGTGGCCAGGGTCTGCAAGGTCAGTTGCCAAGGCCAGCACCCTGTGGCCAGTTGTCTCCACCAGGTGGGCTTTTACCTGCTCTGGACCAAGGAGAATCCCAAGCCGAGGAATGTGAGGGTGTCACTGCACACCTACCACAGGGCAGAAGGCTCAGGGCTGGGGGTGTCCCTCTGGGGAAATGAGGAGGGCACAGCAGTGGATGAGACTCAGAGAGGCTGGGCTGATCCTGGCTCTTGGTGCCTGGCAGAACGATGTCGGAGGGAAACGCGGCCTCATCAACCGCTGGAGCACGTTTCTGAAGGCCCGCCTGGTGTGCTCTATCCCCGGGCCTCAGGGCACTGAGACACACTTCGACCAGCTGGGTGAGTGCCCAGCCCTGTCTGCAGCTGGGAGAGATGCAGCTCCACCATGGCTGCTCCCTCCAGCACAGCCCCGGGATGCCCACCTGCATCCTGTGGACTGATGCTCCAGCTCTGGGGTGCCTAACCTCCACTGCTCTCTTTGCAGAGGATGTTTTCCTCCTGCGCACCCGGGACCCCCAGAACCCCCTTGTCTTTGGGCTCTTCACGGTCTCCAGGTGAGCAGGACCCTCATCAGCCCCTGTGTGGGACAGTCCAACCAGTGCTGCTCCCCAGGGAGCTCTGTGGGGAGAAGGGCAGGACCAGCACGCAAGCTGGCTGAGGAAGGGCCACCAGCTTTCCCTGCTTTTCCTGCTGCTGGCTCAGCTGCACATCATTAAACCACAGGTTTGGCATCTGCACAGGCAGTGATCCCCAGGCTGGAGTGGCTGCGTCAAAGGGATTCCTGTCACCCCGGGGTGCTGTGCATGACTCCAGGGCTGACAGGACTGTGGGCTCAGGGGGTGGGTGTGCATACAACTGATCCCCATGGAGCAGCCGAGACACTGAGAGCCCTGTGCTTCCCTACAGTGGTGTCTTCAGTGGCTCTGCAGTCTGCGTCTACTCCATGGCGGCCGTGAGAGCTGCCTTCAGCGGCCCCTTCGCACACAAGGAAGGATTCGACTACCGCTGGGTAGAATACAAGGGGCGCGTCCCCTACCCCCGCCCCGGCACGGTAAGGGAACGGGGAGCAGCTGCACTGGGAGTGGTGCAGGCTGGTCTGGCCCTAATGCAGCCCCTGTGTCGCGCAGTGCCCCAGTGAGACGTACGACCCCCTCCTGCGGTCCACCAAGGACTTTCCCGACGAGCTGATCAGCTTCATGCGCGGCCACCAGCTGATGTGGGAGCCCGTGTACCCGCAGGGCCGGCGGCCCGTGCTGGTCCGGGTCAATGTGCCGTACCGGCTGCGGCGGCTGCTGGTGCACCGGCTGGACACGCCGAGCCGCGACTACGACCTGCTTTTCCTGGGCACAGGTGGGAGGGAGCTCGCCGCAGCTCTGGGAGCGCGGCCGCCACGGGGCAGCTTCTGCGGCACTCTGGTCCCGGCAGCCCGGGGGGCTCCCAGCGCTGACAGCTCCTCCTTCCTTCACAGATGACGGCAAGGTCCTGAAGGTGGCCCTGGCCGGCGGGATGAGCCACGGCCCCGAGGTGATCAGCCTGGAGGAGATCAGCGTCACCAAGGTACAGGCAGCCAGGGTGGCACCACGGGGGTTGCAGTGAGATGGTTGGACCACACAGCCTCTGGTGGCCGTGGCCCCCTCCCTGCAGGCTCTGTAGAAGTCACAGGCCACTCTCAGGGAGGTTCTTACATCACTGCCGGGGGCTCCCACCTGTCCTGGGCAGCAGAAAAGCTCAGAGGGGTGCGAGTGGGACTGGAGCCAAGTCATCTTCTAGCCTGCCGTCCAGTCCCTGAGGCAGCATGCGGGTTGCATTGTGGAAACCACACTGAAATGGGAGGGCTGAGACCAGGTTTGAAAGCAGGGCTGCTGAGCAGAGCTGTTCTGGGCTGCCCACGCCAAGCAGGGCTAGCCCAGGGCCCAGGCTCCTTGCATGGAGCAGGTGGAGCTGTGACCAGAGACCTGGCCCAGGCTCCTGGCATCCTGTAACCCCTGGGGACACAATGCTACTTGGTAGGCTGGGGCAGCCAGGAGGGACTAACGTAGCTGCAGCAGCCTCTTGTTTCCCCCCTCAGGTACCTTCTCCCATCCTGGACATGAGGTTATCACCAAAGCGGGTGAGTGTCCCTTCTGCTTCTCCCTAAAGCAGTCCAGGGACATGGATAGAGGCCAGCTGGTCCCAGCCACTCTGCTGGGTCCCTTGGCCGCAGGGGGGTGCACAATTAGGGAATGAGATCCTGCCAGGGCATTAAGGGGGTGGCAGGCTCTGTCTCTCACTCCTACTGTCCCCCAGTGTCCCCACCGCCGCGGGGCAGGGGCTCTGTTCCCTGCCAGCCCCGCTCCCCAGCCGTGGGTGCTGACTGCCACTGTCCCGCTTGCCCGAGCAGCAGGAGCTGTTTGTGAGCAGCACCCACGGGCTGCTCCAGCTCTTCCTGTACCGCTGCGAGCTCTACGGCAAAACCTGCACCGACTGTTGCCTGGCCAGGGATCCCTACTGCACCTGGGACGGCAAGACCTGCGCCCCACACCTGCTCACCGAGAAGAGGTGAGCCTGTGCCCGCGCCAGCCCTGCTTCCCCCTGCAAGGTGATGCTGTTCAGAGCAGGAAAGGGCAAGCGGCAGCCCTGGAGCTCTACCCGTCAGCCAGACCCCTACTGCCCCTCTGCCTGCCTGCCACCCCCCTTTACTGGTCCCCCTTCTTAAGCCATTGCTACAGAGGGATCCCACAGCCCGGGGTGGGACAGCCACAGCCCTCTCTGCTCCCCCACAGGCGTGCCCGCTGCCAGGACGTGCTGAAAGCTGACCTGCTCAGCCAGTGCCAGGACACGGCCGAGGGTGAGCGCCAGCTCCGGCAGGGACAGCCGGCTGTGCCCAGGGAGCGCCGTGCCCGGGAGGGCGAGAGGCACGGCGCTGGGGAAGCAGTGCCGCCACCGCGGACTGCCTGCTCCCTGCTGCCCTCTCTCCCTCCGATCACACAGCCCCCACTCAGGGTACTCACCCCCTCCCCTGCACAGGCACTGCTGCGGTGGAGAAGGTGGTTTTTGGGGTGGAGAAGAACTCGACCTTCCTCGAGTGCCTGGCGCGCTCCCCGCAGATCACGATCCGATGGCTGGCGCGGCGCGGCCCGGAGACAGCCCCGAGCGAGGTACGGGGACAGGGCAGCAGGGGTGAGGAGCAGGGGCGTCTTTATCCCCAGGGACTGACCCACGAGCTCTGTCTTTGCCCCAGGTCAGGAACAACGGGCATTTCTTGGTGCTGGAGCAAGGGTTGCTGATCCGCCAGCTGGCGAGGGAGGACATGGGCACCTACGAGTGCCAGGCGGTGGAGCGCTCCTTCTCGCGGCTCCTCACCCGCTACAGCCTCCGCATCATCAGGCACGAGGCCGCGGAGCCGCCGCCATACAAACGGAGCAAGGAGATTGAGCCGGCAGGGACCCACCACAGCCCCCGGGCCCGGACTGACCTGCACCCGGGCTCCAAGGGCTTCCCGCGGGCCCTGGGGGCGCCGGGCACCAGCCTGGACGCCTACTGCAATGCGCTGCGGCTGCAGGAACGGCAGCGGCAGCGAGCCTGGCACAGGTGGCAGCACCCGCCGGCGGACAGCAGGAACGGCCGGGTGCGGAGGCAGCCGCAGCGCCCCTGAGGGGCAGAGCGAGCCGGGGCTGCCCGCAGCTCCCCCGCCGCTCTCTCCGGGGCCCTCCGCGCACGTCGGCACCGGCTCCGGGACACGTCTCGCCCTCCCGTGCAGAACCGCCTCGCTGTTACTACCTCAACCCCGCCAGCCCCGCGGCCTCTCCACGCCCCTCGGGCGCGCAGCCCACGCCGGCTCTGGGAGACTCAAAGCTATTTACCCGCAGAATATTTATTTTCCTTGTTTTCCCCTGGCCCTGACTGACGATCAGCAGCAGCAATAGAGGGCAGCGAGGGGCAAGGGCCAGCTGTCCCAATGGTTCCCTGATTCCCGCAGCACCCAGCCCAGGCAGGGCCAGCCGTGTGATTCCCTCTGGAGGCGGCAGGATGCTCACCTGAGTGGCTGAAGAGGTGTGGATGGAGCCCAGGTGCTGCTGGAAACAGCAGGACACCGTTCCTGGCTGAGCCTGTGCTCCAGAGATGCTCATGCCCAGCCCAGCTCCAACCCACTTCAGGCGACACCACTTTCCTTTTTGCATTTTGACATTTATTTTACCGGGGAAAAAAAAAAAGAAGAAAAAAAAAAGAGAAGCAACAGGCAGTTATACCAACTTACAATTTATTATTTTTTTAAAAAATGACATGAAACACAAGTAAAAATAAATACATCATATAAACAACAAATTGTTCAGTCTCTGTTCTGGGAGATCAGGCGAGCACATCCCGTTTGACAGAGAGAAGAGGGAAGCACATGATCATGCGTGGGGACAACCGACCGACCCACCCTGCTAGCAATACTCCTCTTTCCAACCACAACAAGACAGGCCACAAACTAAGGCAGTAGTAAAAAAAAAAGAAAAGAAAAAAAAAGAAGAAAAAGAAACCCAAACAGAAAACCCCAAATGAGACTCAGTGATGGATTACTTCAGGCTCCCATGGATCTGCCAGACTCCAGCTCCGAGCTGGGTACCACGAAGCAGCCGAGGCAGCAGTGGTGGTCTGGGAGGTGGCAGAGGTTTCTCTCCCTCACTTGCCCCATCGTCCCTTCATAGGGAGCATTTGCTCCAAGGTGCAAGGAGCCATCCCTCACTCTAATCTAGCTGGACTATGGTCCCTGTTCAACCTCTGCCCCCGGCCCCAGCCCTCCCCCACCCCTGGTCCTTCCAAGACTGGATCAACAAAATTTATTCCAGAGTGGCGAGAAATACCAGCTGTGAAGGTATTTGCAGTACTTGTCCCTGTTGGCCTGGAAGCCACCCCCAAACCAGCAGCAATCCTTGCACATTCAGCCTCTTGAATTTGTTGCCCAGAGAAGCTGTGGCTGCCCAGTCCCTGCAAGTGTCCAAGGCCAGGCTGGACAGGGCTTGGAGCAGCCTGGTCTAGTGGAAGGTGTCCCTGCCCATGGCAGGGGGGCTGGAACAAGACAATCTTTAAGGTCCCTTCCAGCCCAAAGTATTCTATGATTCACTGACATCATTAAGTCAAAATACACATAATTTCTAGAGAAGACCCTGTGGAAATCCCACCCTTTGCTTGCCAGAGTATTTGCTTTCTCCAAGTAGCTGCACCCAACCTCCTCACCTGCCCAGACACTCCAGGACAATGTGCAGCAGATCCTGCCCAACATGGGCCAGGCTGGGCTGTGTTTCCCCCACTCTGCAGCCCCCCAGGAAGCCTCAAGAGCCACATCAGCAGTGGGGGAAACAAGCCCACCAAACCCAGGGCACAGAGCAGCAGCAGCTGCCCCACGCCCATGGCACTGTCCCACAGTGGTACCCAGCCTTCACCTAACTGTCCCCAGGAGAGCAAACCTCCCACCAAAGGCAAGGGCTGAGGGCTGGGTGCCAGTGTAGAGGGCAGCTACCATTCCCGAGGCCCCCACAGATCTGCCCTGGCCTTGGGCTGCGCTCAGAAATCTTCCTTACTGTCCAAAACCCTCTGCAGACTCCTGCACTGCTGTTCTCGGTGTCAGCAGCCCCTCTGAGAATCAGCAGCTGCTTCCCATCAGGTCATTTGAAGATGGAAATTCAGCAGCAAAAGAAAAATTTAACCCGTGCAGGGAAAGCCCCTGTTCCAAGCTCAGGAAAACCAAGAGAGGACCCTCTGCAGCAGAATCACATGCTGGAGAGGAGAAACCTCCGGGGAGAGCAGATGAGGGAGAAGAGCAGGCTCCACGGGAGGGGAGTTTTAGAGCTTAGAGAGCTCCCCCCTCTGGGGATAACCCACACTGCCCTGTGGCTTCTGCGGGACAGAGGAAATCCTTCCCAAGGCACCGTAGCAGAGCAGGTGCCTCCGGTTGCCTTGGAGCAGACCCAGCCACTGCCAGCTCCCACGGGAGCCCTGTGGTCAGGGCATCATGGCCATCCTGTGACCACCTCAGCCGAGGCTCTGCCAGGGCCCATCCCCTCACTAAGGGGGGCCCAGGGCCGGTGCCTGGGGCAGAGCTGGGCAGGGGCTGCCCTTGGCACTTGCTGCTGCACTGCCCGGGGCTGTGGATGTCTGCCAGCACTGGCTCATGCACAGGGCAGCCACACCACAGGAGGGTGCCCGGGGGTGTACAAGCCTTGGCCACACAGGAGGTGGGACAGGCCTTACACCTTGTCCTGGTGCTGGGTTAACAGTCAGCCCAGGGTACATTCTGCACCCTGAGGCAGCAGAATGCCAGTCATCCTCAGCTCCTACAGCCACTCAGGCTTTGCTGGGGGACCACTAGAGAACATCAGGTGGCAGCACAGGGATGTGCCAGGGCCTGCTCTGGAAGCCCTGGGCACTCTCCTAGAAAGGCAAGGAGCAGAGAGGTGTGCACACACCGGTACCACATCCAGACCACAGTGCTGACTGCCCCCAGCCACATCTTCACACCTTGTCCCAGCACAGGCCCCAGTCAGAGATGATGTGGGGTCAGTGGGATGAGCCCCAGTACCCTGACCCCCAGAGGAGGGGCTGGGGTGGCCACAGGGCTCTGGGGGTCTGCTCACGTTCCCACCTCCCACATGCGCCCGCAGGTCTCAACACTTGCTACTCTCGACAAGGAAAGCCCTTGCCTAGGTCCATTCCCCAAATCCACAGGAAAACTGACAGCCTCACAGGGACGCCACGGACATCTGGGCAAGCTGGTCATACAATCAGTGTCAGAGGGTAGTGCATGAGGTGGACACACAGAGCACAGGAGGGCATGACTCACAGATGCAGCACTGTCAAGTCTTTGGAGAAACTTGCATGAACACCATCAGTTAATTTGCTTTGTTACTTTTGTGGGGGGGTTTGATTTTTATTTCCATGGTGCATCCAAAGACAAGTTGTCCAGCAGTTTGCTCAGAACCCCTCGGTTTTCAACTCCTAGGATATGTTAAAGAAGAAAGCACTATTTTAATGTTTGTTTTTTTAAAAAATAATTAAAATAATTTGCATAGCTAAACTGTTGATCTAAGGCTTCTATGAATGGTGTGGTTATGTTTGACAGACAATGTCCATTAAACAGAGAAAGACACTAGGAAAGCCCCGTAACAATTTTTATTGTGTTTCCATAACACACGCGTGCACACACAACCCTCTCTCTCAGGAAGGGAGGTCCCCATCTTCCAGCACCCCTTTGGTGGAGCATGTCAGGACATCCTGCCCTTTCCTACACCTAGTTGGTCCCAACAAACACCAGTGACTGCAGCTTCCATGGCCTAGGGGTCCCCTACAGGCTACCACCAGCTCCAGGGACATCCAACACAGGCAAGCACAGCTCCTGCGTGGTGACACCCAGATTCACGGATGTTCCTGGATTTCAAGTGTCCATCCTAGTGTGTTCTCACACAGTCACATGCTCCAAGTCCAGCTGCACCTGGGTATCCCAGCCTCTCCCTAGGAGCCTTGGACCAGAGGAGCAGCCAGGGTGCTCATTGGCAGGGCCAAGACCAGGCTCTGCACTCCTGGGGCTGAGCAGGAGGGCCAATCTCTGCATGGGGAAAGGCACTTCCCCAACAAGAGCTCTGTTTTCCCAGCTCCACACATCTCACAGCTCTCCTCCTTCTCACTGGGAACGAGCCCAGGAGGCTTCCACATGAGCTCCTCCACCTGCCCCATGATAAGAGGATTCCATCCTCCCTCCAGTTGCTCAGCACCCAGAGCAGCTCCTGCTCTGGCAGAATGCCCTGGGACACATCCAACTGGTGCCACCCAGGTCAGCCACAGGCCACCTCCACAGTAGGCCCTGCTCCTAGGCTAGGCTTTGGTCAACCAGCTGCTTCTCCCCACACAGACAACCCAACAAGCGACCACTGCATGATGAAGGTCAGCTTTTTATTTTTTAATATGGAAATTAATTTAAAAGTAGAAAGAAAGACTCCCCCAGACAATAAATATTATGCCTTCATGAAATAAATTAATGTAGAGATTCTGTGCAGGGGAAAGTCTCTCCAGTCACAGATTCAACAGCAACTGACCCTGGCCCAATGTCCCCTCCCAACCTTCTCCACTGCCTGGTGCTGTTCAGAAGCAGCAGCAAGCCCACCCACCCCTGGATCTGGTGGGCCACAGCAGAGTGAGACATGGCCTTCCCACAGCCTGGCAGGATATGGGGAAGTCAGCAGGATTCCCCTCTGATGGCCACTGAGACATGCGGGATTGCTCCACTCATCTGGCCTGGCACGCAGAGGTGGCATCAGACCCACAGGGCCAACCTACCTTGGACGGGACCCTGCAGAAGGGCCTGGGGGAACCCCCCATCAAAGCCCTGGCACAGGAACCTGCCTGGAGCCCTCACACTAGTCTCATGTGAATTTGAAGAGGGTGACAAATTGTGGGGTTTTTTCTTTTTTTTTTAAATTTTTTTTTCTTTTCTTTCTTGTTTTACTTGACATCAATCCCCTCCCTCCCTGCCCCAACATACACAATGTAGATGCCTCCCCACTCCCTCCCCATTAAAAACATTTTGTCCCCAACCTCTGGTGGAGTCACCCCCGGCCCACCCCTCTCGCAGTGAGAGAAGTTCACAGATAAGGCAGTTCATGTGAGAGGGAGCTCGGCCCTGCCAGCAGTCAAGCCTGCGCCTCCAGGCCTGAGAAGGGCAGTGACTCACAACACCAAGCCTCCACAGCCAGACAAGACAGAGAACAGAGACAGACAGACAGACAGAGCATGGGGGGAGGCACTCCTACAGTTTGCATTGCTGCTTCCCTCCTCCCCGGCTCTTGCTCCCCCGGCTCTCAAAGGTCCACTCTATCCCTCTCCCATCTCCCAGCCCCTAATACAATTCTTATCCTTGACAGCTAAAAAACAACAAAACAAAACGAAAAGAACAAAACCACCCCCACGCCACACCCTTCGCATCCTTCTCCACCCACTGCCGCGGCCCAGAGAGAAAATCCTGACTCCCAAAAAGGTCCTGCAATTTTTGCCTCCTGGCGGAGCTGAGACCGAGCAGGAGCTGGGCCTTTTTATTTC
>WBMY01016835.1:324738-395243 GCA_013397315.1 Donacobius atricapilla
CCTGCCTGGAGCCCTCACACTAGTCTCATGTGAATTTGAAGAGGGTGACAAATTGTGGGGTTTTTTCTTTTTTTTTTAAATTTTTTTTTCTTTTCTTTCTTGTTTTACTTGACATCAATCCCCTCCCTCCCTGCCCCAACATACACAATGTAGATGCCTCCCCACTCCCTCCCCATTAAAAACATTTTGTCCCCAACCTCTGGTGGAGTCACCCCCGGCCCACCCCTCTCGCAGTGAGAGAAGTTCACAGATAAGGCAGTTCATGTGAGAGGGAGCTCGGCCCTGCCAGCAGTCAAGCCTGCGCCTCCAGGCCTGAGAAGGGCAGTGACTCACAACACCAAGCCTCCACAGCCAGACAAGACAGAGAACAGAGACAGACAGACAGACAGAGCATGGGGGGAGGCACTCCTACAGTTTGCATTGCTGCTTCCCTCCTCCCCGGCTCTTGCTCCCCCGGCTCTCAAAGGTCCACTCTATCCCTCTCCCATCTCCCAGCCCCTAATACAATTCTTATCCTTGACAGCTAAAAAACAACAAAACAAAACGAAAAGAACAAAACCACCCCCACGCCACACCCTTCGCATCCTTCTCCACCCACTGCCGCGGCCCAGAGAGAAAATCCTGACTCCCAAAAAGGTCCTGCAATTTTTGCCTCCTGGCGGAGCTGAGACCGAGCAGGAGCTGGGCCTTTTTATTTCCCTGTGATCTCTATGACATCGTCGTCTTTGTCCTCGTCATTAGAGCTGCATCCCACCTCTGGGACCTCCTGGGGTTCAAACTGAGGCACCTGGGACCGAAGGAGACCCCCAGTCGGGTAGCCCGAGTGAGGGGACATGTAGCCAGGGTAGGCAGATGCCATGCTCCTGGGAAGGCTGCTAGGCAACACGGGGGCTGGGAAAGGAGCAAACATCCTGGGCTCGGGCAGGAGTGACTGCGTGAAGGGAAGCGAGTAATTGGGCAGCACCCCTGCCAGAGAAGGGTTTAGCATGAATGAGGGGACGCTGGCGGTGGCTGAGGTAGCAGCAGAAGAGCTGGCGGTGCCGGCTGTCAGCAGAGGGTCAGTAGTCACAGGGAACACCAGATGAGGGTCTGGGAGTAAATTGGGCAGCTGGTAGTAAGAGGAGCCAGCGCCCATGTACAAGGAGTTTCCTGGCTGGGAGGCAAATGGATGGGTTAGGTTGTGGTTTAAAGAGACAGGAGGCATGGTGAACCCACCAGAGACGGGGTACCCGTGTTCATACGGCTGCACGGACGACGGCAACTGGCGCTTCTTCTGCTGCCTCCGGGATTGCTCCTCCGGAGCCGACGGCGACGTGGACTTGCGCTTGTTGCCCCGTAAGTCCAACACTGGGTGGGCATTGCTGTGCTGGCTGGTGGCTGGCAGGGCCGAGGACACGGAGGGAGCCACGCAGTGAACTCCCCCGTGCTGCTCGGCTCCCCGGGCGGCGGCGCCGGGCGTGCTGTCCGTGCGGGCGGCGTGGCCCGNACACAGACATGATGGAACACACCAGGGAATACTGCCCCAGACACTCCAGTAGGAAAGCACACGTGCAAGCCCTACACGGCACCCACAGCCCCCTACCTGAGGCAGCTGTCCGACGGTCTTCATTGCCCTTTGGCTTCCCAGTGGTCCGTATGGCAAAAATCCGACCGTCACTGGTCCGGATATATGTCCCTGGAACAGAGGCAGGACAACTTCATTACAACTCCAATCTCAGCTCAGGACCTGGATATATGAGTCTGCAAAGTTCCTTGAGCAAGAATAGGACAGCAGTGCTAGGCCCAGTGGAGGGCTTCTACCCCCTTCCTCACTCTTCACCTTCATCCCTTCAGCTTTCCTGGACTGGAGATCACCCCCTCTCAGTGTGCCAGTGGGAAATGTGGAACTTCACACTTGAAACAGTTTGCTCTGGCAGAAGCAGGGAGTGTTTGGCTGCCTCAGGACTCGCAGTGAGTGTTGTACGAAGGAAGAACTAAGCCCCAAAGTTCAACAGCTCCTCTCAGGGACAGGGGCAGCCACAGCTGCAACAGCCATGCAGCATCAGCACACTCAGAGCACGGGCCGCAACAGAGTCACTGCAAACTCCCTTCTTGTTTCTGTTTTTCTCAAGGGATTGATTCATGCCTTTACATCATTTTCTTTCCTAATTAGCACTGGCTAGGACCCTATCCGCAAGTCTTAGCAGGACAAAATTACCTTTTGTCCCTCGGATGATGTGGATGCTCTCGCCAGCACTGATTCTTGCTTGTACATCAGTGGATGTGTTTGTACCCGGAATCACAATATCTGGCAGTGGAGAAAGAAACAGAATAATGCCTATTAAACTACATGCCAGCCACAGCCAGGAGAGGGTAGGTGCACCACCAACCCCTTTTTTCGAAGTCTAACTGTCTTTCCTATGTGCTGTGCTATAAGCAAGCCCTGGGTTTATTTCTACACAGCACAAGAAGGCAGCAGAGGCTCCAAGGAAGCAAAAGCCATACTGTCCTGGCACAGCATCTCCATAACCACCAGTGACAGTATTGCAGCTCCTATCACAGGAATTTCACTCCCAACAATCCACCTGGTCCATGGCTCTTGTATACCTGCAGGGAAAGTCCTCCAGGCATAGAGGAACCACTCAAACACAGAGAGACAGTATCTTTGCCTCCGATGCCCATCTGCCCACAGCCCATGTGGACATCAGCAACTCACCCTGATCCTCAGTTCACCATGGACACCCTCAATTTACCACGGGCATCATGACCCAACACACTTCAAGCAGTAGCAACTCACCCGTGGTGGTAACAATCTTCTGCACAAAGACACCAGCTCGCTGTAGATAGTTGATGGGAAAGTTGACAGCAGGGTTGGAACTTGAGGTTGATCCTGCACTGCCCATGGGGACATGCCGGGGCATCATTGGAATGGGGGTGGACTGAACTGGGCGGACGCTTGCCACTGGTTTGTCCTCACCCTTGAGGGCTGGTCGCCTAGTGAGAGAGGAGGGAGGAGAGTGCAGCACCCACCCCACAGTGATAAAGCATCCTCTGCCCTCTCATTTCATGCCTGCAGCATGGAGAGAAGGGAAGGGGCAGGTGCTCACCAGTTCCTCTGGCTAAAGGCAGGGATGCTCGTCAGACTCTGGTCACTGGCTGGGTAATACTGTGCGTAGGACGGCCGGGTGTAGGGGACGGATGCTCGCTTTTCCTCCTCATAGCTCTTCTTGGCTGCTTTCTTCTCTGCCTTGGTCAGCTTGTGCTCCTTCCGGTCGATCAGCAGTGACTCATGCTGAAAAGGCTCCTGCAACCCCAGAGCACCGCGGTTCTGGCACCCACACACCGCAAGAGGGAACCAGCACTCCCCGAACGGCAGCTGCCCGCTCCCTGCAGCAGCCGGTCTCCTTCCAGGCTGGCAGAGCCGGCCGCGGCAAAGCACGTGTGGGGGCCGCCGCTGTGGATGCGACCTAGGCTTGTCTTGAAGGGTGACAGTCAGCTAATGCCATCACCTGCCCAGCCAAGGCCATCACTGACCGTGAGCACACAGCAAAACCCAGGAGCTTTGGCCAGGCCAAGAGCACAAGAGCCTGCCACGATGTCAGAGCCCCCAGAGCCCCACAGCATCTGACACAGGCACACGCTGCAGCACCACCCCACCAGCAACACTCCTGACAGCACAGGCCAGCGCTGCCTGTCCCAGCTTTGGCTCAAAGCCACCCCAAGGAAGGAGCTGGCAGCAGGCTGGGATATCCCACTGTCACCTTCATGCCCAGCATCAAGCTGAAGCAAGGGGTGCCTGACAACCTGCCCCCAAACCTGTACAGGACAGAGGTGTCTCTAGACAAGTGGAAGATATCACAGGGAAGGGCAGGGATCTTTGGGTCCTCCCTAGAGAATTTTCTGCCTATTCCCACCAACATCTAGGTTCATCCTTCTTGCAACCATGGCCCCATCACACTGCCAGGCTCCTCCAGGTCCACTCCTACCTGTGCAGTGCAGTGCCAGCAAAGAAGCAAGCTGGTCTTACCTTGGTGATGAGGTGAGGATACTTGAGACAGGCTAATTGTAGAACAGACTCCTTCATTTTGCTCGGATTGAGGGAGAGCTGAGCAGGGTCAGATTCTTCTTCCACAAAATGCAGCAGGTTCTCCACCTCCCGTCGAGTGAAGTTCAGCACAGGGTTCAGATCATCCACCACCCGATCTGGAAAAGAGAAGGGATGGAGTGATCAGAGGAGGGAAGAGAACAGTGCTTGCCTGTTGCCCTTCCTACACTTCTGTCGTAATACAGCTCCCTCCTTGCAATCTACACAATCCTCAGAAGTATTCTGTAAATGTCAGGGCAAGAAGAAAAATCATCATGTCCAGAGTGAGCCTGTTTGACCAAGTCAGGTTGACAAGTGCCTGTGCTCCAGACCGCACAGCAAAGCTGTGCAGGTCACCAAGCTCTTGGCAACCGGGAACACAAAACTAATTATGGATAGTGTCCCACGTCATGTAACAAGGCTGAAAACACACACATCCTGGGACAGAACTGCAGGCACATCAGTATGTGCTCTCCCACAAATCTCACCAAAAAGGCTCAAATTAATAACTGTACTAAAATAGAACTCTCAGAAAAGCAGCCACATTTCCTCACTCACAAGAGCCTGAATGTTTTCCTTGAACATTCTCTCCAGCACACAGGTCAAATGGAAGCACATGGAGAAAACACCTCTATCCAGGACTCTCCCGGGAGCCAGGCCAGCTGCCTGGGGACTCCACCTTGAGTGCACAACAGCAAACTGAGCTGATCAGGCTAGGCTGCTGCCTCTGGAGTTTTGAGCAAAGAAGGAGACAGAGCTCACTTTGGGTCACCACAACCCTCAGCTGCACATTCTACGAGAGCAGCTTGACAACTGGCACAAGCCAGCACAGAAGATACTTTTGGTACAAAGGCAGGTCAGAACCACAATGAATTAACTATTCTTGCCAAGCCCTATCAGTCAAAGGTATCCATATATGTTTTAGTTTAGCTATTTTCCCTCTCTTACTGCCGGAAAAATGGAGATACAGAGCTGTTTAAGTAGCAGCACCCAGTTTAAGATGAGCAATATCCAGGCAGAGGGGAAAACAGGATGAGCACCCCCTGAGTCTCCAGTCTGTTGCAGTAGCCGGAAGAAGAGCAGAGAAAGTAAATGGCACAGCAGTGGACTGGGATCACAACCTTGCTGCAAGGACGTTGGCTCTACAACCATGAATTTCTTACAGGATCCCATGTCACTGCCAACTCAAACATCAAACATAGCCTTGGGATAGTGCCTGTTACCTCTTTGTCTGTTTTTCAACCTTAAAAAAAGAAGTTACAAAACCTACAGAAACAGGACTTCCAGGAGCTAAGAGGAGTGAAAGCTGAGAGTGGAATGTGTTCATCCATGCTTACCTGACATGCCCTGCTTGGAGATCTGACGGTCATAGATCTTCTTCTCCAGGGTGTAATCAGAAACCAGTCTGTAGATGTGGCACGGCTTCTTCTGCCCGTAGCGGTACACCCGGCACACAGCCTGGGCGTCGTGGCACGGGTTCCAGGAAGCATCAAACACCACCACTCTGTTTGCTCCAATGAGGTTGACACCCAAACACCCAGCACTGGAAAATAAAGGCAAATTTCAGACTGCTGTCCTGCTCAATTTCCAAAACTTATTGGCAGGGACAACCATCACAGCCAAGAGTCCATAAAGGGTCTATGGAAAGTTTCCTCCAGTCAAACTTTAAACCCAAGTTTAGTATTCAGGACTGTTAAGCTGTTGCAGAGGCCTAAGGCTGAAATCCTACATTCCTAGAGAATTCAGAAGCAGATGGCACTATCATACCATGGAGAGCGTATTACAAAGGAAGTTAAAAACTGAAAACCCACATGCATCCAGAACATCAGTATGAGTCCTCCCCCATGCCCTTCTGCTCCAGCCAACTCACCGTGTGGACAAAAGGAAGAGCCAAACAGAGGCATTGCTGGGATCATTGAACTGGTTAATCAGCCGCTCCCTTTCCGAGGCAGAGGTGCTGCCATCCAGTCCTGAGAGAGGAATTAAGGATACATGTACAAGCTCTGCATGTTTGGGGGATTTCTATCAGAATAAACCCAACTGCCGAACACTGAGCTTTGAAACTGGTTCCAAACCAATTCAAGTCATGTACTCCAGGAGACAGGACCACTCTGTACCTGTAATATGCCCAAAACGGCAGGCGCAATGCAGCCACCCAGGTTGGGACCTGATCAATGGAAAGATCGAGTAAACATTACTCAAGCTTGTCAAGGCCAGGCCTGTGAGCATGACAACACATCTAGCCCTTTAAGGCTCTGCTTTAGGCAGGGTGGATAGCAAGCAGGAACAACAGGAACAAAGACCTCATTTATGCAAGAAGCTCCAGGAATCAAGAAAAAGCAAAATTGTAAAGCCTTTGGCATAGCCTCAGAAACTAGACCTGAGCACAGAGAGTGCTGTTGTAAAAGAGTGCAGGGGGTGTCATGTCTCTGTTCCTGGGCAGCAGCTTGCTCCTGGCAGCTCTGCAAAAATCAGGAGCACCATATCCACCATTCTTCTCAGTCCTGGCCTGTAAAGTAGCCACACAAAGCAACAACCCATACCAGAAAAAGATTTAAAGCTGGGGAGGAGGAGAGAAGAGTTCACAGCTTTAAGCAATTGAAAGTGTTCCATGGTGATTTTGTTTTGGGAAGGAAGATCTAGCAAATAGCCAACAGGAAGCAAAAAGTATCTTTTGCAACTTTAAAAAAGCAGTAGTTTCTAAGTGAGATGTCAGAGATGTCTAACTTCTTCTAAGTAAGATGTCAAAAGAGGATTTGGAAATTATTGCTTAGTTGCTATCCAACTGACATTGGCTTCCGAAACAACTAAAGCAAGAACAGCCTGAAAGAGGTTCATTAGAAGAATGCTTCAGCAGAGCATTTTCACACCCAAAGACAACTACAAGAAGATGGTGGGTGACTTTCAGGAATTAGTCCTTTACATGATCAAACAGTGTCACAACAAAAGAGAGGAGGGCCGGATGTACTCACTGTAGTAGTTGATGTTTCGGACCCAGTTATGAACTCCTCCATCTGAGCCTGGAGGACTCGGCATCGGTCTCTTTGCCAAAAACTCTTCAATGACAGATAAGGTGGACAAACTCTGACTGCAAAACCAAGATCTCTGTTCAGGAAAAAGCCCCCCAGCAGCAGAAGTGGAGCATCAGAACCCTTCCCCAACCATGACAGTGCTGATGGTTGTCAAATCCAGTTTGTGCAGCACACCCCTCACTAGTAAATGTGACAGTGGCAGAATTATAAAATCCACAGATGAAAATTAATACAACGAAGGTGAAAAGGGGAGCTGCCACACCATTCATCATCTGTAAAAACCTCCTAGTACCAGGGGGGATCCAACTGCTCCAGTATTTAATGACTGTAGGATCAGTGGGTGATACCCTGCTTACCTGAAGACCAAGATCTTGTCTCCAAGCTTCACACTTTCCTCAATTAGGTGGAAAAGTAACACCATCTTGGGTGAGTTCTCCAGGACTCCTGTCTGGTAATCACACAAGATGTCTTTGGCCTACGGGGAAACAGGAGACTATTACAGGTGGAGTTGCTCATTCCCTGTTTAGTTCAACAACCCTGTCTCAAGGTGAGAGAAATAAATCATGGCAACCAGGTCATTTACATCCAGTTGTTTAAGGTGACAATGTTACTCCCAGCTACTGCTGCTACCTCTCATTCCAGAAGCTCCAAATGATAAACTTCATTGATGAATGAGTGTCCTCTTAACCTCTCATGACTCTTTTACCTCCATCCTTCTAGATTTACCACCACATTATTTAGATCAAACTTCACCCTAACACCTTTATTTAGAACAACGAAGTCCACAGTCTTTTTGGGCAGATGAGAGCAATGACATAGGAGTGCTGCCTGAACTTCTACCTCATTAGAGTCACAAACCCCTCCTAGTACCACGCAGACCTGCTTATCAAGATCCTCTGTGGTAAAGGGAACATAAGAGAAATCCGCAGCTCAGAAGAGTCTTCTCTTTACTCTGCTTCAGAAAACTGTCCAGTCTTTCAGACTCTCCAAATGAAGAGTTTTCCAGCAGTGACACTCACCCACTCATAAGTTACAACCTGATTTGCTCTCTCCTGAAAAGGGTTGAAGCCAACACTCTGGAGGAACTTGCTATTAGTAGCTTCTCCAACTGGTGATGCCAAAGCATTGCTCTCTGTTTTGACTTTAATTCCCTGAGGCTGGCAGCGGGAATTAGTGCTTGCTGTGCCAAGGTCATCCACATCCAAATCCTGCTCATTTGCCAGATTCTCCTTTTGCAGAGCTTCATACAACACATCTGGATGGTTCCAGATCTGAAGGGATAAAGAAAGAAAGTGGTTAGATCTGCACTGGTCTGCGGCTTGCCAATGACTGTAGCCTGAAAGCCCCCACAGCTATTCAAAGGGAAGAATTAATACTTCTTCTGGCTCTCGTATTTTTAAAAGTGTCCGATTCTTTCCTTGAGAACAAACCAGGAGGTCACTGTGCACCCCATACAGCACAAAGGCAGAGGAAGCTGCCTGTTTGCACTAAGCAGGTAAGGTTTTACAGTTTCAGGTATCAGCTCAGACTGTTTCAGCTGATGGCAGCAGATTTCTTGCACAGTTTGAAAGAGACATTTAACACCCCTGCACCTCAGTTCTGGAAGCCAAGATAACAACACTGTTGAACCACTGCAGAGCACTCTGGGGAGAGATGATGTCCCTGGCCAACCACACTTTCACCTCCTCTTTTGACTTTTATTCCTCTTTCTCCAACATATTAGAATCTTTCTTTGCATTTTCTGCCAAAACCTACCTTACAACAGACACAGAAAGCTTTGAGTGGGTTCAGCCCCAGCCAGCCACTGTTGCCTGCATCTCGGAACCGGTTCATGAACTCCGTGTAAAGGGCCCGCTGGATCTTGGACAGACGAACCAGAATGACGTGTTCCTCCTTAGATGGGAGCTGAACCTTCAGCACATTGTGGCCTCGCCTGTGGAGGAAATAAAAAGGGTGAGACAAATACAGGGAAGGGAATTTCCCAATATGATCTCCCTCTGGCTGTCTGTAGGGTAAGATTTTGACTTCTTGCCCACCCAGCTGCAGGGAGAAGGATCTCTAAATTGCATGTTTCTCTAATGCATGACACTTCTGAGATACTCTCCTTGCAGCCAAGTACCAATTGTAAACACAGTTATAAAGATCTCAAACATTACAATCCTCTAGCACAGGTCACAGAGTTAACAGGGTGATAAAAGTCCTATTTTCCACGGTAGCTGCAAAACAGCAATAAGACAAAGTCTATTTTCAGCTCTGCCAATGATTAAGACACTCCAGACCAGCATCTTAGAATCCTTATCTGAGAAAAAAAATGCTAATTTGTTTCGAGTGGTGGAGTCATGTCACTTTTCTTAACACTTTCATGAAATACTTTCAGATCCTTGGATAAGGATGTCACAAAGCGCACATCCAAATTGGCTGTTAAGCCATCAAAATAAACCTGAGGTCACTCTGGGGCAGTAAGAGATGTAGTTCTCCATTATCAGAGTCTGTGATACCAAAGCAAACCAACTTTACAGTGTGGCCAGCAGGGCCAGGGCAATGAACCTCCCCCCGAACTCAGTACTGGTGAGGTTCTGCTTTGAATGCTGGGTTCAGTTTTGGGCCCCTCACTAGAAAACAGTGAGGTGCTAGAGCATGTCCAGAGAAGGGAAGGGAGCCGGGGAAGGGTCTGGAGCACAAGTCTGATGAGGAACAGCTGAGGGGGCTCAGTCTGGAGAAAAGGAGGTTTTGGGGGCACCTCTCTCTCTCTCTCCACAACTACCTAAACGTAGGTTATATCCAGAAAGAGAACAGTCTCTTTTCTCAGGTAACAATGACAGGACAAGAGAAAGTGGCCTCATATTGTGCTGGGGAGGTTTAGATTGGATATTAGGAAAAAATTTATTCATGGAAAGGGTGGTCAGACACTGGAACAGGCTGTTCAGGGAAGCGGTGGAGTCACCAATCCTGGAGGGATTTAAAAGACTCATAGGAGTGGCACCTGGGGACAAGCTCTAGTGGTGGCTGTGCTGGGTTAACAGTTGGACATGATCTTACCGGGCTTTCCCAACCTAACCTATTCCACGACTCTGTAAGGCAGCAAGATTTAGTCGTGTACTGCATAAACTCAGCAAACAAACCAGGTAACTTAGGATGAGGAGCCGTTTGCACCCCCCTGACCTGAGGACTGCCTGCGGACTCACCGAAGCACGAAGCCCTCCAGCAGGCTGTGCAGGACGTGGCTGCGGTAGCGCATCAGCCGCACGTCCTGGGGCGTGCTGTCAATGCACTGCCCGTTCAGGATGGGCCGCTCAAACATGTTGCTGAATTCCTGCCGCGAGCCCAGGAAGTCGGGCCGGACAAAGTCCACCATGCACCAGTACTCGATGAGGTTGTTCTGGAGTGGGTACCCAGTCAGCACCACCCGCCGGCGCGAGCGGATGTTCTTCAGTGCCTGGGACGTGCTGGCATGGCAGTTCTTTATCCGGTGTCCTTCGTCACAAATAACCACATCTGGGCCGGGGCGAGACAAGGCCTTCTCAATCCCTGAGGACAAGGCACATCAAGTGTTAGTTAGAGATGAATAAGACAAAATTCTGGTTTTGTATGGTCACCAGCTTCATAAAAGAGGGGTACATCTGAAAGACAAAAAAGCAGTATCCATGGGTGCAGAGAGCAAGGCTGATGCAGGAGATAACACATGACTAGACACTAGTTCTGATTTAGCAAAATGTGGTAATGAGCAAACATGACTGTCCCTTGATTTCTGTTCAATGACCTGCATTGCATCAAGTAGGGTATCTTGCATCAAATCAGAGTGACAAATCTCACACTGACAAATCCCAGAGTTCAGTGTACTGAATTCCACACTTACTTGCAGGTCTTTCAAGAAATTAAGGACTAGGCAAAGTCAACAACCTTCTGCCTCCAAAGACACAATCCTCCCTAGCAAAGGTCTATCATTTAGTGATACTAAAAGCAAGTTAGAGGTTGTTTCCCTGTGTTGCCACAGCTGACAGCCAGCTGGACAGCAGGGTCACACTCTCCCTCTTGAGGGGTGACTTCCCACCTTTCAGAAGCTCCTGCTGCCGGTCTTCCTCATCCAAGTCAATAATGACAGGGCCAGTTTGTTTCTTTGTTCTCTTTTTCCTGCCAGTGGCAAAGGACTTCTTCAGTGAGAGGAGACGGTACATCTCATATCCCATCAGCAGCACACCACCTTCTGTCACCCAGTCATTCACCACCTTTGCACGTGCAGCTGTTGTCCTGCAAAACAACCAAATAAACTGTAAGCTTTACTCCAATTTCAGGTTGAACCACTGGATTTGAGACTGCTGAGAAAAAAACCCCATTCAATTAATTAAAGCACTTTTCTCACATCAAATCAGATGGAGGTTTACAATGAAATTTCTTTAGGAAACAAACAGATACAGAGGGGGAAAAAAGTGTTTTATGTACCATGGATAGCAGGACTGGGAATGACAAATCCTTACAGGAACTGAGGTGTAGAAGTTTGTCATGCACAAAAGCATATCAAACTCAAGAGTTCCCTTTTAATAGAGCTGTTGAGTTTGCCTCTGCAAAAATCATTTTCAGAATGAGCTGCCAGTGCACACAGTTGTAATCTTCGAGTTGTTTATCCCCTGTTGTCTCCTTCAATGCTCCTGTCCCCCAGGCTTCCTTCCCTTCCAGCCTGTTCAGAATTGGTTCAGATCAAGACACTGTCTTCACTCACTCCACCACAGTACATCAGATCCTGGCCAACAGTAAATACATGGCTGGAGCAGCACCAGCAGATTCAAATATATCCCACCCAGAAGGTGACGACCTCACCAAGGAGGTGTATAGACACAGTCAATGAACTGAGAATTCCCCAGGACCACTGCACTGCCATGATCCACGCACAGAAAATAACCCAGAAAGAAGCAGAGGTCCCTGAGCCAAGAGCTCAGAAAAGCTTTTCCTGTCACCTACTTGTGTTCATCATTCAGGATGTGGACTTTGAAGGTGCGGGGCTGGACCTCTTTGGAGTTATAATCCGCAGGAAGGTTTTCAGGTGCTGGGAGCCACATGTTGAACTCTGCTAGCCAGTTTTGGAGCGTATTCACCTGAAAAAGTTAGCCATGGAAGGATTAAAAACCCAATTGAGTCACTTGGGATTTTTAAGAGCAAAAACGAGATTAGGGAATGACACCCAGTGTGCCTAGATGGAAGCAGCAGCTCACAGCATGCAAATTCAGGAACACAGGGAACGACAGAGGGGGAAGAGTAGCAAGGACGTGATAGAGCTTGATGAGTGATGGGACACTAATCAACCTTCTCTACACAAAGAAAGAAGTAGAATAAGGAAGCTCCTCAGCCAGTCCTTCATGTGGCTACTTACAGGTACGATGGCAAGAACAGTCTTTGCCTCCGTGTGCCGAAAAAGTACATCCAAGAAAGAGATGACCTGTATGGTCTTGCCCAGGCCCATGCTATGTGCTAAAATACACCCAAACCCACTGCTGGTTTTAAATCTCTCCAAGGACTCGACCAAGTTGTCATAGAGGAATCGGATCCCTCCAATCTAGGCATAAAGTAGAAAAAGTGTTAGGCTGGTGGCAGACAAAAAAGGCCAAGATGGGTATGTTTTTACAGAGTGACCAGTATATGAAGACCATGAAAATGTAAAGGAGATGTTTCAAGTTCACTCAAGTACTTTAATCTAGAGAAGGCTCAGAAACTCAGTATTTTTAGATACTCATAGAATTTCTTGAGTATATATCAATAAAACAAAATTATTTCTAGCCACAGGATCTGAATTTGGGTTGATTAGTTTGTTTATAAATATAATTTAATTTTTTAAAGTTCATCTAAATATGCAAAGGTCTGATAATAACAACAGCTGAAGTTATACAGAGCCTTGGCCTACCTCTAATTCAGTTTTATCATTTCACTGTCCACAACAGTCACCACCACAACTAGACAGGTCACGGGGCTCACCAAAGAAGTTCTGCTGAGATTCCCAGGAAGGCTTGCCCAAATTCATTGCATTTTCAAGGCTAACGAAGCCTACCTGATGAGGTTTTACTGCATGTGCAAGCTGGGGAGCCAGGAAAATGTCCTCCTCGTTTGGTGGATGATTGATGTTGACGATGACTTGCCCCAGAGCATCTGACTGATTTAAGGCATCATTCACATGAGAGCCACTGCTCTCTTCGCTGCCATCCTCCTCCCCGTCATTGCCAGAGTCACTGCTGTCCACAATTTGGAGGGTATCATCCTCTCCTGAGCTCAGCTCAATCACTTCTGTGAAGTAACCAAAACAGAGAAGAGTAAGGACCAAGTTAACTTGATGTCAGAGTTTATCATGAATGGAAAAAACCTATCAGGAAATAAAGCTACCCCAGCCTTCGCAATTCCACCCTGACCTAATGATGGATCCTGAACAAACAGGCATGATACAGGCACACACCAGGCCCCTCAGACCAGCATAAGAAAGCATCAGCTTCCCTGGCTTCCAAATGTGTCAGGGAATATTAACTTGGGCTGATCCAAAGGGAACATGAGAAGTTTCTAGGAGTGTTTTACATTTTCGTCTGTATGTTTTCTTAATTCCCAAGCCCAGACATGAATTTTATCTACTCATGCAATGCCTAAGGATCACCAAGGAGTCTGGTTGATTCCATCTGGGACAAGAGACACAAAAACCACTTCCAGCTGCAAATCCAAATACTTAGATGCTCCTTTTACATGCAGCAAATGGTGCCACATCTCCGGTAAGCATTCTTTAGCAATGCACTGAGCAAAGTTAAGCGCATTTATAAACACAAGTTCACAAGAAGGCCTGACAGGCCATGTTATAAATGTCATTTTAGGACTCACAGGCCAGAACTGCCCATATAATTGGAAACCGATAGGCCTACAAAAGTCTGAAGTGATTCACCACTGGAGCATCTGACCAGATGAAAACAGACTTGCGGCTGAATAAACAGCATATTGTGAGAACAGCAGGCTGAGGCACTTGGTCACTTACCATCTTTAATGCTATTTTTTCCTTTAGTATCATCTTCACTGCCACTGCTGGTACTGTCGAGGCAGATCACTTCCTCAGCCAGGACCTGAGGGGGGAGCTGGGTTGCCTCTGCTGTTCTGAAAACGATGTCCTCTACAAACATAAAATACAAACAATAAGTAATTCATAATAATGGGGAAGGATACAAAACTGTTCAGAAACCAGACAGTATTTCCTTCCACTTTAGCTCAAATATCTTAGTCCTGGAATTTTCCATAACAGACTCTCACAGTCTACAATCCTGCTATGACTCAGCTTCCTGGGTCACATTCTCCTCCATTCTCAATATGCTGAAACAATAGCCCACTGCTGATGGCACCCTGTGTTTCATGCCCTGACTGGGGCACAGTGACCATGTAACACGCTAAAGCCCTTTGTTTCCTTTTTTTTGGTCTCAGTAAAAGCTGTGTTTCATCCAGCAGAGAAAGTACCAACTGCTGAAGGGATGATAACTGCCCTTTGTTAGTAGAGACACTGTAATAATTCCATCCCACATATCATAAACAACTTTTGCTGATCAAGAGCATTTGTTTGTATGCTTTAAGTACTGCCATGTGGGGGAGAGGCTAATAGGGCCAAGCAGCACCGCTGCAGTGACACAGCAAGCAGTGACACTCTTCTGGGGCTGAACCTACTCTGCGTAAGTTTAAGTGTTTTAAACAGCTCTTATTCCTTCTCCCACACGTAAAAGTGTTTTTAACACTTGCACATAAGGGAGAATATATATTTCCTCAAGAGGCAAGGCCAACTCAAGAATTCCTTACCCTTGCCCAACATCCAGCTGCACTTCTCTGCCTTTTACACCTTTTGAAACTGTGCTATAAACTAAACCACCAAAATGATCCAGATTGGGAAACGATGCAAGGTGACATATTCACCCAAAGACATGAATGATGCTTAACCATTTATACTGCCTGCAACTTACTGCTTGCTGAAACATGCAAGGAAGGCCAAGGTTACATCACCAACACACGTACACCCAGTCTATTGTTCCACTACCCCAGCACCAGACACATGTGTTACCAGACCATTCCCAGGACAAACCTGTTGATTTAAGCTCCCATACCAGCTGGAAAGACAAGAGAGCTTTGTTTCAGCATCCCCCTACACACACTTAATATGTGTCAAAATATCTGCCACAAACATCACCTGGCTTCTCTCACCAAGCAGCCACTGTATCTTGATACAAAACAAGTACAGAAGTGGAACTGCCTACACTGAACCTACGAGTGGTTTGGAACTGCTGTTATTTTACCCTTGAATGTCCAAGTACAGCATAGAATCACAGAATGTTTGGGGTTGGAAGGACCCTTCAACAGTCATCTAGTCCAACGCCTCTACACTGAGCAGGGACATCTTCAGCTACACTTGACTGCTCAAAGCCCAGCCCATCCTGACCTTGAATGTTTCCAAGAGTGGGGCATTTACCACATCTCTGCACAACCTGTGCCAGTATTTCACCACCTTCATTGTAAAGCATTTCTTCCTTGTAACTAGCCTGAATCTACCTTCCTTTAGGTCAGAACCTCTTGTCCTGTCATGGACAAGCACAGCACTACCTTCTTCATTCAGCTTCTATCCTTAAAACTCTTGCTTTGGCTGGCATCTCCCAGTGCTTACCAGGAAGAAACTCCAGGGGTACAGTTGGTATAGAGGCTGGATAATCCTTCCTCTGCTGCTCAAGCCGTTTCCTTCTCTCCAACTCTTCCTGCTGGGCTGCCTTTGTCACGGCTTCCAGTTGGTCCTCCCGCAACAGCTTTCTGAACACAGGAGAAAACATAATTTGGTTACACTCAATTTATTCCGAAAACGTGAATGGCTGCACAGCTGCTGCAAAGATGACTGACAAGCTCCAGGTATTCTGTCAGCCACATGGAGTAGGAACATTATCCCCCAAAAGATACGGGTAAATTCTACAGTGATTTCAACACTGTGTTTCCCAACTACAGGTAACACTACTGTCACTCAAGGAAAAGACAAAAGTTTGACAGAAGCAAAGTCATGAAAGGAGAAAAAACATAAGTGGGTAAGCGCATACTTAAACCAGAGTTACCAGAGGCTAGTCTTCTGCTTGAAAGGATGTATTTTATTGATATGCAGTTTATAAACACAAAAAGCACTAAGTCATGCAAAGAAGACATATGGGAAGAAAATGCATCAATTCCCCCACAAAAGGTCATCACCCTGATTCTCTTCTGACAGCATTTTCGGGAGCCAGGATGTCTAATGGTTTTAACAATTGTTTCAAGGTGTTCTCTCAAAGCACCTTCCCTCTACGGGTAATTTTATTCACTTCTGGAAGTTGCTTTTCCCCTGCTTCAGTGTCACATATCCAGACCTGGAAATGAAGGTGCTTTTGCCAGAGGAGAGGTGCAGTACAAGCAGTGGTAAAATCTAGCTCCCTCAAACTAGCCTTTAAAACCACCCAACCCCGCACTTCAGGGACATCTCCTTCATCCTAATGAAGTCTCATTTTCCAAGGCCTGCTCAATGCTTATTCCTTCAGCTTTAAGAAAATCTATCTGCGCAAGCTTAAATAGGAACCAAAGGCCACCAGCACAGGGCATGAAGAGCCACTTGCTGCCACAGGAGTTCCTGCTCCTTTAGTTTTCCTCTGAGCTTATAAAATTCCCTTGAGCAAAATCTCCTAGTGATTTACCACCTCACAACCTGTCCCAGAATATGTGGTGAACTACACAATCAAACAACTACTGCTTTATAAAATCCAGGTGAAACTGACTTCCAACATTTCAGTCACTAGTTGTGGCATCAACATTTCTCTCAATAGGAAAGTATAGTATAGGAAAGGATTGTGTTTTAGGCTGTTTGCAACAGGATTCACCTAGGCAAATATCTGAAACTGGTATTTACTTAATGGTGGTGCTGTTTTTCAATTACATCTTTCAAACGACAGCAGCAATTACACAATTTTTGCAATATATTCCATAACCAAATATTCACTCTTCTGAAATACCAAACAAGTCTGCACCCACATGCAGCACTCCAGTCTGAGATCACTCTACTCCCACTGGTGAAATCCTAAGGTTTTGGAAAAGAAAAACCATCTGGTTTGCCAGCAGTGGCACAATGTAGCTCAGAAGCCAAGTGCAGAGATTCTGTTTTCACCACCATATGTGACCCGAGCTCGTTCTGTCCTGCTGCTGCTGCTTACCTTATGTTCCTCCGCATGTGAGACGGTTTCTGAGCCCTCTTCTTTTTGGTGTCCTCAGAGGCCAGGCTCTTGTGCTGGTTCTGCAAGAGTTGCTCTGCCCGCTCGCTCTGAGATGAGGTAGTTGAAGTCGAGCGCTGCCATTCTCCATCCTCCGCGTGCTCCGCATGGTCACCACTGAACACGGCCTCCTGGGGCTGGTCTGCAAGGGGAAGAACATGACATGGGAACAGCTCTGCCAGGCTGGCAGCTGGCTTTTCCATCAGCACTCGGCAGGATTTGAGCCGAACAGAAACCAACAAGTCCTACTCTCACTCATTTGCAAGCATGTCACTCTGAGGGTCAAAACTGGGGTCCTTTCTGAAAGTCCAAAGAGAGTTAAAAAGTTTTTCAGTGAAGGGTCTGTCCTTAGTGAAAGCCAAGACTAACACCCCTCAAACACAGCCCTAAAGTGTCCTGACAAGAATACAAGGCAAAATTATTTAGGTCCATGTGGAGCACTTGCTATCCCAATAGTATGTTTTTCTGTGAGGGCCTGATAAGCACTGACTAAAACAAGGAACTTGAATCTCTTTTTCTTTGTTTCACATCATTCAAGTAGGGCAGAAATTTCCATCCATATGACACCTGTGTAACTATCTCTCAAGTCAACAGAACACAGTATGTAAAAGGTTATCTGGTTCAAACACTGGGTCATGGCTCAGCAGGCAGCTCAGTGGTTTTAGCACCAGACTTCACTCTCATGGTTTAAATGGTAATTTCTAACAAGCTTAAGTGGCAATACTCTTTCTACATTATAAATCACATGCATTCCTTTTTCTCTTCATTCTCCTATTTTCAGACTTCCATTTGTGCCTGATTCCACTCTTAAAGCACAATGTGAAGTGACACCTTGTTCTATGTGACACTTGGCTCTTCAACAGGCTGCCAGTGACCAGGCTAATGCTTCCAGAGCAAAGAAAGGAAATGTTTCTGTTCAAAAGCTTCCCTTGAAGCAAACTGTTTCTGACAGGCATTGTAATAGCTTCTTTGAAGCATCTTGTCCCCTTGTGTCAGCCAAAGAGATACCCTGAACTTCATCTTGTAATCAGCTTTCTTGCTTACATTGTGTATCCAAGCTAATGACTGAACTGAAATGACACTTAGACAGAACTTTGAAGGAAAGAAGACATCAGTTCAGAGGAATGTGGCAGATGAAGTAATACAGAACCAACAAGCATCACATTGTGACTCGGTGATCTGGAGACAGAGAGCATTCTTTCTCAAAATGCTGGGAGCTTAAATGAAGGATGCTACAGTACAGCACATTGCACCTACAGCTGTCATGTTGATATGCCCATTACATTAACCTTATCTCCAGAATCACCTCTTAAAAATGAGATGGCAAGAAGTAGATTCACACCTTATTCAAAAGCACCAACTTTGCAAACTTCCTCTCCAGACATCCCACCAGACCCACCCCAGCACTTGCTGCAAGTCCATGTCAGAGCACATTTAGGACTTCAAAGCTCAGCCCACCATGGACCTGTACCAGCAGAGCAGCTCAAATATTTCTGTGAATATCTGTCTCTGCAAGCCCTACACATACTGAAAACCAGGTATTCACAGCTTATGGGATGGAACAGATCTCACAATGAATGCAAGCAGAGTTATGCATATGAAGATAAAGGCAAAGGGGTTCACTGCTACAAGCACAGTACTTCTACCACAGCCATGGTCTTGGAGCCCTGTCCTCCCACCATGCCTCTTTAGACTTACAAGCTCAGATATCAAGCACCAGGTCACTTGCAGACAAAGAACTGTGCTGGGAATAAACCCAGTTTCTCAGGCTTCCCAGACAACAACTCTGCTATTGGAGCTACAGACACATTTTAGTCACATTACCTGCAATTCTTCAGCACTGTTTCCTTCCCCCCACCCCTCTTGACTCCTGGTTATATAACTAGATCAAAAGATTGGATGAAATAGGGCAAAGGGAAGCAGGGAGGCTGCACACGTGATCACATGCTCCGGGATGAGTCATTAAACCTGAGACAAACACTGCCATGGTTACACTGCTGCCATCTCACCCCGGCCCGGAGGACCTTGACAAGGCACCAGAGAGCACAAAGCCATGCTTGTCTGGAAGAGGAAGTGCTTCCCTCCCCGCACTCCAGCAATTGCCCACGTCACCTCCTCCAGCACTGTGCCTGGCAAGGGTATCCTCAGGACAACGGTGATAATAGCAAAACCTAAAGGCTCATGAGCCCAAATTATTGTCTCTATGTTTTCAGATGTGTTGTGCAATCCCTACGTAGACTCATTCCATTTCTGCATTTTACCTTTTCTTTCCTCTTAACGATATGTAATACGAGCTCTGGTGAAACCTACACACAGCTGGATCAAATAGAGTTTTTAAATATAATTCTTATCTGAACCAGGAGCCTGAAGCACAAAATTTGATGACAAATTTGGTCCCACACTGAGTACAAGCCCTCATTTGCCACAGCCGTGTCTGCTCAGGCTGGTGTTTGTCCTGCCAATACAAGTTCTGAGGTGAAGAACACAATCTGTGCCTCAGCCCACATTCCTGACACATACGCATCAAGAGAGCTCTTCCACGCTAGCTACAGCTCCAAACATCTCACTGATTCAGCTGCAGTGGGATTCAGGGGACAGTCGGCTTCCCAAAGGCTGCTCCTATCCTTGCCACCACCATGAATAAAGCTTTTCACAAAGTTTACCTAACACAATGGTAAAATCACAAGTCTAACTTTGCAACAGCTCCCATTACACCTGTGGCATGAGCTGGCAGTAACAAGAAGGAATTGTTTTGCTGCTGCTTTGTATTAAACTCCTGATTATGTGCGCAGCCTAAACCTAACCCAGATGAAAAGTGTGGCTGCCTGCTGCAGTCGTGTGGCTGCTCTCCAGTATGGTGAGCTCCAAGCTGTGTAAATGGGACCCACACTGGGACAGAAACACATTAACAAACAATAACCACACACAAACACCTATTTTATATAAGAACAGATCTGATCTTTGCATTGGAGGGAGTGTCGGAACAGCTTCGTTGAACAGGTCCCATCAGGTAATCAATGGAATAATCCTGCCCCAATTTTGCCAAACCTACATCTACAACAGAAACGCAATTAGTTTTGTAACAGGAGCTCAACACACTACTCTGACATGGTTATACAAGCAGTGTTTTACACAACACAAAAATTCATCAGCCACGTTTGCATGTTGACAACTGTCTGATTGTGCTGGAGCTGCTATGCACTCTATGAAGACCTGGGCATTTATCCACACGGCCAGCCTGAGAAGAGCACTGCCATCAGCCTGGGGGGTGACAACCCAGCACAGCTCTGCACAGCAAGATGAGCCACATCAGAAAAAGCAGACCCAAGCTGCCCAGCCAAAGACAGCCACGGGTCAGGTGTGGTTGTTGGCAAGGTAGAATGTCCAGCCCACGGTTACACCCTGCGGGTACCAAGAATCACCCAGTTCACACCAGCTTTATTCCACATTTTGCACTGTCCTCACCAGATCTATAGGGAGGATTTCCCAAGGGAAGTGGTGGTAGCATCAATTCAGCTGCTCCTTCAGGTGGGTTATAGCTCTCTGTCTGAGAAAACCCCAAACAGTTCCCAGAGGTTATGGACACCTGAACACAACCAGGCACTCTGTCCTGCAAGGTACCCTGAATGCCAAGAGGGGCATGACTATCCTCTCTCATGCACTTTGTCATGTGAAATGTGCCTGCCCCCTCAAAACTCAGCAGACCTGGTTACAGCATGGCTCTGGTTTGTGCTACAGACCAGAGGTTGCCAGTTTTCTTTGCTCAATAAGCAGCAGCAAGCACCACCCACAGATGTACATACAAATAGGGGGAAGGTGTTTGACCAACACTTGCATGCCACAGTATTACAGTTTAGATGTCTCTGTAAGAAAGAGAGTCGTGACTGCTGTGTGTAACGCTTCTTCAGATGCTCCCTGTCTGGTGTGACTGCCAGAGCTGTCCCTAAACACTGCACACAGCTGTGACTCATGATGTATAACACAGCAAAAGATTTGTCCCACAGTCAGGCACCTCCCACTGCAGCCAAGCTCACCTCATCACCTCCTTCTCAAACTTCCATTACAACAGCACAGGATTCAGCCTGGAGAATACTCTAGATCATTGATTCAGCAGCAAATTGCTCATGACAGCCTGCTCTGCAAAATGGCTCAGGTTGCTGCAAAGTGTCATGAAGCAGCAGGTTGTTTTCAGGTGTGACATTTGTGTAATTAACAGTCTTCTGACACCAAGGTAAGTGCAAAACAGTGTTATAGCGAATCTCCATGCTTCAAGGCAGACCTCTGTAAGTCCAAGTGCCTGTGCATCAACAGTTTGGCTCTAGCAACAGCTAGCACTCCTAGGAGTACAAAAATTCCCATTCAGAAGATCTGAGGGTCTCCCTCCTGAGGTTGCTGCATAAGAAGATCCAAGAGACCCCTCAGTGGACAAACTACTGTGTAAGTTGGTGACTTTCTTGCCTGCTCAGTTACTACTCAACTAACAGGGCTAGCTAGAGGTATGAGCAACTCCTCCTGGGAGACCAGTGTTATTGCCAGGGTGACTCCAGTGACTCCAGGAAAGACATAGCACTGAAAACCAGACACTTGTTTATTTCTAAAATCATTTCACTATGGAAAGTCAGGATACCAAGTAGGACAATTTTGCTGAGATTTTAGGCATTATTTCCTACCCTAAGGACAGGGATGTGCATGCATGGTGAGGAAGGTAGCTGCATGCAGGGCAGTGAGCAGTTAATTCTTACTTTGGGAGCTTTCTTTTGTTCTGCACAAAGAACAAAAAGCAGTTAAATATTATTGCAGGCCTTTTGGAAACTTCTATGCAGTTTGTGGGCTAAAGCCTGTCAGAGACTAGCTAATACTAGCTAGTGCTACTACAGCCGGTACTGAGCTGTCAAAGAAGGAATGGGAGGAGCACTGAGGGATGGTACAAGAAAGTCTAATTGCACAGCTCCAGCTGGAACTCAGTCCCTGACACACTGAACTGCAGCTGGAGTGCCAAGGGCTGGAGGAGCAACTCTGCAGAGCAAGCCTGACTGCAAAGGCTCTGACAGCCTGGAAGATGCTCTGTGGGGTTATGTGATGTTTCTCCAGTGTGCTGGGAGCTGGAGTGGTGAAGAGGTGATGCCAGAGTGCAACTGTACTTGGCTTACGAAGAACAGGGGTTCTCTAACTGCAGCACAGCAATCAGCTTGGAGGCTGGCAACATCCGGAGTCCTCTGGCTCATCCTGTACTCAGCTGTGCAATATAAATGAAATATTTTCAAAATATTCTTTGCATGCAACTGGTGCAGCTGTTGCATGGATGCCATGCAAGAAGGGAGAAGTGGTGTCTGCACAAAGCACCTCTGAGGTGGCATTGTGTGAAAACACTTGAGCACCACAAGGCTGGGCTGGAGGCAGGAAATTCCTTGTGAAACCCCTCAAGTACAGCGCAGGTGAAAGTAAGGGAAAAGCTCAGACTCCCTTCCTCCAGGCTTCACCTGTTGCAACACCCAGGAGAGACACAAAGACGGCACACATCAACCCCGGGCTGCTTCCACCCAAAGCACTGGGAAAGCCACCTCAGAGGGGGTCGGAGCGGGACAGAGCAGGACTCAGTTCCCTTCGGGAACTCGAGGCTCTCCGCGGCAGCCGCTGTCAGGGCAGCTAATTAGCAACAAGACTTTGTTCTCCTCGGAAAATAATCGGGCTCAGTCTTCGACGGCAGGACGCCCCTCCCAGCCACCAGCGCTTAACAAAGCGCTAATTATGTAAGTATTATATAACCCGGCACACCTGCCCCCCGGTGCCGGCCGCGGCACCCGCGCCTGGCCGCGCTCTCCGGCCGCCCCTCTCCGGTCACTGGCAGCTGCTGCCAGCACCACAGCCGGGACAAGCCTTTTGTCCACACAGGACCAGGGCCGCTGGAGCCCCCAGGCCAGGCACTGCGCCCTGGCCAAGCGGGCAGCGGGAGCGGCAGCCCCGGCCCGGGCTGTCCCCGCCCGGCCCCAGCGGGACGCAGCCAGCGAGCAGGGCAGTGAGCGAGCCGGCGCTGCTCCGGCCCCAGCCCTGCTGTCCTGCTGAGTCACAGCCATGGCACTGCCAGGCACAAAGGCGTCTGTCGGGCTGAGCCTGCTCCCAAGGGAAGCTTCCCTCACTTGTCAAAAAGCACGTACATCTTCATTCCCGTTGTTGATTTATCTAGGAGTTAACCACCCCAGGTCTGTCGTTCCTACCTGTCACTGTAACCAGACACGGTGTCTGTCATGTTGGTATAACAAAGAGCGCTGCTTGAAGTCTGAGTAACATGTTTTTCATTTCTCTAAGTATCAGTAAAGTGATCGCTCGCTGTGGGTTCAAGACACCTACGTGAAATCTGCAGGTTGCTGGTGAGGGATGGCAGGTTGCCTCTGTCCCCTGTGCAGGACCAGAGGATGGAGGGAAGAGATGAGCTCTAAAGAAAAAGCCACCAGCACTGACTCTGTGGCCATGAGGAGGGAGGCAGACCATGAGCACACACAAGTCAAACCCATCTCCAGTCTCCTTTGGCAAGAAGTAAGCCCAAATCAATGGAAAACTTTAAAAGATAAATTACAAGGCAGCATCGCCCTTCTTTTTTCCCTCAGACATCTTCCAGCGTATCAGTTGCTGATTAGGTTATGCTGCAGAATAAAACTCCTTTCCTGGCCTGAAGGAATCCTTCAGGAACAAAAGGCAGCAGAATTGAAGGGCAGGAGCAAGGAATATATCACCCAGAAACCAAAGGGCAAGGAATCAGCCAAGAAGTGCCAAGAGGCAAACTGAAATATCCAACAGCCAACTTTGGTGACAGGCAATGTATCTTCTAACCCTGGGATTATGCAAGCAGAACCAGGCCCCAAATACCCAAGAGATCTTGTTCTGGCTGGGCCTCAGTGCTGCAGACGCTGAGACCCGGGTTACATAAACACCAAAGAGCACTTATATAACTGTTGTATAGCACAGGCTCACAGGCACTGGCACCCCATTGCCACCAGAGTGTGGCAGGTACCTGCTCTGGGACCCAGCCCCTCCAGGACCTCCTCCCATCCCTGCACAAGCCCCTGAATGCAGCCCAGGTGAGGTGCCCATCAGGTTGTCCTCCCTTTCGCCGGCACCACAGGCTCATGATTACTCGGGAGCACTGGGCAATCCCGTATTCATTTCCAGCTCCAATATGCTCAAATTAGGGTTGTGAAATTTCAAATCTAACATTTCATAGTGCTTTGAGATAGCAATACCTGGAGAGATACAGAACGCTGCTACCTGCCATCTCTCTTCTAGATATGTAATCAAAACTACTTTTCCCGATGAAAGTCCTTGAACATAAACTGTTCCCTCCTGCCGTGCCCCGTCTCCTGCACAGCCACTGTGGGCATTAGTGAAGACAGGGAAACAAAGAGAGGAAAGGCACCCACTAAGGTAGCAAGGGAAGCAGGGATCAGTCACATTTGTCCTTTAGCCAGGGGTGTGTGAGAGCAATGTGTTACATAAAGCTACTGCTCTGGAGTCAGGAAGTGTTTCAGGCTGTGTGCTGGGAAGTTTTCAACAAGCTGTGCGCAGGAGGGAACTGAAACCTCCCCTTTCTGGTTATCCCAGTTAACTAGTAACCCAGAATAGAGTTTTGTCAGCCAGATTATGAAAATTACCATGGGGATCTAAACCACAAGTAACTGGATTTAACCTTATTTATTTTCACAACAGTTTGAAGCTTTTTTAAAAAAGAGAAATATGATCTAGTTTATTGAGGAGGTTAAATATTGATTTAGGTAATAAAGATAAATTTCCCCTTTCCAGCTTCAGAAAATAGATGCATACGGGGGCTTGACACATTCCAAGCACAGTGAATCCAGCTGGCTGCTACCGTAACTCTTCTAGGGATAAATTTCAGGGACTAAGAAAAGAGGACGAGTAGGGGAGCAAGCATTCTGCATTATGCAATGATTACATAAGCATTAATTTACACTAGGTAGCTGCGAGTTGTAGCTTTATACCAGCATACCCTCAGAACAATGAGAAATAATAAAGAAGGGATTATTGCTGCCACACACTTCCAAGGCCACCAAAATGGCAAACGACAAGCACCAGGTGAACTTCAATCTCTGCCTCAAGCTCTCACCATGGCTCTGCTCAGGACCTGCTAACAAGGACAGCGAGAAGACAGGTGACACTCACTCCTAATTTAAAAAAGCAGCATGGGAAATAACACCAGCACAAGGCATCCTCCAGCATCTGAGTCCTCCTTTGTTGTTGCTCCTGATGGCCGTGGTATAAGAGAGGAGTGATTTCAAAGTTATAATAGTGTCATTTGCATTCTAGTCAGTGTCAAAGGAGTCCGTGGGCATGAAGAGCTCCTCACAGTAACTTGTGAAACACCCTCCTGTCCATCTTGCAGAGGAGGAAACTAAATCAAAGCAATCAGGTAGGCATCAGTGCTGAGTAAATCAAATTTTCGGCTCCCTGTCCTATGCTCTAACCAACTATTCTCTTTCGTCTCCTTAAATGTAATTTCCTACTTGAAAAAAAACAAAACAGAGTTGGGGATTTTTTTTTTTAGAATGGTAACAAAGCACATAACTTCAGCTACATTCCCTTTTTCTGCCTCAGTCTCTAAAGTAATTTCAGAGGAATTTTTAAGGACTCTGTTTAATGAGGGAGGCATTACTTGGGAGAAAAATTCAAATTGTTGAGTTGGAGCCTGTGTGCCACCGCATTCCACTGGCACTTCTCTCATCAACTGCAGCCAGCAAAGTGACCAAGAACACTGGAGAAAGTTAATAAGACCAGGATGAAATACCACCACTGAAAGAACAATCTGTTTCTAATTTTCCTTTCCAAAATATTGGTGCTGCTAAAGAGGAATTCGACAAAAGGCTGCAAAGTTGTTTACAGCAATCAGACTCACACAAATTGAAGTCACAATGTCACAAGGATCCCCCAACCAAAATACCCAACACCCTAAGAGCTAAGCACATTACAGCCTGGAAAAGAAACAGGTTCCTTTGTAAGTTTGTTAAAATGACAATTACATCTATGGTTTAAAAAGAAATATATGTGTATATCAGGAGGAAACAGGGATCTATAGAAAAGACACTTTTCTCTCAGACAACAGGGGGATAGGTAGTGTGCTGCAATAAACCTTGATTTACTAGCTGGGGGGTGCAAAAATAAGGTAATTGAAATCCGCTTTAACTTTCCAGAAACATTTTTAAAATAACAAAAAGGTATCACAGCACTGCATATGCAGGTGCTTGCTACTTTGGGGACCCCAAAGAAGTGTTTAGGCACCTAGAGTGAGGAAAAGTCATATAAACCAGAAAGGAAAAGAAACATTGCACAGTGGTTGAAGCACAAAACCGGGGAAGAACATGATGTGTAAGTTCTGCACAGACTCACTCAGTGACCTTGTACAGTTCATCATCTCTCCTGGAACAGAAAGGTTGTGCAGAAGTGTGATGGAGACTCTCCTGGATCCACCATCCAGAACACAATCTCATTAGATCAGTTAAAAAAGCTTCCTCAAACAGAGATAATTTTCTACCGCTAGAGACTTCGGTAGAGACTGTGACAAACCTTGCCCCAGACTTTACAACCTGACGAGTACAAAGAGGAGTTAATTTGCACTTTTGCTCTCTTACTTTTGTATAAATACCTTTCCACCCAAAATTTTTGCAAGGCCTCTAACCTTGTATTCTCCCTCCATCTATGACCTACAGTCTAATTTCCAAAAGCATCTTTCCTTCCCTGTCTTCTCTTTTTATACCTATTATCTAGACTAAGTTACATAAGCCACTTGTATCATCACCCAGATTCCTCATTTATCCAAACTCATTTTCTATTGTAATTCCTTTTTTTTCTCGGTTCACACTCTCCCAGAATTAGCTTCTTTGTCCTGCCACCACAACCAGAGAAATAAGATGGATTATTTTTTTTCTAGAATCCCCTTTCCCCCTAATGGGTAACTAATATTGCATGGCTTATTTCTGTAAAAACTTCTCACAACAACCACACTGGACTTCTGTAATACACCAGGAATCCAGGGCTGGCACTCCAGGGGACCATTTTTGATCAGTCTGTTGGGTTCATAGCATGACTTTGGAGGTATTTGCCACATGAACAAGGTGCAAGAAGCTTCGCATCACAAAGTACCTCACCTCAAAGTAAGAAGTTAAATTACAGATTTAGAAAGTTCTTCAAATCTGAACCACGTTTTTTCTCCAACACACAACATCCTCCCACCAGACAACAAATTAAGTGGCAGCTATCCCCAAACTGTAAACTCCTGTTAGGATTTCACCAGCACCTTCCATTTGATAGGGGGGAAAATGGCCAAGTAGCTTTTAGTCTCTCAGGCACTAATTAGGGGATCTGGAGCAAGCACCAACAGCTCTGCCTGGTGCCCAGATTGCTGCCCGGTCAGCAAGTCACCAAATATTTCACTGACAAAAGAAGCTCTTGAAACTCTTATCAAGTAGGATGCTGCAGGGAAAGTACATGTACAAAGTTGAAGGGGGTGGGGGAGAGGATAGTGGATATAAAATGATACTGCTATTAACAACTGCCTCCTCTCTTGGAAAAAATAACTTTCTCAGCATTACAACACAACAGCAGCAGAAACAGTAACAGCCAGACCCCGAATGTCACATCACCAAAGGCTTCAGAATTACAGGCACAAAGGAAGACCGAGCTTCCTTCTCACGTCCCCTCCATCAGGCCAACAGGCACTGCAAGGCTCTGAAATCTCAACCTCTTCCACCCCTGCCTGGTAGGGAGCACATTAAAACCTGAGACCTACAGAAGAGCCTTGGTTCCTGAAGCCTTTTACTAGCCACTGAGTGGGGCGCTCCAGCCCAGGGGTGGGAAAATGAATGGCCTGTAACAGGAAAGCAAGAGGGAAAAGAAAACAAGAGAGAAAAAGCAAGAAAAATCAACCCACAACCCCCCCGATCTGTGTCCTACCTGGAAACTGCTGAGACTCATCCAAGAGCAGCATGCTGCTCAGTGCAACGAGGCAAGCCCTTTGCTTGCACACTTGGTCACCGTGGCCGTACACACTCAGCTCTTCTGCTATTCTTGTCTCAGAGTCTTCAGGACAAAAGTTTCCAGTCACTCCTGAGAACTCCTTATCTCTGCCCACAGCGCAGCGAGCACTAAATCCACTCTCACTGGCTGTTGAGTTCGCAGGCGGGAAAAGATTCCAGGGTACGGGCAAGCAAACCTGCACTTAAAGTTTCTGAAAATAACTTTGGTAAATAGCTCCTAGTGCTTGAATTCACCCAGCTGGTGTGACGAGAAGCAGTACGTATATAACCTCCCTGCACCCAGCCGAGACGGACCAGGGTCACTGTTATATAACTAGTTAAATATGCCTCGTGTTCAGCCTAAATAAAAATTGTCACTATCTCCTGCCCTGCTTGGAGAGTCAAACAACACAGCCCTGCCCGAGGTAGCTGCTGCTCCACTGGGGACCGATGCCTGGAGCTGTGCTGCCGGGATGGTTTGGCTTCTGGACGTGCTCCCGATCAGCGGGAGCAGCCACGGTTATGCCTGGGAAAAGAGTTTTAGAAGAGAGAAGAGGAGCAGGGAGGCTGAGTGGGTGTGTACGGGGGAGGTCTCTCCCCTCTGGAACAGCGGAGCTGCACGCTGTACGGATCAGATCCCATTCACTCACCCTGTGATCCAGTTCAACTAGTGGCAGAGACCAAGACAGAGCATAAAATAAAAATCCTTACATAACCGTTCAGGCTCCGGTGGGGCCCCGCACAAGGGGAATCCCAACAGACAACAGGACGTTCAGAGCAGGGGACACGTAGGACCGTAACCCTGTCTCCGAGTTTCAGAGCACATAAGGAAAAGGGAGTGGGAAGGAGATGCAAAAAGGAGTACAGCCTTTCTGGCTTTGAGAACAATCGTGATTTTATGAGCTATTTGCATGACGCCTCCTAATTTGCAAGAAACCTGGACAACTGAGACTGAAACTTGAGCAATTTGATGGAGCTGGTAACCTGTTTGCACAATAACAGGTAAAAGAGCATCCTGTTCACTTGGTTAAGTCAGCAGCTTCTAGAAAACTACAATGTCTCAGTTTTCAGGAAATAACTTGTCAGAATTTGTGGAGTGGGAGACTACTTTATCTGAGCCTTTGTCCCAGACATTCACCTGCACCAGCACAAGCAAAAGAGAGAATAAATAAGTACAGAAGAAGTCCTTTAAAGCTGTGATCAAACCCCTAAAAGCTATCCATCCTGCCTAACCTTCAGTGTTACAGAGACTTTATCCATGATCAATGCCCTTTGCAGGCATATCTATTGCCAGCAATAAAAACAGCAAACCTGGGCTGAGAGACATGTAACGAAATTAGCTCACTGGTAGTGAGCATTTGTCCATGTAACAAAATCAGCTGTTTATTGAAACAACTGGTGAGGGAGTGCTGGGAAAGCCAGGACATGCACAAGAAACCCAAAGCAAGGCGGTGTCCGAAAAGCCCTCGCACAGACCTGCAGGAGTCCGGGACAATGAGCTGCACTCACAACAGCAAAAGCTGATCTAAAGGTCTGCAAGCACAGACAGGGCAGATCCCAGTTCCCCTTTCTTTGTGTAACTCCAGCCATTTTTATTTGACAGGGTAGCAGGGCTCTGCGAATGCTTGCTGCCATCAAAACACCCTCAGTGCTTCAGGGTACATCACAACTTTGAAACAAACCCAAGATGCTTTTTCATAATTACAGCTATATAAATGTTACAAAAAAAGAAAAAAAAAGAAAAAAAAACTGTATTACAGTTATTACAATTAAGACACTCAGTAATAAGGCAGTCTTTCACCTCTGTTACAGATTCAAACAGCCTGGCTGGCACACAATGTTTATCAAGGGGGAAAAGAAGGACAAATATATTAAAGAAGTGCATAGCCAAGGATCTTGTAACAGGCTTTATAAGGACTTTGTAGGGTTGGAATAAATAAGCAAACATGACCTCAGCATCTGACCTAACAGATGTACAAAACTGGAAAGCAAGATTTAAAAACAAGTGCTGGGTAAATACAACCGGGTATTTGCAAAGCATGCAGTGCTGGTTTTGGCTGGGAGAGAGTTAAATTATCTCATAGCAGCTAGTAGGGGGCTATGCTTTGGATTTGTGTTGGGAATAGTGTTATAATAGAGATGTTTTGCCACTGGTGAGCAGAGCTAACAAAGAGTTAGAAAAGGCCTTTTCTGCTTCTGACATTGCCCCATCAGTGAGGAAGCTGGGGGTGCACAAGGAGTTAGGAGGGACACAGTTGGGACAGCTGACCCCAGCTGGCCCCAGGGATATCCCAGACCATATGGTGTCATGCTCAGCATATAGAGCTGGGGAAAGGAGGAGGAGGAGAGGGGGGATGTCCAGGGCGATGGTGTTTGTCTTTCCAAGTCACCGTTACTGTGATGGAGTCCTGCACTCTTGAGGATGGCTGAACACTTGCCTGCCCATGGGAAGGAGTTGATGAATTCCTTGTTCTGCTTTGCTGTTACACTATCTTTACCTCAACCCATGAGCTTCATCAATTTTACCCTTCCAGTTCTCTCCTCCATCCCACTAGGGGATAGTGAGTGGCGGTGTGGGGCTGAGCTGCCAGCTGGGGTTAAACCACAGCACATGCATATTACAGGAGTCAAGCATGAGAAAAATGGAAGTTCAATACACTGGGGCAAACAGGAAACCTATTCCTGCCCTTCTTCACACAGCAATAAAAAGGGAATTTCCTTCTTCACCTCAGTGTGCAAAAAGGAAAAGGAATTTTTCTAGCTCTTCTACTCACAACAGCCTGCTGGTGAGGCCACCACTGTTAGCCAGGATAAATACATATTCGCACAACGAAGAATTAAATCTGCCTGAAACAGTCAGTTTATAAAATGATCTCCTCATGGAAGGTAATCTTGTTACAGATAAGTCCATTTACTGAATAGCTTTTCCGTGAGGCCAGTCTTACAAGTAAGGAATAATGTTCTCCCTCCCCTACAGGATCTAAATCTCACCCAGCTGTCACACCTCACCCTCCTCATCTCAAACCACAAGCTCTCTGCAATTGTACAAACTGTGTTACATGTCACAAGAGGCCTCTCAAAAAGCTTTTGTGACCTGAGAGATTCCCTTGCTAACAATTTAGGAGATAACCTGTATATACAAAAAACCCCCAACCAAACAAAAAACCCACTATGAAGTTTGTATTTTCATAGAATATTAAGATAAAGGTCCTTCAGAACATGTTTTTTATTTGGCTGACAAGTGTTTCCAGCAGCAATGTCAGCATCCCTGAACACTGCAAATTTAAAAGCATTAAAACTCATACCTAAACCTGTCTATACAGACAAGTAACTTGACTGTAAAGTGTTTCAGGACACTACTTCCTCTGTATAGCAAAGAACACTATCAAACAAGTCAGTTAAACTAAATAAATTTCAACACAATGTCCCAAAACATGCATTCCCTTCAAAGTGGAGTAGCTCCTTCCCCAGCCCCATGCCTGTTGTCCACCTTGAACCTCTCCACCCCTGCTCCACAGGGTGAGCAGCTCCCTGACTGCTCAAGACCGACCTGATCCAAGCCTAGCAAGGACAGTATCAGAAGGAACCACTGGATCTGTGATGTACCACACCGCTCTGGGCCCCTGCACGCTGGGGTGGCCCCCTTCTCTCCAGGCTGTTCATCCTCATCACCACCCCATAAAGCAGAAAAGACCTTCCTTGCCCACCCTCAACTGCTGCATGCTGGCTGCACAGTCCCTTCCCCAGCCCACGGCTTTCCCCCAGCCATGCTCCACATCCACCAGCTCCTTCTGCATACCCCACTGACCTCCCCTGTACAGGGAAGCTGCCGACTAACCCAAATTGTTTGTAAGTCACCGAACGTGACCTAGGCTTGACAGCCACATTTCACTCCTGATTAGCACCTGCTAGGAGCACATATCATTAAGGCCACTTTCCCTGTCCTAGTTTCCATGTTGTTTTAGCAACACAGAAAACACGCAAGAATACCAGGTTTGAGTTGGACAATATATAAGTTGAATAGAGAATACCAGGTTTAAGTTGGACACAGTATAAGGTGGTGTTTATCCACCCAGAACAGTTCAGACCAAATCACACTTGGACTCCACAACACTCCGTGTTGGCAACTATGTATTGCTGGGCTTTGAGAATCATTTGCTTTTTAAACAAACACTGCAAAGCAAATAAAAATTATTTTTAATAAGATCTAAACCAGCCATGGAAAACCAGAGGAGTTTTTCCAGTGACTTTAGTGAGTTTTAGACAGAACCATAAGGCACAAAATTTGATGTGTTTTTTTCTCATTTTATTTTATTTATATAAATCTTCATGTATTTTCTTTCCCAAACTTATCAAATCATAATTGGGGGAGGTTGGGAAGTTGGACATAATGTAAAAAAAATCTAATTGCACAAAATACAGGAAGTGACACAATGCAGTGCCTCTTGCAAATGCTTTTCACACTGGCACTGTGGCAAAATACTGCTTGAGATTCCACAGCTTTCAAATGTTGTATAAGCGTACCAAAGAAAACAAGCTGTTACTAGACAAGATATAATGATTTAAAGTCAAAGAATTTATACCATAGATATTTATCATCATTTTAATCAAAATCAAATCCATTGAGTTACAATCCCAGTTACATTCAAGAAACTGATCCCTTATTTCTGTAACTTACTAAATTTCTCTGCTGCTGTAGATGACACAACATTTGTGCACCACTGAAGAGCTTTTTGGTACAACTTCAATTTCATTCCATTCATTTTCAGCTATGTGCAAATTTGACATAAATCACAAGCTAAGTACACAAAAGTACCACTTTTAAACTGCTTCTAACCGTTCAAGTATTTCAATTTTTTACATAGACGAATATTACCTGCAGATGTTTTAATTGCAAAATTTGTTTTGACGGAGATTTAAACTAGAAGTTTCTGTTCACCTAGCCCCAAAAGATTTTATCACGTAGCTTTCTCCTGTCTCATTCCTATTTGCATATTTGCAAGTGAAAATAAAGTCCTATGACTCCTACTTAGAATTTTTTTGAGGCTGAGTCAGTGAACTGCATATTGAAGAAAATGTGAACAAGACATTTTAAACATCTGCAGTACAAAATACTGTTAATAAAAATTACTTTGATTCAAACAATGAACCAGACACTTCTAAAAGTTCAGTGTTGCAGTTTCTTTAAAGCTTAAGCAAGAAGTTAAAAAGATAAACAAAGGAAATAACTGTGATGTGATATTGTGTTTTAAAATCTGAAGAATACTTCTAATTAAATTAAAACAGTTCCTCACCTCCTTCCACACTTTTAATATTTAATATTACACTTGTAAAACATATAGCTACATGCACATTTCATTTAACCAGTCATTAAAACCAACACAATACCACATAAATTAGGGGAAAATGAAATTAAGGACCTTGCATGGTTTTAAACTCAGATGAAAATCTAAGAAGTGTTTCACTTAGTAGATTCGAACATAAAAGGGGTGCTGCCTAAGATGTAAACCAGAGGATTTTCACTTTGGCTTCTTCACATTCATCAGATGAATTTGGCAAAGTGACTTTGCCACTCCTTACCTGTTCAAGAGGGAAAACACCACATTACAAATTTGCTAATTAGTTTCCATGTGATTTCATCACCATTACAGAAGTTGCAGGTGAGGGAATACAGTATCTGTTAGCAAGGGTGAGGCGTGGTACAAAGCTGACAATTGGAACGTACATGGGAGAAAAAGGCACCTAACAGGACAGAGGAGCAAGTGGGACCATCCTCTGTTAGAGATTCTATGGCTTTATAAAAAGAAAAAAGCAAGGTTTTGGCCAATAAAGCACAACCTCTATATCCTGCAAAGCTTATCAGAAAAGCAGGAAGACAACTTGGAGCAATTCTTTGTTCAGTTAATAACTGCTCATTCGCTGATCTTGCTCCCCCCCACACCTTCCTGCTACTCTCACATTTGTGACAGCTTCAAGAGAAGAGATAAAAGAGAGGCAAAAAAACATTTGAGAAATTCCATATACATATATATAGAAGATGCAGAGCCATGGATGTGGGCTGCTCCTGAACTGCATAGAAAAATCTCTATTTTGCATTCCATCATACGCAATAGATCAAAGGGAAGGAGGGAGAAAAGAGGAGAAAAAAGCGTAGCTGGTTAGATCTGCCAGTCCCTGCGCCCAATTGGCGGCTCTGAAGGAAGCAGAGCTCTGGCGTCATCACCTCCTTTTAAAGAAGCAAAGCAAGTCATTACTCCAGGTTATATAACACTCAGACTATGCCAGACTTTGTGCCACCCTCTCAAAAAGGAAGCCGCTGTCAGAGAGCCTGGCAGGCGGGCAGGGAAGTCACCGACGCTTTCCTTCGGAGCTTCCCCGGCGCGGGATAAGCCGAGGGCGCCGGGGCAGAGGCGCCGCGCTGGGACAGAGCAGGCAGCTGGCAAAGGCTCGGCGGCTGAGCTGCCACGGAACCTCAGCCCGTAATCTGCGCAGGGGGCTGCGGGACAGCACTCCTCAGCAGCTCATCCTCCCTCCCCACAGCAGCCCGCAGGCCACACCTCGCCCTGCTGAGAATAACCTAGTTCACAGGGTTAGGTAGAACGCTGGAATCAGTCAACAAAGCCCCCACGCCTCAGGCACCGCTCCTCCCCATTCCTCCCTGATGCACTGGCAAACAGCCTGTAGGCAAGGGACCTCTACCGTCCTCCCACCGCCGAAACTGCCCCAACACAACAGAGTGCCCAGCTAGGCAACCTGCAGCTGCAGAATCGGCAGGAGGGGAGATAAAGCATCCAGCGCTGGCTGTTCCCAGCAGAGCACCCAGGAGGGCTTTTCTTTAACATCACCATTTAGTGAGCCCGGTAAATCCGGTTCAAGGAAGCTGGGTGCCACAGGGTCTGCACAACGTGCTGGGGACAGGGACTCTCGCTGGCTGGGCAGGGCCAAGCCCCTCAGACTGCACACACAAATACCACTTTGCTCTGACACACACACTGTGCTCCCAGGGAACCGCCAGGATAAAAACAACGGGTAAAATCTACAGCCTTCTGTAATGAAACAAAGTTCCCAGAGAAATGGCGCTTTCGCCTAAATGAGAGGCAAACTTCCTCTGCAATTTCAATGTAACCCTTCAGTATCACTCAGTAACCAGCTAAAACTGCAAATGCTACCATGCCATCTCTTTCTACCTTTGATACTACCTGCATCCTTTCTATTTTATTCAGCTGGACTGTAGAAACATAGAAGCCAGCCAGCTCCTAATTTTTTGGGTCTTAGGAAACCAACACAAGTCTCAAACATAAGGTTTGTGGACACAGCGTATGGTGAACAGACACAAAGCTCTTATCACTTTCAGGAACTGAGAGAACAACAAAACCCCTTCAACTTCTTACTCACAGTACATCACCTGAGAAATGCAACTGGATGCACATTTACTGAGTTACCTGCAACTATCTGAGGCTGAGCCCCACATTCTGCATCTATATGATGAAGTACATTTAAAGACTCAGATCCTATGACAATTTGATTAAGTTTAAACATGTCAATGACAGGATATTAGTTGACAAGTAAATTCTTTTACAGGTAGTGACTGCTTTTGCACCTCTTATGATACCACACAAGCCATCCTCTTTGCAGGTAATTATTGGCTTGGAAGACAGTCTACATAAAGTTACTACAAGCGCGAAAACACACCTGGCTTGTAAAGAACATCAAAGTGCACAGTGGTACATGAAAGTTCAGATCTGGCTCTTTACTAAGACCAGAGTCATTGCATAGGCAACAAACCTAGACTTGAGCAAAGGTTTGTTTCCCCCAGGATATGCCCTTCCAGCTTCCTTGAAAAAGTACTGGTGGGCTCTAGAGTGAGCTGCATCCAGCCACAAGTAACCAAAATAAAAGAATCTACACAGGGAAGTCCATCAAGAAGGAAAAAGCGAGATGATGTCTCATCACTCTTCGCCTTCCCCAAGAAATCCACCTTGTGCACAGCAAACATCCACTTGTGGAATAAACTGCAGGATAATGATTTATGGGGACTCACCACTCTGACATAGGTACACACAGAACACAGAGGAGTTTACAGCTAAAGCCTCCCTCATGATTGTCTTCAGTACTTCTCTAGGTATGAAAGTCCGGACTTCTGTTTCTTTCCATACCTTTTGCTCCAGCTCCTCCACTTTCAAACAATAAAAAGAGCCTGCTCTCCACTCCAAGCTTACTCTGATGGGCTTGTGCCTTTCCTTACCCCAGCACCTGCTTCCAGCGAAACAAGGACAGGAGACCAAAGCACATGGCCCCAGTCTGAGGCAGGAAGCACACAGCAAGCAAGGCCACTGTGCCACACACTGCAGCAGATGGAAGCAGGGCTCCTCAAAGAGCAATTCTGTTCTCTGAGGCTGCCTTGACCTTGGGATGCCCATCTGCCCTTGGTGCCACCTGGAGACACAGCTGTGAAAGGCGGCTTTATAAAAGGAGTGGAGAGATTAAAGCAGTATCTGATTGCTCCTCCGCTTCTTAAGGAATAAATTTAATTTCCTAGCAGATATGAATGACAACTTAAAAACAGTGTTTCCTTAAAAGAAAATGCCATGCAGTCTGGTCAAAAGTAGAAGGCAAAAGGTTTCAAGTTCTTGGAACAAATCTCCATTTACCAACACAAGCAGGATCACTCATTTCAGGTAAAAAGTGCAGAGAAATAACTTTCTAACAGCAGTTTTTCTTCTCCTTTTTATCTCCAGCAGGATGGGCCTTTCTAAATCTGGATATAAAATGATATAGAATGATACCATTTAGCAAGATAGGAGACTGTCTCCATACTCTGCCTCTCCCTCAGTTTCATACAGGTAAGTATAATGTCACCTAACTTATAAGAATAACTACAGTCAAAAAGCAAAACCTCATGTATTTAAGGAGGAGGAGCCTACAAAATGATGAGATTTATACCAAAGACTTTACTCTCTTCCCCTGTAAGGACAGAAAGTTGCTCTGTTCCCAACCACACACATCCAGCTGGGGACTCCCACACGCCCCAGTTTTGTTTTGTTGGGGAGAAGAAAGGATAGAATGCTTTGTGGTGGGAAGCACATGAATAACACCATCTCCAAAATGAGCAGCAGATCTCTGTACCTCAATGCATTCATGTATCATTCAAAGAAATATTAACCCACACTTCCACATGACTTTAAAAACAGATTTCCAAAATCATTTCAGCTTTAGTAACCCCAGGTGTTAATGAAGTTTTTAGTAAGTATGGTGTTAACTACTCATTTTTCTCATCAGATTAGACAAAGAAATTGCCCAGGCAGCTATGAATTGATTTCCCTTTCAATGTAATTGCATCCCACAATGATGACCCACAAAGAGCACCATATTAAAGAAAATCCATACTTGCTATAATTGCATGCCAACATTTTTTTCCCTCAAAAACCAAGTGAAAATTGTAGGAAATGCGGATTAAGCAGGACCCATTTAAATGGACAGGTTTTCCTCTAGTGAAGGTTCAAGGGAGGCAAAGATCTTTTCAAGCTTGGGTCAGCAGGGGCTGCCATCTGAAGTCAAGAATTCCTGCCTTAGGAATCAAGGGGGGAAGCCCAAAACTGTGAGTACCAAGTGGCAGCTCAAGTTCAAGCAGAAAGCAGCTACTGAAATACATTTTTTGGGTTGTGCTGCAGAAGGAAAGGTAGCTCTGTTTGAGCTATCAAATGTCATAAGCAGGATGAGCAGTTTTAAGAGGCTAGGGTGAGGAAAAGGGTCTCTCTTCCCCCTCACTCACCTCATGTGCCAGTCTCTCAGATGTTCTGAGGTTTCTTGATGCTCTCACTGCCAAGGAGCTACAGTGCAAAGCATGACTACACCCATGTGTCCTCCTCTCCTGGACTTGCTATTCTGTACCACCAACCAACTGTGCTTCTCTTTCACTCCTCTCTAAGAGTCTGTATGTCCACAAAACCCCACACAAACCAGGCCGGGTTTGCTCCAGCACTTTGTGAAGGAGTGGGAGAAACAGTAGAAGTCTGAGCTGGGAGGAGGGAGCTCCTCCAGTTCTCCAGCAGTCAGACAGAGATGCCACAGAGCTCGCACGTTCCCAGCCCCGGGAAAGGAAGAGGAGACAGGAAAGGAGAAAAAGTGCAGGGTGGAGATAAGGCCAATTCCCCAGAGTTTGTCTTATCACAACAGTATAATCGAACATGTTATTATTTGGCATTGCCTGGTATCTTTGTACAGTAAAAATTGCAGCACTACTGTAGTACTGGAAAATTGTTCACTAATATACCCTAAAAGCACTGATTCCAACCCCTGGCTGCTGTACCATGCACCCAGTAATGCAAACACAACTAGGAGCCTTTGAGGACTGTGTCTGAATGCTTATGCTCATTAAGACATCTTTGAGAGATGTCTTACTTCTACCCAGAACTGCACTTTAAGAAAGCGTTTAACCCATATTCTCAGAGGTAAGAAAACAAGCAACTTGCCATCACTATTAATAGCAGAATTACAGCTATATGTACGAATAAGAGATAACGAATTCCAGAGACATCAATCAGAATAAACCAGAGACATTCCCAAAATGGAAAAACAGAACAGTTCAGTGGGATTCATTCAAACACTCAACAGCTTTCCCTGGGAAAGCTCTGAGGTACACACAGTCCATGCATTTGAAATGATCTGTAAAATCCATATTGGAGGTTTGTTTCCTCTTTGCTCAAATTAGCTTTTATTCCTATGTTGTCCTACACAGCCCTGAGCAACAACCAGGATCAGAAAAAAAGTGCAGGACTTGAAACAGCCCTTTATCTCTACAGTCATCAGTACATCACATTTCTAGTGAAAACGATTTAGGGAGTTAACAAAAAAAGTTCCTAGCAGTCACACCTTGCTATCACAAAATCAAACATGATAAAACAGGTGCTGCAACCCACAAGTGATGAGAAAGCAGATGAAGTGGGCAGGGATGACAAGGCTGGAAAGGCAGTGACAGCCTCTGGCTAGGATTGAAGTATGCTGCTGGGATGAGTGTGCAGTCTGGCAGCCGGGGAAGGGGCTGTAAGTGTCAGAATAGGTATGTTCTGGAAGGAGCATTCTAGAAAAAGGGAAAAAAAAAAAGCTAAAGCTGTAAGAGCTCCTACACATGATGTTCACGTTCATTAACTGGCCACCACTGAAGCAATGGATAAAGGATGTAAGCCATGTGGTAATTAGCTTTCACTCACTCAGAAATATTCAGAAAGCTAGCTTTCCATGCTCTTTTGTTTCCTTGAGGGCAGGGGAAAAGGTTGAAGAGCTGTGTTCTTCAATACTGAAATACATACAAGTATAAACTAAACTCTAGACCATCTATAGGACAGCCTATACTAAAGGCACATAAAACTCAGCAGAAATTATGAAAATGTACCAAAACTGAAGATAGCACGCAAGTACCAGAATGTAAAAAGAACTCCTAGAAGACTGTGAAACTGAAACTACACACCAGGATTAACTCCACACACAACATGTATCAGAAAGACAAAAAACAGGTTAAACATACCAAACACAAGTCACTGCTCTAAGTCTGAGGTGATACTACTTACCACCACCCAGTGTGGATAACATTACATTAACACTGGAAAGTTATTTGAGCCACCATCAATACATGGAAATCCTAAACAAAGCCACTAGTTTCCAAGCAAACAGTAAAAATGTTATTGTTGTAACTGATACAACCACTATTATTTAAAACAAGTAATCAGTTTCAGTTTGGAGAAAATGTTGATGCAGCCTGTCACCCTTCCAAGGAAACAGCTGTGAAAGATTAATAATCATCTAAAGCTTGTAGTGCTAGAAATATGCATGAGCCCAACCACAGGGGAAAGATCCCCTCAGGATCCCCAGTGAGATCAGAACAACCACAATACCAGGAGGGGAGGAGAACAGCACAGCTGGGAATAGGGAGAGCAAAGTTTTAACAGGAATTATTAAAATTAAGCTTTTTAAAAGCTTCATAATATAACCATTAGAGCACTGCATTCCTTCTTATGAATAAAACTGTCTGTTCCAAAAATGGTATTTACGAATGAGGTTAGTCTACAAAGCAACAGGACTACAAACGTCAGATGGGCAACATGAAATGAACCTATTAATTCTGAAGTTGGTTATATTTCATAGGCTAAAGAGCAAGAGACTGGTTTATATTAGATCTAAGGTGATACAGATGCCAAATGACATTTTGGAGGCAGTGTGTAGCTGTAAGGAGATATCAGGAAAAGCAAACTGGACACCTCCACAGAAGATAATTATACATCTAAGCACCCATTCTGATATTGTGGCAGACAGAATTAAAGCTGAACAATATGAAACCTCAGAGGCAGTCTAGCTTTGCTCAGCTCGACAAAGGAGTTTTCCCTTGTACCTCATGAACAACCACAAAAATATCTTATGTTAGTTTTATGTAAATTCTTTTTACCGTTCCTCATTATCGTCTACATTTGTTAAAATTTATTTTTAATTAGTCACTACAAAAATACAAAACAAACATGTTTCTAGTGTTTTAACATGAAAATAAATAGCTGTCATTAGCAGTTCACAATGTTCTGTATACCTACATTGATCTTGTCTGCTTCGGAAAGAATAATCCTAACAAACAACTGTGAGTATTCACTCACAATAATATAGATGTTGATGATAAAGTACATAAATCTATGATAAAATAATTGGGAATGACCCACTTGGACATGACATACAGACAGTCCCTTCTGTTAATAAAAGTTTGGCAACCACACTTCCTCCTGCTCCACTGGCTGCAGGGTCCTGCAAACAAAGTGACATCATCATCACCAGTCTCTGAGACAGGGTAATCTGCGATCTTGTAACTCATCTGTGTTGATATCAGGAATTCCCTTGTTTCTTACCTGAAGTAACACTTCCATTTCTACTACTTTCTCATTAGAAAAAGCCATCATGCGAATAAAAAAAAGAGGAATACTTTTTTTGTGTGTAAACATTTTTATAAAAGCATTTAAAATCAACACATCATCTTCAAGTAGCACATGGCTGAAAGAATATAACAACAAAACAAACAACACTTGAGGACAACAATTTATTTTGAAGCCAAAAATTCTTTAGTAACTAGGAGAAGAGAGAAGTATCTGTTTTTAACACATTCTATGCTAAGTAAAGGAAGACTACTCTTAGTTGCTTTAGGTAGGTGTATTCAAATACCTGCATACCCTTTGAAGATATTAAAAATTGCAATTTTAAAGGAAGCAAACAGAGCATCCCCTTAGGCTCTGGCTACAGTTTTGTGATACAAAGAGTTTGATGGCAAATTCATCATGGGGAATTCCCACCTGAGCTCTGCATTCCTGTCTGTGTGCCCTAGAACATCAGCCCTTCTGGACCAACAAACATTTCTAGGATCATGCCATGACCCAGAATAATTATCTAGTAGCACTTAAACGTAACCTGCACAGCACAGGCCCACCAACACCTGTATTAGCCCTGACCTGAATTGTTCCTCTCCTGAAGAGGAGAGTAGGGCAGGTAGGACTAGGTGAGGACAGAAGGTGACAACTTACTTAGCACTTCCATCTTTCATCTTGTAAAACAAACAAAGGAGAACCCAACCTGTATGCTGGCAGAAAAGAACATTTTCCAGCTGTTAAAGATGATTATTGTGAATGAGCAGTAATTGTCCACAGCATCCATCAAATTGCTTATGTATGGGGCAAGCCAATGACAAATATATTTCTTTTCACCACATCCTTTAAATAATACAAGTAATTGTAAATTGACTTGTTTACTTCTTTCTATAATTGCTTCTCCAAAATTTGAAGTTATTTTAAAGATTCTATCCTCCTTACAATTTATACTTGTGGCTTGTTTTCATGATGGAAATAGTTTTTGGACAGGAGATCATATTTAATATACATTAAATACCTATTTAAACTTAACAGCCACATAAGGACTTCTCCCTACCAAGAGCTGGATAAATCCCCCGCTCCCAAGGGGGGACAGCCAGTTTTCTATAACAATGCATATTCCCAACCCCATTCACTCACTGCTTTCATCAAGTAAGTCCTCCTCGTCATCCCCATCATTGTCCTCCTCCATCGCCTCCTCCTCATCTTCCTCCTCCTCCTCTTCCATATCCTCCTGCTCCAAGTCCGGGTCCAGGTCTGGATCACTCCCTGAGATTGACTCGTCTGACATGATTCCCAGTGGTGCTCCTTGTGCATTACCTGCTCATGTTCTACCGTGAGGCAGCCCTGCAAGGACACAAAACAGGTGCATTAGCCCAGCAAATCCCAACCTTTGAGCCTCAAGGCTCAACATCATAGCAGCATTACTGCACGTAAAAAAAAAAAATCAGCCTTTTAAATAACAGACGTAAATATCAGACAAAGCACAAAATCCTGTGTAGAAAACAGATGCCATAAGAAATGGATCATAATGATACAGGCCCAGCATTGAAGAAACTCCATCTCTTCATTGGTATCCTTGACATGCACACAGCAGGAAGATTCCTGGTATCAATGCCTGATTATTCAGAGATGCAAAAATTAATAAATTATGTGAACAATTTCAGCATACTACCGTCCAAACAGGAAGCATTCAAAAAAGGAACAGTGCCAGCATCCCCTCTGGATACCTGTTACCCTGATCCCTGCAAACACCATCACATCTGTGCAGATGGGGTTCAGAGACAGAAACCCCCTCCTGCCTCAGCTGTACCCACTGCAGAGGGCACCCGGCTCCTCATCACAGCCTGCCTAAACTCTCTGATCCAGCCACACAACAACAGCGTTACCGTCGTAATTTGGGCAGAAGACAACAAAGATACAGTTCTAAAGGCTAAACTCCCTTTGTAAAATAGGGCAGGAAGAAAAGTAAACATGAAGGAAGGATCAGACAAGATTTGCATTTCCTTGCTCTCAAGGACAAGAACTGGGGCTGGCTGTGCACAACAACTCTGTTACACCGCTCCAGTGCATCACAGCAGAAATTGTGGTAGAACACAAAGCCTGAAGAGAGGACCAGGGCAATCAAAAAGTCACCAGTTTATCTGTTCAGATCATGCACTGTCACTTCTGGACAGTGATGGGTACGCCTGAGCACTCCTCTTCCATACACACAGAATGATCCTAGAGGAGCTGTGTAAGATGGATGAAAAGAAACACAACTGAGAAAGGAAAATAAAGAAGGCATCTTGATCTTAAGGAACGTAAGCAAAGGATGTATTCAAAGATCAAGTATCTTTGATCAATTCTTCTGCAGAAGAATTACTACCCACACATTCTCCAGAAAGCTTTAAATAAAGATGGAGGAAACATTTCCTCATCACTCACTTCCCACTTCCCCCTGCTTATACCACATTTCCACTGTAAACTATAAAATGTTTGAGAACTAATCAGCCACTTAAACAAAAAAAAACCCTAAACCCAAACTTCTAAGCAGATAAGGCAGTTCAAATATCTAGAAATACTTAAAATTTCATTTAACACTTAAATCTCATTTTCGGCTGTGTTTCAGCAGTTACCAGATTAACTCTGAAACCTGAAGGTTAAAGACAACATCCCTATAGCAGGGCTGAAAATCTAACTGTTGAGTATGTTGAATTATTCCAGCTGAAGTTGTCAGCTCCTGCTCTGCCTCTCTAGGCTCCTCAATAACATTGAAGATTGTCAGAAAGAAAGTAAACAAAGGGAAGAGAAGGCTTTGCAGAGACTGGCTTTGGAACAGGAAATCTTTCACCACTCAGTCCCAGGAGCACTTTACCACCAGGCAGAAACAACTGAAGTCCCTCCACTACATGTGTCATAAAAAATAAGTTGGCTTAGTCAAGCAGATGGCAGAAAAGGCCAAAACCTGAATCAGTTCAAGTGGAACTGTGCCAGTTTACACAAGCCAAGATATTAATTCAGCTTCTGTGGTCTCCTGGTAAGAAGGTACAAGCCCAGTTGCTGTCAGGATGCTGCAACACAGTCACCTCCAGCATCCCTTGTTTTCTGATGTCCGGCGACTTCAGTCAAGGGCTGCATACACAAAGCCATCTATTATCAGTAGTTTTTCCTAACAAATGCAGTGCTAAAGTCTATGTGTATTCAAAACAGTGGCTTATTTTTCCTTTTACGTAGAACCGACCAACCAAAGAAACACAAACACTGCTAATATGGCAGGATTGAACTCTCCTCCACAAACAGAAAAAGCAGAAGTGCTGTAATGTCACTAAATGCTCCAGGTCAAAGAATGACACATGATACAGTTTCTCCCATCAGTACCCTCCTGTGTGTCATCCTCTCATCTTCCATCATTTGTCCCAGAAGCTTAAAATAAAAAAAAACCAAATCAGAACACAAAACATCCTCTGAAAATTGTTTAAAGGCAAGGATATGGGTCCCTGTATTTCTATAGATAAAATCAAACCCAGTGGAGAGCAGCTCTCCCTCAGACTGGTGCACAAATGGGCTCGAATCTAAGCTTTATTTTTGTTCAGCAGTAAGCACACGTTCTGTATAAGCCAACTCCTGACACCCGCTCGGCAGCCCCGGCCGTATGCAGGAAAGTTAAACAGAAGCTTTAGAAAAGACTTAATTAAATCTTGCAGAGCTGGGTGAAACAAAGATGGTGAACTCCTCTGTGCCTATTGTCGTTCATCTCCGTCCCTGCCCTCCCTCGGGCCGGGCTCAGTGCCGCTGTCCCGGGAGGGCTCCCACCCTGCCTGGTGCCCAGCGCAGAGCCTGCCCTCGTTTCTCACACCGATCTGACCCAGTTCGCAGCCTCCCACCAAGGGGGATTATACAACAGGGCCAGATTGTGGCTGCCGCTACTGTTTTATGGCTGAGTTATTCCAACCTGCCCCATCTCCTGCCTTTGCACATGCAGGCACGCTGCACTCGATGTTTAATCGCTGGAGGAAGGGCACTTTGCGAGAGATAAAGTGATTACTGCCGCCGGGCTCTCCCCAGTCCCGCACCGCATCGGCCGGGAGCTGGCCCCGAGCGGGATGTGCGCTGAGGAGGGTGACAGCCCCAAGAAATCCAAAGGCAACCCTCTGCACCACCCTTGCAGCAGACAGCCGGACAGCCCTCCAGCACAGAGCCAAGGCATTGGTGAGGCTGCTGAGAAACCGGGCTGAGATATTAGGGGGAAACACTTGGAAAAATTCCTCTTGCTTACTCAGGGTGGAAAAAAGAGCTGTCATGTTTATCCTACCCAGAAGTTAAACCCTGCAATCAACCGCACATCAAATTAACATCCAAGACAGCCTCTCTCATGTATTATGTCCTGTCTTTCAACAAAGATAAAAATAGTTCTGAAGTTTTTTGGGCTTCGCTTTTTTAAGGTAGAACACTTCAGATAGTAAATGCCATGTGCTGATGACTGCCTCCTCCTCAAGCCTGCACGGAAAGGAGGCCCAGTTGTACACGAGGAAACCTTGAGAATTTGGACACATTTCTGTTGTCCTCATGTTTTTCTTTCACTCTGCAAAGCTTTAAAATCACTTCTCACATATAAAGTTGAGAGAGAAATGTGAGAGCAACTTTTCCCCTTCTACATTATAGTTGTTTCCAGCAGGGAGGTAGGTGTATGCCGGAGGCAAACTCAGGTGAAACAGCAATCATCAGGGGATGTGGGAACTTAGGGCATTTCTGTACATCACTTTCATCAGAGGATCCACTAGCACGGTAAATACTAAACCATTATTTAATTAACTATTACAAATACCATCTAGTAAAAAGCAAGGATGCAGGACAAGGCAGAACAGAGTCCTTCCTCTCTAGAGGAGAAGAAGCAGGGTTCTCCTGTACCTACAGAAAGCCACAAAACCAGTGACTTTACAGAAGCTCTTTGCCCACTACAACAAGTGATTTAGGCCCAGGACATGCTCATTCTGGAGTACACAACCACCCCATACAAATCCCTTCAGAAAGGGCAGATTTAACACTAATGCTGCTCCAGTGCTGAACAGAAAAGAGGATTCCATCACCTCTCCAACCTCCAGCCAAGCCCAGTATCTGGGACTCATCAAGACTTGTCCCTTAAAGCCTGTTTTGTAACCAACACTTCACACTGGCCACTGCGGTGCCTGGCCATGGAAACAGGATCAAGCACCCTGGCAAATCACAAGAGGATTTGCACAGACAGTTTAATAAAAACAGATATTTCTAAGTCTGTACTGCATAACGCTCTTCCGTGTCTGTTACACAGTCATGTTTTATGGCAATAATAATTTCCTTTCATGTTTTTCTTTTTTGTTTGGCAGCAAAAAAATAAAATGGTTGGCCGGGGCCATAAGATTCCTCTTAATATGCTCAGCTCACACACAGACACTCCAAACCATGTAGGAAGGTAAGGAAGGTGTAGGAAGGTAACTGCTGGTTCCTTGGGGGAAATCTCATCTGTGTGTTAGACCACTATCAGCACCATTTTGGTACCCTATAAACAGCCTTCACTATCTAGCAGAACATTATGATAAAGCACATAGCTGTATGAGTAAAGGAACTACGAGCTTAAGCTTGTCTGCGACAAAAAGTCTTTTAACAGTTTGCAAACAATAACTTGCAATGTCATTGCAAAATAACAATTAACATTTCTTTGCTCCACTTAAAAATCTAGTAAGAAATAAACCTGGGATCAGTGGTTTTGAACAGTTGGATTCTAACAAACACTAGAATTTCTCAAATTTACATTATACAACATATTAACACCTCTATTAAATTATCATGTAAAAAATGGTGTCAGGGGAATCACCTAAAAGGATAAATATTTTTCAAAAAGGAGCCAACAGTTTTACTATACTAGTCCAGCAGACCCTATGCTTTAAACAAAGCAGAGTTCACTGAAAAATCAAAAGAAACTTATTCCCCCCAAATTGCATTTAAAGCCATCCTTAATTGATTACTTTGTGATTTAAATCCCTTCTTTCTTTGCAGCCTGAGACTGTTGAGACTCCAGCTATGCAGTTTCTCTGCCATGACTCACAGCTGACTGGCGGCCACACGCTGCTGGTTGGGAAGGAAGAAAACAATTCTGCTCCTTCATTTCATCTCGTTCAAATCACAAACAAGCTAAGTGGCATTGATCCCCTCTAACTGATGTGTTCTCCACAGGAATATTAAACTGAAGGAAAAAGAAGCAGCCTGTGAAACCATAAACTGGGGAGCATCTGCTTGTCCCCCACCAGCCTTCCAAGGAAGGCAAGTGTGCTTCTCCCCACTCCACATAAATATTGGACAATGGATCTAGTCTTCACCCACACTGGATGTGAGTATTAAGGAGCTCACTGTGATTTGTAGGGAACAGGAACTGAGAGAAAAAAATAACAGACTGCTTTTAGAAACACATCCATATATCAGGTTGGAGAGAGCTGCAGGACCTGCTCTTTTATTCTATCCAGGCTAACAATCTCCCTCCTAAAAGGCACCACAAAACTAAAACCAGCCTGAAACTGGTTGTTCCCTGACGACACAAACAATAAAAGCTGCTGCAAGAAAGGGTGGGAGAAATGGAAAAAAAATACCAACAGAACGCTCCCCCAAACCATAAAATCAACCCATACAGAAGGAAAAGGGAGAGCTAATCCTTCCCCTCTGCTGACATGGCAGTGCTGGCACTGAGAATGTGACAATGAACATTACATAAGGCCCGGCTCCCACTTCATTCTGAACAAAAAGAACCAGTGTGAGTCAATGGCAGCATCTGCAGCTCCTTACACAACCTGAGCATCCATCACCTGCTGTGTGAGCCGCCCTCCAGCCACAGGGTCCTTCTCTCCTGCACTTTGGGAGGGACGTGGGAGCACCCGACAGCCAGCAGGGGCAACCTTCTGTAACCCCCTGAAAGAAAACCTGAACTCTCCGAAAGATGCCAGCACTCCCTTCCCCACAGACTTTGCGAGGTTCTTCACCTCTGGACACAGCCAGCAGAAATGGCCAAATGTTTTTGTGTTTGTATTTATGTATGTATATGTAATCACTGATGCATTGCTTCTAAAAGCAATTTTGCTTAATCATATCAAAGCAGAAACTGACTTCCTATGAGTCAACACTCTCCTTTCAAACACTCAAAATGTCCTCACCAGTGAGCCACCACAGAAGAGCAGTTTGTTTTTTACTGCATAAAAGTTCAGGCTACCTGAAGCAAGAATGTGATCAGTTTTGCTTCCAGTAATTACTGACATCTGACTAACACCACCACAAAATAACAAAAAAAAATTTCTTACTTCACAGGATCGCCATCAATGTTTTTAGCTTTGTCAAATTCTATATAAATGGCACTTGCATTACCTGCTAAAGGACACTCTCCTTCCCTGATCAGTTTCTTTCAAAGCAAACAGCATTTTAAAATGAAAGCCACTTTTGAGTGTGTTTTTACATGTTTTGCCCATGTTGCCCAGGAGTAAAACCCTGAGAAAGTATTTCAAATGGTGAGGAAAACTCAGTAGTAGGGCACAGTGTGTCAGGATTCCAAATGACATTAAATACATTCTATACAGCAGATTAATTTGGGAAAGACCTGCCTACCTTGCATTGATGATAACCATTCTCAAATTCCAAAAGATAAGTTTGAAAAGTCAGCTCATGGGAGAGGGGTGCCAAGCCTTTTCTTTGTGAACACCCAAACTATGTCAAGATGTGAGCCAATTCCCTGTTGTAGACAGGTAGAGATATTATAAAAGAAAGGCCTTATAAAATATGGTTTAGGGCCTGCTACTCTAGCTAAGCTAGAAATAGACTGCAAGTTCCCATAAAGAAAAATTATAATAATGAACCCAAGAACCTATTCTTAGGGAGAAAAATAAGTTTGCAACTGCATAAACAATGATTCTGTCCCATGAGAATCAGTGAAGAAAATATGTAAACATACCTAGAGAGAGAAAATTTGATTGACATATACAATTGCCCTTACCAACCAATGAACCGAGTTCACTGTATTGCTAACCAATCCGGTTTAACACACTGCCTTCTGATATTTCTATAAATACGAGCTTTGTGAATAAAGAATTGGCTTTTCTACATGGGAAAACTGAGTCCCATCTGCTGATTTATTCCAACAATTCCCACCCAGGAAAGATAGAGATAACTGGAAGATCCCTCTGGAATTTAAGCTCTTGTCATACATAGGTGCCAGAGAAGAAGTCACATAATAAATCAAGACTAAATTACATTGTCTTAGGTTGCAATGCAAGATGCAACCAGAAGTATGTATTTTATCACCATCTCTTGAAACCAGGTGGAGCAGTGTTCTTTCTCTCTTCTCTGGGGGGAATATCCTCTGTTCATGGGCCAGCTGTTAAAACCAGGTGGGGCAATTTTCTCTGACCCATCCTCCCTCCAGGGATCTCTGCTGTTCATGGGCCATCGAGGCTCACTGCATGGCTGATACAATTACATCATCCCACTGCGAGATGCTCCACCCAGGGGGAGGAGCCAAGCATTCCTACCTGGATAAAAATCGAAGATTTAGAACACCAGAGCAGCCTTTTCCACTGGATTCCCAGAGGAAGACCAGACCCATCTATACCACCACTGGACCTCCAGAAGAAAACTACACCCTTCTACAAGATCTTTACTTCTACAGAACCTCTTTACTTCAACAGAACCACATCTGTCACTCCAGGAAAACTGCAGCCACCATTTAATTAGACAGCTACCAACACCCTGACCAACGGGTGTCAGGCTGCATTCTGACTCTGTCAGTGAGGTTTTTTTGTACTACATTTTTATTCTAATTTTCCTAGTAGAGAACTGTTATTCCTATTCCCATATCTTTGCCTGAGAGCCTCTTAATTTCAAAATTATAATCCGGAGGAAGGGGGTTTACATTTTCCATTTCGAGGGAGGCTCCTGCCTTCCTTAGCAGACATCTGTCTTTTCAAACCAAGACATACATAAACAGGAGCAGTGGAACAGAGAGGAGTGAAAAGACACGGAGCTATTTCCCTCTCAAGGAAACATCAGTCACTGTCCCTCTTCGAAGACAAGGTGTAGCTTTGGTCATTGAGACATGCTAACATTATGGCTTACCTCCTTGAAGGGTATCCCTCAGAAACAGACTGGGATAGCTCATAAACAACGTTTTCATCTTTCAGATTGAGGAAAACTGAAAGTTTATGAAATGTCAGAAGGTCTTATTTTATCCTATTTTCTCAGTATCACCCCATCCACACACTCTTCTGTCTCTGCCTCCCAGAGAAGCACATTTCCTTACAGGGGAATGACTCACTGCCTTCAGCTGTGTCCCTGCTCAGGAAATGAGCTTTCCCATCAGCAGCAGTCCAGAGCAGCCCACCATCCCCTGTGAGACAGATGCCAGTCACATTGCACACTGGCATCACCAGACCACAAAATAAACACAACTTAACTCTGCCTTGGGTCATAGGTCTGCATTTCAGTACAAAGAATCACAGAGATCTGGGAGCTTGATTTTGATGCCTCATCCTTCTCCCTCTTCAAAACTGGACTTAAAATCTGAGGTTCTGGTTTATGTAGTTTGTAGAAAAAGGAAGAATTCCACAAGGGTTTGTTCCTCTTTATTCCCTACCCCACCTCCAGTGATGATAATTACACCAGGGACAAGGAAGTATTACTTATGCCACCTACAGTTTACCAAAGAAACTTGAACAAGAACAAAAACAAGAAAGAGGAAAACCAAAAAATCCTGAAGTAGAAGGAAATGGAAATAAACAGTTTTGAACTCATGTGATACGACAGAAGCATATGTTAGACCCAATTTGCTGCCAAGCAATCAGACATTAAGCCAATTTTTATTGAATTCCGGCATAGATTAAAAACCATTAAAGTCATAAACTTTCTTCAGAAGTCATTCCCTCCCTGCAACACTGCACAGTGCTGGAAAAACTTCATGTTTAAGTGCCACTTTTCTGCTAGTTTTGAGAACAAAGTAAACAAAACCTGTTGATTTTTGCCTTTCCCGCTAAGCAGGTCAAAATGAAGCACACTGATCCTCATCTATCCTGCACAAATACATCTGCTTTGATAACACTGAACATCGACACTACAGGCAGCTTACATGGAAAACAAATGGATGAAAGAGCCTCCTGTGCTTCTGTCCTTAGTAATGGAAGTGCCACTTTGGTTGTGCTTTGCTGGCTGAAAACTTCCCAATGGTTTGCACAGGCCTGAAAGGGAAAAGAATGGAGCTTACTGCCTCTCCCCACAAAGCACAAATAACCCAACACACTGCTGATGGGATTGTTTGGATACACACAAAAATCACCCCAATGGAGAGAATAAATATTATTTCACACACAAAAAAATAGAGCTATGAGTCTCATGATATGCATATTATATGTTTATCTTATAAAACAGTGAGTATATGACTCTACATACTGGACTTTACTCCCAAAAGAGCTTTAAAGGCAGCACAATGCAAGTTGGGCCAAGGAGATACACAAATATTAGCAGGAAGATAATGTATCCTGAGGGACACCATACCCTTTTGGTAAACATATCCAACTGTCCTGACCCAATTTATGCTGCACAGGATAATAACTACCAATCAGCACAAGCACATCCGGTGTTAAACCAGGAAGGAGCAACTGAAAAGGGATGTATTAACAAATTACTGTAAAACAAATTAATCTATGACAAATAAACACAAAAATAATCCAGGGAAGTAGCTGCTGGCTACCAAACATAGTTCTTTTAGAGTAAAAATGTCACTACCTCCCAAGTGTTTAAATTCACTTAACTTTTGTAAATGCTAGCAATGTTTTTTGCAGTACTTGTTCTTACCAAACACACAATACTGTATATTCATACCTACACAGAATCAAAATGTTACATTTCCAAGATTCAGAGGCAGAATGACAAAGAGCATTTGGCTGTGATCTTCAAAACCCCACAACCCTGTCAAGTGCTTTCCCCAAATGAACACTTTTTCTATCAAAGCTCATTTAGTGTTTGCAAATACCCTGACTGGCAGCTGTGCCCAATGAGCAAGAACAGGGAGAACAGCAGGAAGGTCAGGTCTCTTTGTGGCCTCTTGACTTGTTACCATCCCAAGTGAAGGCAACCAAGTCGGAAGAAGTCAACATCATTACACTCAGATGCTGTTATCTCCCAAATATAACAAGAATGCAATGTCTTGCCTTACCGCTATTTATCTCCCCTCCTTTTCAATTATTAGTTTGATTATTGAATTATTAGTCTTGAATCATAGAACGGTTTGAGTTGGAAAAGAGTTCTAAGATCATAGAGTCCAGCCACTAACCCAGCACTGTAAAGTTCATCACTAACCCATGTCTCCAAGTGCCACATTGACACATCTTTTAAATCCCTCCAAGGCTGGTGACTTCACCACTTCCCTGAACAGCCTGTTTGATGCTTGACAACCCTTTCAACGAAGAAATCTTACCTAATATCCAATCTAAACCTCCCTGGCACAACCTGAGACCATTTTCTCTTATCCTGTTTCTTATTCCTTGAGAGAAAAGACCAATCTCCACCTGGCAACAGCCTCCTTTCAGGGAGTTGCACAGGGCAGTAAGGTCCCCCCTGAGCCTCCTTTTCTGCAGGCTGAGCCCCCTCTGCTCCCTCAGCTGCTCCTCATCTGACTTGTGCTCCAGACCCTTCCCCAGTTCCATTCCCTTCTCTGGAGAAGCTCCAGCATCTCAACGTTTTTCTTGTTGTGAGAAGCCCAAAATTCAGTCCAGGATTTGAGGTGCCTCACCAGTGCCCACAGGGAACAGTCACTGCTCTGGTCCTGCTGGTCACACCAGTGCTGGCCACTGACCTCCTTGGCCAGCTGGGCTCACCTTCAGCCACTGCTGACCAGCGCCCCAGGTCCTCTCCTGCTGGGCAGCTTTCCAGACACTCTGCCTCAGCCTGCAGGGCTGCAGGGGGCTGTTGTGGCCTTCCTTCCTGCCCTCCAGGAGATCAATGCTCCTACCCAAACTGGCGTCACCCCCAGACTGACAGAGTGCCCTCGATCCCCTCATCCAAGTAACTGATAAAGATATTAAATAGGTGTGGGCCCAATACCAGACTTTGGGGAACTCCACTAGTGCCCAGCTGGAGGTGGCACCATTCCCCACCACCCTGGGCTTGGCCAGGTTTTTTGCCCAGTCATTTAACTGAACTTGTTCATTTATCTAATTGTAAGAATTCTTGATTATTGTTGATTTGGGCTGAAGTAGGAAATTTATGTAGTAACTACAACTCTTATTTTGATGGGAGATTTTTGGGTACAGTTAACAGCATTCTTTAACAGAGAAAACTAATTACGTTGCACTTCCAAAGGAGATTTACTCGCAATGCTGTAAAGTCTCAATCAACTTCATTCATAGTTGTCCCCTTGCTAGGAAAGAAGGAGGCAAATGATAAAAGTTAAAGACTTTCTCATCACAATAAAGAGATGGATATTCACAAAGAGGTTCCACACAAGCATAGAGGCAGAGTATCTCATTCTGTTAAAGTAAGCATTTCACTGACCAGAAGTATTGATTTAATTGAAATATAAGATCTCCCCTCTTGTTTTTTGTGAGTGCTATGGTAAGTACAGGAAGAAGGAAAAGGCACCTCTAAAAATTTTTTTTCTGAGGGAGGAAAAAAAAAAGCATTTTCCTACAGAGTCTGTATGACTAAGCAGATCACCCACTTCTCCAGTGTTCTCAACTCATTATCTAGGTCTTACTTCTCCCAGGCAGTTAACTATTGTCATCATAAAATAAACAAATTCACATCACAGACCTGAGGTACTCCCATTCATTGGAGAACAGGATGTGAATTTACAGTTGACAGAAACTGAAAAATGCTGGCTAGGGTGAATTTTACTATGCATTGTCCAGAAGTAAGAGCTCCCCCCACAAAAAAAAAACCAACAAAAAAATGCAAACAGCTTCCCCAGGAAATTCTTCTCCAGAGATAACAAGACCACATACCAAGACTGAGGAAAAAATCAGGGGAAAAAAAAAATCTCCTCTAGGATAACAGCTTCTCCCCAAATATTTGATCTCAAATGCACTCTTTCAATTCCAAATCTTCTCTATTCCATGCAACAATCACCTTGACACCCAGTTTTCAAGGCAACTGTTGCTCCCTATTTAGAGCCTGTGTTACACTTCCTATACTAAGCTCCAAAAGGCACTGGTCTTGTAAGGTTTATTTCTTGGTCCTGTTCCCTAAATTTCTTGACACCTATGGACAAGGAACTTAAAATCCAACTGATGTCACCACTCCAACAACAGCCTCTTGATTTAAGAAAATATTCTTTGTTCCTGCTATCTCCTCCCCCCAACATCCCCTACAAAAGCAAGCTGATTTTTCTTACTTCCCATGCCCGGAAGCTCGTGTTTGGTTGCTGAAGTGCATTCCATAACCAGGGCACTTTTTAAAGGAAGGAATACACAGCTCCTGCACTACTTTGGGAAAGGAGAAGCCACAGCCAGCTGTCTTTTCACACAAGTGTTAAGTAGCAATGTTGCAAGAGTAATCAAACCTCTGGGAAGTTACATTACACTGGGAATGCTGCTCCTTTCACTTCCACAGTGAGTGATGCAAATAACAAACTCAAAGGCTGAATAAAAGAGCACACTAAACAGAAGATGGCAACCAAACCCTGATGCTAAACCCACCAATTAGAGAGCAGAGACGTACCTTGACACTGACAGAGACTTTTCAGATTTCACAGGCACCAGAAGGGTAATAAACATTTGGCCTTGATTAAATTACCCATTTTCCCTCTTGCTGACTGCAGCCTCCCAGACCTCGGACACATTTTCTGCAGCAGCTGCTCTTTTCCCAGCTCACACACTGCTACCACACCGTGCCAGCACAACCCTCTGCATGGCTGGACAGCAAACTGATTCAGCTGAAAACCTACCTGGAAGCAAAATTCAGTTCCCAAATGTGATTTACCACAAAGTTGCACAAACAGCTGTGCAGACACAAAGGGGAAAAAAAAAAGAAACAGTGAGAGGGTGAGAACATGCAGCCCTGGGTACGGGCTGATCAAGCTGGAGTCACTGTCACCAAGGCCATGCTCTAAGCAGCCAGATACTGCTCCAGTGCAGGGGACAGCCCGCCCTTCTATTGGAGAAAGTGAGATGGTCCTTGTGACAAAGCTTCCTTGCCTTCAAAACTCCAGCCCAAAGAATGATGCATGTAGCCAAGGTAAGATAATCTCAATTGTCTCTTTCTTTGAATCTGTCTCTTTCAGAAACTTGTTCTGAACTTCATTTTGCTTGACTTTCTCAACAGAAAAAAAACAATGCAATTGCCACTGAAAGCACAGAAGTATCATAAATTATATCATGCAGTCAGATACCCTTGCTGTGCACATCTCTCTCCCCATAACAAATACTCTTAACCTGCCCAAAGCTCAAAGCAAAATACACCTCCTCACGTAAGTCCTCAGCATGTAGAATCCTTAGTGAGAGTCTCTGTAAACAGGTCCTTCCACTTACACACACGCACCAGAAAAGGCAGGATAAGGCTCTGTTTTAGGGAACAGGAAGATGTATCAGCCTTGAGACACTGGTAACCTGCACTGACAGAAATTTCTCTGGGTCAGGGCATGTCCCCTCCTAAATGCACTCAGGGGAACCTGTTAAAGGAACACGTCTATGGGGTGACAAAGGGAAGTGATGCAATCTGTACCATGAAAACAAATGGGTAATTCCTTTAACCTCATGAGAGAATTTACTTGGGCCATGATGACATCCCCCCTTCCTGAGATCAAGGGCTGATTTTTAGTACTTGAAAAGGAGAATCACTTTCTTTAGCCCTCTGCCTTTCTTAATTTTCTTGTTGTATCTTATTATGTCTGGGACAAGAAGATATTCCTGGGCTGTCCTAGAACATAGACCTTTCCCCAAAATGGAACCAAGAGCCACTCTGGGGATCTGGCCATAAATATATACTGGTGTACATAGCCTCTTATGCACATCCCCTGTGTTTGCTTTGTGTTTGTTTCACTTTACACTTGAACTTCACCCAAACTGTTCAAGGAGGCACAAACACCTTTGGCATGAGGTCCTAAAAGTCTTCTCTCATCCTTTCTTCTCCCAAGAATGAAGTTGCCACTCCAGAGACCGCTGCTCTTGGTCTGAATTTTCTGACCCAGGCCACAGGTAAATTTTTTCACATTCTATAGCTTATACTAAACAATGTCACAGCCAAGCATAGATAAAAGTGAGAAGTGACAGGTCCCCTCAGCAACCATGAGAAAGATACCTGTAGAGATCCTGTAGGATACAGGAGGAGTTCCAGCACATTAAGACCAAATGAAATAAAAACCCCTGAAATCCTTATCTCCTGAGTTCTACAACATCCTCAAATCCCCAAAAGCTTAGACTGACTCCCAGACAATTAACTCTGATCACCTTCAGTCTTCTCTGCCATAAAGCAACTGCAAAGAGAAGCCAGCAGATCACTGTGGGGAGGGGTGGAGGTAAAGAAACTGCTCACTTATAACCACTTCCGTCTCTCTTCACTGCCTTCCTTCTTTTTGTCAGCAAAATGGGTCAGACAAGACAACTGAAAGGAGAGCAAGAGATGCAGAGGAGACACACCCCCTCCAAGCTGCAAGGAAATTGAAAGATAAACAACTTCCCTCAACAGAAGGATTTACCTCTAAGTCTTCCTACACAGGCCAGCCCAGGAGTGAAAAAAAAAAAATACAAGACCTTGCCAAAATAACAAAATAAGTCTTAGATGGGAAAAGGTAAGACTTGGCTGGAAAATGCTCCAAGGAGGTAACTTCTTCCAGCAGGACAGCCTCTTTCAGTGATTAAAGAAGTCACTCCTTACAGTGGTGACCCTTCCCCAAGCCCAGAGGTCCCAAACAGGCAGATTACATCTGATGCCTGCTGGAACATCCTTTCTGCACAAGGGCTGCCAGCGTAGGCACACATTCCCTGCCAAGGTCGAGGGAGTGCCTGGGGAAAGGCTCTGCAGGACAATCTGCCAGGAGCAGAGCACCCAACTCCTGCATTTCCCACAGCCCTTCCTCTGACACGACTGGGCACACACCGGTCCTGGGATGGGGAAAAGATCGAGATGTCTGGAAAGGCGCTGCCAGGCACAAGCTGCTTTCACAGCTAGACCAGTTTCCATTGTACTTCCAGAAGGGTTTAGGAAAACATCCCAAACCAATTGTCCACGGAGAACCCCCAGACAACCAGTAATCTCCCTAATGGCCGAGGCAGGAGAGTTTTTACATAGTTTATTCCTCTCTACAGAACACAACAGAAACCATTCCTCTGGTGGACAAGGGACACACTGATTTCATACTGCCAGAGACACATAAGGCACAACATCCTTACGCATTCACACTCAGCTACCTCTGCCAGCAACAGTGCATGCAATTTCTTCCCCCAATGAAAAGGGAATTTCTACAGAATGTAAAGACTACTCACTACTGGAGAAAACATCTGAAGAGCACATTATCAGATGTTTTTGAGGAAAAACACTGGGGAAGATATTCCAGCCTCTTTGGGAAATGAAATAGCCACCCCTGTCCTTCCCCATCACCAAAAATGACAGTACTTCCCAAAAAAAGAGATCACAAATATTTGATTTCATTTAAGTACATGGTGCATACAAGCACATTTATCCCCCCCAAGAGAAAACATACACTTAATAAAGGAGTGCTATAAGAGAACAACTACCACCACCAGATCCTTTGACTGACCCTAGCACGCCAGAAGAGTCTGAACACGATTGGGTGAGATCTGTCCAGCAGGTGCCAGTGCCCCTGCACTTGTGTGGTGGCAGGTACTCGTCCATTTACAGTGCATTCCCTCAGCCATATCTTCCAAATGATACTCCATCCTGACTTGATGACTTCAAGAGATGGAGACATCCTAATTTTCCTTAATACTCACAAGCATCTTCCCAATGTCTTCAGTGGTTGATCACATTCACTGTTAATCTGTGCCTTTTTCCTAATTTGAAATAATCTTTTTAACTTCCAGGCACTGGCTGCTATTGTATCTTTTTCCACTAAATTAAAGAGTCCTTTGGTACACAGCCTATTCTGCCCATAGAAAATTGAGAAACTTTTAAATACCTTGTGATAAGCTAAACCAAATGAGCAGTTCAAGAAAAAAGTTTTATAACGAGCAGTTTAATCCCTCAAATAACATTGAACACTACATCTTTCTTGCCTTTGAACATCTCTTTAAAAACACCAACATTAAACCCTGTCAAAATACTCTGCAACTGATTTCACCTCTTCGTCCTTATTCAGTATTTCCTGTTATTATGAATGTAGTATTGAAAAAATTAATTAGCTTATTTTAAGCTTCGAGGACTCACTGCCATATATCTGCTCTGCTCCTGCCATCCTTTCCAAGGTCACTGGTTTCTGGAAGCACAATTCTGTATTCTAAACCTACAGCCTCCAGTCTTTCCCATAACATGCATAATGTGCTCCAGCTCTATAAAAACATTTGGCCATATTAAACCCAGTTACCCAAACAATTCGGAGGACACTGTACAGCTGCTGTTTCTTCTTCATGCTTCACCACTCAGGCACAACCTTTACATAATCCACAAATTTGGATTTGTTTTCTTCCAAGCCACTGACAAAAATACTACAAAGCCCTGGACCTACTATAAATCCCTAAAAAAACCCTCCATTCATATTCTATTTTCCACATCTACTGTTTTTAATCCAGTTGTTGACTCACAGATTATACAAGAAACTGTATCTGCTGAACAAGACTCACTTTTCAACAACACCCTCACTGACTGAAGCAGTCATGGGAATACAATTACCACACAAATCCCATTTGTAAGTATGTGTTTGATACAAAAGATTTAATTAGAATTTTTTGATCTTCCAGAGCACTGCTACTCCCCAGCCACGTAACAGAGTCTCTTTTGATTCACTAATTTTTAGTAAATCCCACCATCAGCCTTCCTCAATCAATTCCTTTTTGAGCAACATTCCATTTTCCATGTTGACTCGCACACAGTTGGAGCACCTGTGCTCCACTATCCACTCCCAGGCTTTGACAGGTCCACGGATTTTGTTTCTTTTGGGGTTTGGTTGGTTGCTGTTACATCAGCAACAAACAGCTAGAGCAATTCACATAAGATCAATACATTTCAACAACCTATTTATTATGGATTCAACAACTCCAAATATAATAACCCGCAATTCATTGATGCTGATGTTCTGGGTAAGACTTGAGAAACTCGAGAAAATCTTTGGTCAACTGCCATGTCTCTAAAATGTCATTCCCACAGTTCTGTTGGGCTAGGAAAGTACTCTTCACAAGAATTTTAGATAAAAATTCTCATTGTGAAGAGAAGAAAGTCAAGTCAAAATTATGTAACTTCCACCGTGTTTCAATTACTTCCCATCCTGTTTTTGCCCTACAAACTCTTTGTACTCGACTAGCCAGGTTCTGCACTTTCTGTTGGTCAATTCCGTCCTTGTATAGCTCCACTTCTTTGTTAATTAGACCAAGCTGGTTTGCCACAGAGAACACCAGAGTTAAGTTTTCTGCCAAATCACTACAAAACCCCTTTAATTGCTTTTATAAGTCTAGTGCCTCTCTTACATAAAGCATGTTTTGCACTTGACTCGACCAAAGTCCTCCTGGTTCAGTGTAAGTTTCAACGTATCTGTAACTAAGAAAGCAAGTGGGCAAGTTGAGCTTTTCCATCTTTGGTTTTCTACCTATCTGCCATCAAAGGTCCACCAGCATAGAAACAGTGGCAGAAGAGAAATTTTGTTAATATACTTAATTCTTGGCTAGCTCCTACCAGTACCATTGTGTGTGCATGTGCGGAGGAGGAGGAGGAGGAGAGAGTAACTCAAGTCACACCAGCAAGAAGCTGGTTCATCTCATCAACTCTCCTCTGTTTCAGATAGGTGTCCAAGAAGCAAATGGTAACTGCACTTTGCAGCTCAGAAATTCCTCTTAGGATTTAGGGCAGTAGTAGAGGGCACTGTTTGTATGGTTTGAACGCTGCACTCCATGTTTATAGCATAAGCTGCACTGATTACATCTAACAGATTTCTTCAACCCAGTTAACAGCAACTGGCTAACAGTCTTCCCCTAAAGATTTCTGCATCTTTGAATGAGATCCGCAGTCATTAAGTTATTCACACTTTTCCCCAGCACAGGATCAATACTTCCTCCAGACAAGTGCCTACCAGCCTTTACATCTTTCCCAATGCTTGAATAACTCACTAATACAAAACGTGGATCAGTCTTCCTTTTTTTTTTTGTGCATTTCAACTTGCAGACACACTCTCAGAACAGCATCTTTGGGACAAGCCGACAGGCCACCCCAGAGGGCTTCAAATCACTGCTCCTACTTGCAGGTTTTGGAGCACACTGAAAATGCTATGAGGTCGAAGTGATGGATGTAACGCTTCAAGTGAGTCACAGACACCTTTGAAATGCCACAAGGTTTTTGGAGATGTCAGACTGACCCCAACTCCAGCATTACCACTGAGTAAGAGCAAGATTTCAGTGACTACAGCTGCTCTGAGAGTGCAACAGCACTGAATCAGCCTTGCTCACAGGACTGCACAGAAATTCTGCTACTCCACATCAGGCATAAATTGAGTCAATGGTATATGTGACCTTTAAGAATGTCTGAAAGGTTATTTTCTATACCTTGAGATATTTTTTCAAAGTAACAAATCTTATTGATATTCTCATGCAGTTTTATATCTGCATGAATGAAAACAATGTTTTCACCATTTTTCGCCCCCCTCAAAACTTGTTTGAACTTCAGATATACCAATTTTGTCAAAAAACGTGCAGTTGGCATTTTCTCGTTATCACATACAAAATACTGATCAATAACTCACTATTATTTAGAATGTCATGCCACCAGCAAGCCAGTTTTAAAAAATGATGGCTTCAAAAAAACCCCAACAAAAAATACCACCATATTCTCAGAAACTCAACCAGCTTCTAAAGGTGCCTGTTCAACAAATTTTACCTTCTCATGCCAACCTGTAATTCCACCTTCTTTCTTCTTCCAGTATATAATGACACTTGATTTCATCAGCTAATTCTGTCCCTTTCTCAAACAACAAAAGGTTGTTTCTTATTTCATCATTCCCCTTTGTCTTTAAAATTCTTTCTTAATAAGCATGAAGCCCTAAATTTAAATGTGAGGTTCCTAAAAGTTAACAAGAAGCAAAATCTTTATTCATTGTTTTAAATCACCTAAATAGAAGATTCTACACACAAGTCTTCTTCTGGGCTGGCAAAAGTACTCAATAAGCACTGATTTGGGGGGGGGGCAGGGGAAACCCCAGCTCTCTAGAAATTATTTTTATGTAGCTAAAATGTTGCTTAAACACAGCAAGTTACTGTCTCGAGATGAGCATCCTCCGAAACAAGTCCAGCTATAGTTAACTCAAAAATCAGATAAATATAATGCAGAAATTATTTTGTGTAAGCAGAAAACATGTCTCAAAACTATATCTGTACCAAGGATCTAGGAAGAGCAAGCAGTATTCAACCTCTGCAGGAACTAAATTCTGGAGAATTAAGTTTAAAATAAGAGACTTTATTAGCAGAGAATATTTATCCCACAGGGTACTGTCTCCCAAAAACTTTGAAACACCTGATGGAAACAAGTTCAGAGAAATTATAGGAATATCATTGCATGGTTACTAACAGCATTCTTAAAAACCTGGTACCCAACCGCATCATTCACCTCACACGCATACCCAACAATATTCGAAAGCACTTTCCACACTGTTACATTCGGGATTTGATCAAATGGGGTTCAACTCCACGCCCGTGAGAAAAGCCTGCCACTCCCTTCCTAGCAGAGTAACTTGATGCATCTCAAAGAAGTGTTTGAAACAACAAAATTTTGAGAAACAAAGTGAAGGCAACCAACAGGAAGACCTGTCAGCCGGGAAGTCAGGATAGCTGCGACAGCAGAAGACTTCGGGAGTCAGGGAGCCAAGAGTCACACTAGTGACACCTGGACTATCTGGAAAAGGATGGAACAACTACTGCTCAGGGCTGCAGGTGCTGTGATTTGACACGTGCGTGTACCTACACACGTAGGTGTGCACATGAATGAGGCTCTCTGCAGAGCTGTGTGGCAGGAGGGTGAGAGACATCGGCGGAGAGCACGTGTGAACAAACACATCCCGGCACACATGAAGTGCAACACATGGTGATAGCACTGGGCTGTACTGCAGGAGCACAACCACCCTGATCCAGGGAAACCATGGCTCCCTGGCACTCGGCATTTTTCAGAGCCACTGGAAACACCACAGGCAGTTTTGGGCATCCCCAGAACATGACAGGCACTGATAAACCAGAGTGGGTTTGGTGGAGGGCTACCAAGATGCTCAGAGGGACAGAGATGTGTGAAGAGAGGCTGTGGGAGATGGGGAGGTCCAGATTGGAGAAGAAAAGGCTCCAGAACAAGGACACACAGACGGACCAACTTTTTGCTTTGGAGGCTTTAAGACCCGAGCAAACAAAGTCCTGGCCTGACCTTGGTGTACATCCCACTTTGAGCAGAAGGCTGGACTAGACACCTCTTGAGGCCCTTTCCAGCCTGAATTATTCCACAATGTCAACTTGGATCCCAGAGAACACCACAATGTCCTGTTACAAATATACTATGCCAGGTTATACCTTTCAAATCTTCACTAAAAGGCAACCACTACTGAGAGGAGACAAAACCCATGCTGTTTGGTTCATCTCCTCACAAGAGCACAGGTTCCCACCCAGGATCTGCAATAGCCTTGGGTACCAAATCTGGAATTCCAAGAGATTTTAGAGGTGCAGAAGTTACCAGTTACCTGAGTGCAGTACAAGTGGAACCCAGTGCCTAAACATGCAAAGCTTTTTTGGAAGAAGGTGGCATTTACTCCAAGGCAGAAAATGTCACATATCCACAACATCTCTTCCTTAAAGTAGCAACTGTATATTTCTTGAAAATTTCACATTCAGCACCTACCCTCAAGGAACAACCCCTACATTCTGATGCTGTAAAGGCACAGGGTAAGAAGCTGCGTTGTTCTCTCTGTATATTCAGGGTGTACAGCTCCACACCTGGGAAAAGAAGCCTCACTTTGCAAACCAAAACCATGCCAGCACACACCAGGAGCACCTGCAGTGGTCTAAGCAGATTGTTTTGTTTTCATTCTTCTGCTGGGTGCTGCTGCCCCTAGAGCAGAGTTACTTAAAGGCTATTTATTCTAAATTAATTGATTCTGCATTGAAGCACACAGAGACCACTCACAAGGCCCATTACTCTCAGTCAGGAAAGGGAGCTACCACCTTCGAACAGGCATTCAGAACATCTTGAACCAACACAGAAGTTTCTGCAGTGATTTCCTATAGTCTAAGTGATTATTCACCAAGCATGATGCTTGCATAACCACACAAAGGATATCCAATGTTGACAAAGTTATAAAGACAAGCAAATGTAACCATCTTATTAGCATTAAAAAAAAAAAAAGAAAAAAAAAAAAGAACAGTTACTTGTTTTTACTCTTCGGTGTTTTGGCTTTGGTGGGGTTTTTTTGGTTTTTTGGGTTGGGTTTTTTTTGTGTGTTTATTTGTTTTTTAATCAAGATTCCCCCTCCTGTACATAGACTGGAGGGATGTAGTAAGAACTTTTTAAAGCATCAGTTTTGTACCAATCGACTAAGAGACAGGAGGGGATTTCAATGGAGTTTATGAGCATCTCTCAAATGTGAGCACCGAAACATACGGTCACCCAAAACCTATTCCTCAGAGAGAGCAAGTTAAAAAGCTGTGAGACAGGATCCGGAGAGGAGAGGTAACAGGATCAGCAGCACCAGTTCAGCACACCCTTCCACAGCCCACAAACAAGTCTCACACAGACAATAAATTATGACTTTGCGTGTCTGTCTACCAGTCCCATAGCCATGTTTACCAGTGCCACAGATCACTGCTGCTCGGCCACGGCAGAGCGTGACAAGCGCCGTGCCCGGGCTCCGCCAGGCCCTTCCGTCTGAGCACCGCGCCGCCAGCACGGGCGGACCGCGGGGAGCCACGGCACCCCGCGCAGCCCCCGGCTGGCCCAGCAACCAGAGCCTCNCGGGGCCGCCCCCCGTCGCAGCGCCCGCCTCGTCCCCCGGGCAGCAACAGGCGCCTCCGCCGCGAAGGTTCCGCAGGGCGTAGAAAGGTTCCCCCCGGCCCGCGGGGTCCCGGGGCGGCAGCGGGGTGAGGCGGGCTGCGGGGCCCGGGCTGCCTCTGCCGGTGCCATCGGCTGTGAGGAGAGCGACTGCGAGGGGCGGCCGCCCACCGCCAGCGGGAAGCTGCTAATTAGCCACAGGGACCCGTGGCCTCGGGGGCCTCGCCTCTAGCCGCCCTCAAGGCAGGGATAATAAGAAGCTTAGCTCTGGGCCTTGGCCCATCAGGGTTAAATCCCTCCACATGCATAAAAACCCGTCAGGCTCCGAGCCCCTGCTCTAGCGCTGGGCTCTTCACAGGAGAGAAGTTTTGTCTCGTACCCAGTGATACAGGACCCATTTATGCTCACCACTGGTGTTCCCTGCTCTCCTGCCACGATCCTGGCCCTGCCGCCTCCGTACCCTGCCCGCAGGGACTGGGCAGCCCTCACTGGGCCTACCCAAACCCTTCTCCAGCTCAAATTCAAGGTCTCACATACCAGCGCTATCCAAAAGCACAGGCAGCATTTCAGATGCGAGTGCTGCGAAAAAGGTGAGCTCATTGTTCACCACCATGGGCTGGCTGTGATCCCACAGACAGAGCCCAGCGTGCCCATAGCCTCTATCACTGCCAGGACACTCTGCTGGCACCACACCGAGATGATCAGCCTGCCCAGCAGCCCAACTTTTGTGTTTTCAGCTTTTACAGGGAAGAAAAAGGGCAAGGCCAGCAAAGAAACTGCCTGTTTGGTACCACTGTGCTCAAATATCCAGAGCAAGAAAAATACAAGTGGGAGACTGGTGTCTGGATCTGGATAGGTACTGGCAACCTGAGCATCATCAGTGTAACTCAGCTGTGAGTACTTCAGGGGCCACCTGGGTTTTGGGGGAGCCAGAGCTGATCCAAAATAAAAAGGTTACAGCACCACAGAGCCATCTCACAGAGTGTGCCCCAGAGTACTGGGCAAAGGCACGAAGGGATTGCAATAAGCCTTTACCCTTCTCCCCATCTAGACACAGCCAAATCCTCTATGGTACCTTCTGTTGTTAAACCTGATATGAAAGTCTGGATTTTCCTTCCCTGCCTCAGCCTGTCACACAGGGGAGACCTTCAGAGAGAGGGGTGGTGGCAGAGACCTCAAAAGCAATGGAACAAGTCCAAGTTAAAGCAGGCATAATGCGCCCAGCAAAGCATCGAGGAGTCCTTACAGGCTTTTATTCTGTATGATAACATTATAATGTGTTATGCTGCGGGCATTTGCCCCACAGCAACACAGACAGGCACGGCCCAGAATAGGGTGGCTGCTTCACAGGCCACTCCTGTATGCACTCCAGCAGCTAAGCACCTACCTCCTCCTTATTTCTATCAAGTTAGCTAAATCAGAAAGCCTGGAAGGTTATTCTTTGTTTCTATAGCTGTACAACCACTATCTTTCACAGCCAACGAACCTCTGCAGTGGGACACCCGTGTTGTCTGGTGGACACATTAGGCTGGGTCTGCATAGGCAGCTGCCTGCACAGTCCCACTGCAGAACTCATCCTTTCACACACTTCCCCAGCAGGCAGCTCGTGTTGCAGCCTCAGGATGCCACAACCAAAAACATTCGGTCCGAGCAGCAAGTGTGGGTTATGACTGCTGGCTTGCAACACTGAGTCTGGAGTTGCACCATCCAGAGAGCACTGAGGTAGCAAACTCAGGTGTTATTTCTCAAGGAAGCACCCTCAAGTCCCACCACACACAACAGCTCTGGCTCCCTAAACAGGTACCAGCTGTCCTTTCCCATCTCTGGTGGAGGATTATTTTGTAGCAGTGACTCCTCCTGGAATAAGCAAATAAAGAAATGGTCTGAAATCTTCCAGGTGGGATCAGTCTTTGCCCCATAACTTCAGTGGAGCAGCCACCTACACAACCCCCCAAGTGCTTTCTCAGCCTTTCACACATCAGCCATCAACAGAAGTGCTCTACAAACAACCAACACCATTCCTTAGGCCAGTGGCTGGTTGCTCACCACAACTTGTGACCTCTGCCCTTTCCCTCATATCCTGTGCCTCAGCTGAATACGACAGGGCACCTGCAGCAGATTTTACTCCGAGCTGGGCAGGCTCCCAAGCATTGGGAAATTCCTGGATGTTGGGAAGCACCAAAGCAAAGGGACACAGAGCACTCCTCCTGCCTTGCCAGGCTCCTGCTCTAGCCTAAAGCAGTTATTTCAGTCTCAGAGCTGACGCTTAGCTTTTTCAAACTCAGCCAGTGCATAGACCTAAGGGGACACCCATAAGATCTGAAGAGCAGTTGATTTTGACCTGCAGATCAGTATGTGGGGATGGAATATGTGAACAGCAACAGAACATTCTCCCACCTGGGTCCCAAGTTTTCTCCAACACCCCACTGCACTGGGTCTCCTTTGAAAAACCCTGCACATATCCAAGGAACAGCAGAGCCACACCTCTAGGGATAAATAAAGCTGTCTGATTGATGCCCTACAACTGGATCCCAAAAGAGCAAGGCAGACATTATCTTAGTACAGGAAAGGCCATCACATTTCAAAGCAAGAGCTTTAACTTCTGACTCTTTAAATGCTCATATCATTTACAGTCTGAATGGGGTTCTTGGGCAGTATCAGTTACATGGATTAGGAGCTGTAGAGGACATAAGTACAATTCCTCTTCCTGAGGTTTTTACAGCTTAATGGACAGGAAGCATTGTTGATGAGCCTCCAGCTTCTTACACTATGACCAGAATCTCCCCATCTTCCCTTTGTGCTTTTTTCTGTCCTAGAATCACTCTCAATTAACAGTACAAAAATAAAACCGATGTCATCCATCTCTCCTAAGCTGCACATGCATTATTCATCAGCATGCCCTAATTGATTCTCTTATAACCATGAGCACTTCTGTGCTTGGCTGTGTTCTTCTTGTCCAGCAGAGCACAATTTATGAAGTTTTATTCCACTTGGAAAAGGCACTTTCAAAGTAGTACCTTCCATGACTTTTCTGATCAGAACATCAAGTTTGATCTCAATGCATAGAGACTTCAGTCCTGAGTTTCATGCCCAGATAAAAGTGTCATTTAAGTACCTCTGGTGCACTGATGCTCAGTGTCCTGACTGGGAGGTCAGTACTGTTCTGGATACTCTGGGCCTTCTTCCCCATAGCGGGATCTATAAAAGAGGTAAAAGGGAAGATTTGAAAAGGACTCCACACCCCTGATTAAATGCTCTGAAACCTGTAATTTACAAAACACATAGGGAGCCAAAATGCCCTTGCAACAGCTTTCCATGGAAGTTATTGAAGCATCTCCTGAACTACTCAGCCAGAGGACAAGAGTCTCTGAAGGCTCCCTCTAGAGCAAGAGAAAAATACATATCCCACTTACATGAGAATAATTCAGCTTTGCCTTCAGCACCCTGACACTAGAATATCTCTGGATTCTTTCTTCCGAAGATTTGCCCAAGGATTCTGGGAACTGAAAACCTATGGCAGAATGCTTAGAAACAGCACATACTATCAAGCTGCAGTCCAGACACTCAGTGAGATGAGCTGGTCTGAATTTCACTCTGCAACACAAGCAGATACAAGTCAGCATGTGACACCCTATACAAAGCAATTAATAAATCAAATCTCAACATTGGCACAAATGTGTTTGGTTTGATGGGATCATACATCATAGCAATTTCTTCTCAAGTAAGCTATTGACAGCACAATTCCTCCTACTGGTGGACGTGCCCTTTCTTAGATCCTTCTCTTTCAAATGTGGGGTCAAACCTGTTATGTCAACAGCCACTGAAGAGACACAGGAATCAGTGTGCCACAGACACCACTTGTGCTCCCTGGAGACCTTCTGTGGCCAGGGGTGTCACACAGCACTCTGCATCGCACCCCCATTCACCATTAACCACATCTGAGTTGCCTCCTTTTCCACATGCCTTTACTAGTCTCTGAGGTTCCTCATTTCTCTGTTTGGTGCTTGTTCCAGATGCTATTCACTGGCCCCTTTGCTTGCTGCTGCACTGTCCCGTTGTGAAAGGGGGACCCTCCAGCCACTGCCTCACAGGGAGCCCATCCCAACTACAGGATGGGAGACCTGATGGTGCTGCGAAGCTCTTTTCATCCTGAGAAAAGGGCTCAAGCAGTCATGCAGGGGGAAGTAGAAAATCAGAAGCGGAAGTTCACTCGGTTTCTAATATCACAACGTATCATTGAGCTTTGTGCTGAAGGACTTGGTCACGGAGTCACGAGGGAGCCACAACTCAGAGTAGCCTGTGAGGTTTGTGGGGCTCCAGCCTCACGGGCATTTAACCAGGGTCATGATATCCAGGCTGGATTTCACCTGCGCTTCAACATTCTCAGCCTGCAGCCTCCTCTTTCCCCCGCTAGAAGGGGCTAAGAACCAGCCACTGCAGAGCAGGAACAAGGGAGTTTCGTTTTAGGCAAGTTCAGGGCAAATCACACCACACGAAACAACTTGAACACTTCCTCTGCCTGGCCGGCTCTGCACTAGCCCAGTCCAGAAGGAATTCGGGATCCCTACAAAGCAAAAAGTCTCTGCTTGAAAAGCTGGCACTTGGGTTTCTTAACCCTAATGGGTGAGCTGCTCTGGGGAGGATTTCAGCACTGAAACGCTGTAATGTCATTGCATAACTCAGCACAGCACTGCTCACTTCAAACACTCTTCAGCCTTCAACACTCCATTTTCAAACACTGGGTGCAGGAAGGTAAAAAGAAGGCAGCACTTCTTCCAGACAAAGCTGGAAGGGTTTAGGGTTTCAGGAAAGTAAAGAAAATAGCAAAGATATGATGATATAACAGGAGGGGGAAAGATCTAGACAGGGTGTTTTGCTCATAGAAGAGGAAGTTTTATATTTAAAGAATTTAAAGTAACAAGTTTACAAGCTAATACAAGGCAACACCTTATTAAAAAAGGTCACACAGCTGCTCCTGGCAATCCCCAGAGCAGGGTGCTGGCTAGAACCAGGCTCACTCTGCTTGATCACCCACTCCAGAGTTGATGTCTATGAGGCCAGCAGTGAACCTTCCAGATACCCATAGTGCTCACACCTTCCACAGAGAGGAGCAAAGTTGAACCCACAGCTCCAGCACATGTAAATGCGTCATTGAACTACCTTGCAAAGGCCCATTAGCAAATTCACAGCGGTGTCAAAAACATTTGATGTGGCTTTCTTCTTGCTCTGCTTTACCAGAACTACAGAGTGTGATACAACTGAGAAGCAAGCAAACAAACAAACAAACAAAAAAGCAATATTACAAGAAGACATCACTCTACTTACTTTTAAGCCTAGCCTAAGGAACCAGACATCTCCACACAACCCCCAAGTTCAGTTTGCTCCTTTTAAGCCCTCCTTCCCAGCTGGATCGTTACAGCAGGTACAACAAGATGAGGGCAACAACATCCACCCTCACACCACCCCTGAAACGTGCTGACCCCTTCCTGGCCAACACAAGCTTTCTGCACTCCAGGGTGTTTCATTCACTTAGGACAAGAGGAGAGTGCAGAGTTACACTCCCTCACCTTCCTCAGTGGAAAATAAACCCACCTGCTGGTTAGGAGTGCCCTACTCCCAGCTATGCTTTGGAAGTTACAAAGAAGAAGGCACTAAGTGCTTTTGTCTTTCTAGCAGGCAGCTCTTGACTGGTCCTTATTGGGGGCACAACCAACTTTTACAACACTCCAAGCAGACAAGGCAACCGCTAGCCAAGAGAGGGGCTGGGTCACCGACCTGGGGGTGGCTGCTGTTCATTTTGCTTTTGCCGATAGCCAGCTCTACTTTTCTGCCATTAGCTGGGCAGGGAAGATGACACAATGCACAACCAATGTGCATTTTGCTGCCAGTGCTCTGCCAGTACCGCCTTTTCAACGCTACAGTGAGGTTTTTCCTAAGGAATTAACTTTGGTAACAGTTCATACAAGGGGATTTTCCCTTGTGTGACAACACTGTCCCTGTTGGGCTGCAGATACCAGGGCCATAGTGTCCCTAATGCCCTGACCAGCCTCACCTGAGACTTCCACACCACCCCCCCC
>WBMY01016835.1:395268-462695 GCA_013397315.1 Donacobius atricapilla
CCCCCTCATTAGCACAGGGGCTCAATTTAAACCCAACTCTGGGCACTTAGTCTTGGTCTATGCCTGCTTTGTTTGGCTGGGTATGGCCTGCAGACTGCTTTTCTACTCTTAAATTTCACTCTGCCTTATTGCCATGAGCTCATCTGCTGACCTGGATCCTTGGTGATGCTGCTTGTTGTTCCCCAGCCTGCCTAGCTTTTCTGACTCTGGTTTTGTGGTGCAAGCACTGACTGGGGAGACCCCAACCCTGCTGGTCCTGGGGTCCCCTTGGCTCCTGGTTTCTTGTCCCTTTAAAGAGCAGCAGGTATTTGCTATTAATGGAGAAGCGAGGGAATATTCAGCCTCTGCTCTTCTCCCCATGATTAAACTTGGTGGCCCTCACCATCAGAGTATGTGTTGATGAAGATCCTGGGGCTTTACCAGGGACAGGGAGAAAGGTTGCATATTGCTTCAGACAGTGAGGTGGTTTTTTTTGTTGTTTGTTTTGCTCATTTCACAACTACATTTTAATTGATTAGCCTGACATTTATCCTTACATAACAGTGGCACAAAAAGGAGGTTTTTGTAGGAGATGAGAAGGATATGAGCAATTAAATTACTGCTAATAAAAGACTTTTTGGTTTTGAGTAGATATGCAAAAGACAAAAGGACTATGAGTGGATTATCAAGGTTTGGGAAGAGAATTTAGTGCTGATGAGACTTACATTTGTTTCTTCAATCTGTAGACTCATCCAGGATTTATTACTAATTTGCAGCCATAAAACAAGGTAGAGAACTTTCCTCTGCTTTTCAATACATTTTCTACTCTTTAGTTCTTCATATAGGAGCTAATATTTTGTTTATTAGAACAGTTGTAATCTCTGCAAATTCTTTAAGCAGCCTACATGTAGGGGTTGGTGTTGATTTCACTTTTCATTTATTAGCAGTAACACTTCTTTTTAGTATCATAATCCTGAACCAATGTACCACGTGAGACTCCTGGTCAGGCACATGACTGTTCAGGAAATGAGGGGCACCAGGAACTGCTCCTTTCCCCACACTCCCCTAGTTTCCAAGCTTGGCTCCCACCTGGATCCCTGCAGGCATTGCCCCCAATCCACCTCACAGAGCCAGTTGTTCTAGAGGGATATAATCATACCAATGGTAAAAACTGGTGTGCTTGAAAGCCACAATTCACTATGCTGTTCATCCCAGCACCTCTTGTGTTTGGGAGGGGCTCTTCACAGCAGTTATTTCTGCTTCTTCACTCAGTGGGAATACACGGGTGTACTTCAGTGCTCTCCGCAGCCTCCTCTCCTGCAGTAGGTGGTATCTGAGTTTTGAAATAGCCAAACACCATTGTAGTTTGTTTTTCTTCCACAACAGGTGAATTCACTCATTTGAAAAGTAGTCCCTGAACAACAACTGTTTAGACTACATTAAACAATATTTTCCTTTTCATTGATTCTTCCGGCTTTACCTCAGTTTTTTCTGAGGTTTAGGTGCTCAAGCAATTTTCTGTTTCAAAAGCACATTTTCATTCCTGCAAGGCTCAACCCCTGGGGTATGACTTAGCTAGATAATTTTCATGGAGGATGGATTTAAGTAGGGAAGTTATGGAACTGTATGTATGAAGGAGGTAATTTGGGGCTGCCTGTATGAATAAAATGTCCTGATACATACAATGGGCAGTGCCATTAGCACGTTGTGGGATATGGGGTTATGGACAGCAGCACTGCAGCTGAGCCAGCCCATGCACTTTTTCTGTTAAGTTTTGGTTATGTCTGGTTGAGACTAAAGGTATAAAAGGGGAGTGATTTCTACATAAAGAGATTTCCTTCACATGCATAAGGGGGTCTGTGTCTCTTTGTTCCTCATTGCTACAACATGTGATTTCTTCTCCTGCATGGCTGGAGCCATGGTGAATGACCTTGCTCAAATGCAACGAGATCTGCCAGCTAGGCCAATACACCAGGGAGGGGAGGACAGTGCAATCAAGAGGCTGGACAATTATTTTTGGAAACTTACTGTTTACAGTTCAGCATAGCAGTTAAGGTGACAACATACCTGTTGTAAGAGCTTTGGAAACTGTACTGGGCTCCCTTTCAGGTACTACCTGAAAAGGAATGTTATGAAACACCAAATGGTTCTTTTTATAGTATAGGGACATATGTTTGGCATGTGGGGAAACAAGACCCAGAACCTTCCCTTTTTTCAGCTTCTGGTAGAAGAAGCAGCCCCTAGGATTCCTCTCATCACCCTGTGTGGTGACCCAGCACAGGACCCATGGACATGTCCAGATATACTCCTGCTGACTTGCAGCTGTCCTGTGCTGCTTCCTTGCCCCTCATCACCCACCTTATGGCCCTAGTGAGAACAAAAGTGGGAAGTAAATTAAGCCATACAATTTGTATTTCTGTCTGCACTCTGGTCTAGATCACATAAAGGATGGTTTTGAAAAAGATTAATTTGCTGAAGTTAAATGACATTGGGAGAGGGAAGGTATCAGTAACAGCTTTATTTCCAAGCATCTAAAATAACTATACAAAAAAAAAAGGCAAATTAATCAGCAAAGTGTCCTCACTGCAGCCAAGCTGCACACACAAATTGAGAGGGGTTGTTACAGGCAGCTGAGCCTGCAAACCCTGCATAGCAACCAGAATTACGTGAAATATTAGGGCAAAATTAAAGAAAAACCACACCAAAAAAAAAAAAAAAAAAAAAGGAAAAGAAGGCAGACAATGGCAGGAATGTAGATGCAGAGGGTCAAAAATCAGCCAAGTGACAGGAGTGAAGTTCACCCAGACATATTTGTGTGTACCTGTCACCAACTTCCACAGCCGTGGTGTGCTTTGCCACAGAGTCACAAATGGACAGGATGTGGGCAGAGGGATGCAGCAGAAGCTGATAGCCCTGCCTGCTCCTTTGCGCAGCCCTGTGCTCCACAGGAGTGAAGAGCAGTGGGTGGAGCAGGTTTTTCCACTGACAGAGACTCCTGGAGACCAGCAGCCAGAGGAGGTGTTTTGGCACATCTGCTGGCAGATGCGCTGGAGGCAGGGGCTCTGGCTCTTGGGATGCCTCCATGTTATCAGATCTGTGTCCCTCTCAGGGCTTTGCAGGAAAATTGCAGAGCTCTTCAGCTGTTTCAGGCTGGAGATAATTCCACAACACACAAGCTTGTTTTTCTTAGTCATCTTTCATTTTCTTAGTCATTTTCAGCTAGTCTACACTCTGCATTTAAAATTGCTTGTGTACAGTCTGGGTGCAGAGCTGAGCAGGAATGGATTGCTCCCAGCTGGCGTCTGCGTGGGAAGGAGACTGCTGAGTTCCCAAGAGATGTTTGGGACATGAGTACTCCCAGCAATTCCCCAGCATCAAGTGATTTGAGATGGGATGAGAGGCATGGACCAGAACTGGCAGACTTGGATGCTGTGACCATGGCTGAAGCACAGGGTGAAGTCAAAGAGTCCTTCCAGAAAAAACAGCTCAGGGATGTGGATGCTGCATCTGACACTTACATGGGGAAGAGGGGAGATACAGCCCTCCCTCCAGCAAATCCACCCCAGCCAGTGCCGAATCCCTCCTGGGGATTATTCCCCTCTGAGAAACCCCCCCTGCCTCAGACACTGTTTCCTTGGGAAGGAAGATACAAACTCTGGAATTTGATAGTGTCTGCGGGGTGACATTTTCTCCTGTGTGCACAGGATAAGGGGTACAACCCCACCAACTACAGTATCCATGTGTTACTAAAGTCTTGGCAAACGTTCAGCCAGAGAGGACCACGAGAGAAAAGCTGCATTAGAAATAGGAGCAAAACCTTTTATTTGTAAGTGCGGGGTGTCTGCAAGCAGTCCAGCAAGACAAAAGGTTTTGTGAACCTGCCTGGAAGAAAGCTTCCTTCCTCCTCCTTTCCCATTTTCCAAGGCTCTTGGGAGAGTGATGCTGATCAAGTCCAGGCAAAGAAGGAACTAGATCAGAAGAGCTGGAGCTGTGAGACCTCAGCACTCCCTTTTCTCTTTGTGAAAGGGAGAGATGGGGAGTTGCATGGCTGAATCTAGAAATGTTGCTCTCAAGCAAACATTGAATATTCACCACCTGGATGCTGGGTAACTGCAGCTTGCTTATAAAACTTTCCACAGCAGGCAATGTTGTTCCCTGGAGCTCTCCCTTGGGGATCCATCTTCCAGGGGATTCTCTCCTCTCTCATGGCAGTATTCTGTTCCCCAGGAGAATGTAACAGTGGTTTGCAGTAAGTAGAGGGAGGAGGCTTTGTCTCAAGGAGCTCATCTGGCCTGATGCACCTGTCTGCCACAAAACAGGCTGGGAACAATCCCAGCCAGCCTGCTGGGAGAGGCTGGGATGAAGAGAATCCAAAATGTCTATGGTGACATCTTGCCTTTATTATCCTAGTCACTAACATCCCACATATTTCAAGGAGACCAGCATTTTACTCCCACCATCCAAAGACAAAGCAAAATAAATCTTGGTACTCTCAGCCACAGTGCAAAACTCTGATTTATAGAAAATAGCATCCTACCCTTGAAGAGTGGCTAAACACGCCTTCTTCTTCCTTCTTGGCTTAAAGCTTTGCATCCCTATTGCTAAAATTTCTGTGAGTTCTGCTGTCCAAACAGGCTGTAAAAGCCATAAACATCTCTCATTATGTCCTCCCATCTTTCTAACACCTCCTTGGGCTAAAGCATTGTTTTCCTTGCAGACTACACTGAAGACTGCTGCCCAGGTAGTACATTAAATGTAATGAAATTGTGATAAGCACACAAATGTTACATTAAACACAAATATAGTCTGTGAAATAAGGTAATACAGGGAAAATTCTTGTTGATCCTATCCAGTTGCACTGGTGATTTGGTATGTCCAATAAATGAAAAATTATCTTTTTTCTCTGGAGAAGACTTGATGAAAAGAGAGGCAAGATGAAAAATCTTGGGGAAAAAAAAATCTTCATTGAGATATACCAAAATGATTCCTCCAAAATGTCCCTATTTCATAATTTGTAGCTTTTTACTGCAATTTAACAATCATATTGTTAAGGATCCAGACAGAAACAGACATATTGTTGCAAATGCACAGTGCAATATTGTGAGTCAAGTGCACTCCCAGACAGTGAATGGTACCCATTTCCCTATAACTGCTCGCTGATGACATTGGTTTTTGATAGTTTGTTGTTCCTTTGTATCCAGAAGTGGTAGAAATGTGTCTTTCTCAGAAACCTCTTCCATTACAGGGCAAGAGGTGTGTGTGTTACACGTATGGCGGGTGTTCAAAATGAATGGAAATGCAGAGCTTTGCATCATCCATTTATTGTCATTTACAGCCGTCACTGCACATCCAAGCTGCCCTCAAACCACAGCTCCAGAAGCAGAGAGGACATTCAGGTATTCTTCTGGTTATCATTTACCAATGCTGGTTTTAGAATAAGGATAAGGATATACCACTTATCTACATCCCAAAAGGAATAGACTACTAATATAAAATACCCTGCACTCCTATAAATGCAACTAAATGTTCACAAACAAGGTTCTCTGGAGACCAGAGCCCATGAGTACGTCCCTGCATTTGCTAACAGAGCATACTGTGCCCTAGGAGGCAGTGGTATTTTTTTCTCCTTTGTGGCTTGGCATCCAATTTGATTCCTAAAAATTCAGTGCTTTTCCCTTTTCCTTCCTCCACATTGTCAGGTGCTTATGACTTTTTTGGGCAAAGAAAATTTATTAAGCTTCATTCTTGCTCTATTCTCTCTCCTCTGACGGGGTATATGAAGCTCCTGGAAGGAAGAAAAGACAGTGTCACCTACATGAGGGAACAAGTGGAAGAGGGAAGGGAAGAGCCTCGAGCTGGTGCTGCTGTCTTGATGTGGCACTTTGAGTTCAGCAGCTTCGTTACCAGAATTTTGTTAAGTCCCCACGGTGTCAGGGATTTGGGTGTGCACCAGTAACATCGTGTCCCAAGGCTCACCTGCATCCCTAGGTACCTGGGCTTGGAGGTGCTCAGTGTCTCAGGAAGCTGCCCTCAAATATCCCTGTCCTAGAATGTTCCTGGGGCTGCAGAGACTGTTCAGGATCAGGGCAGCACAGACAGAGGTGTTGCCAGAGGAAGTCATTCCTTCTGGGTGAACAGACATGACCTATTTCATGGCAGAGGAAAACTTATGGCAAGAGTCCTGGGTGAATCCCAGCACAGACGCCCTCAGCTTTGCATTACCTCATTTCAGCTGGGGATTTTCCCCATGTCAAACGCTGTTGGGTGCTTTATGCTGCTAAGGGAGCTTCAGAGCTCCTTCCTAAGCACGGCTGAATGTGAGAGCCAAGTGTTCAGGCTTTACAGTGCTCCTGGTCCCAGTGTTTGGGCAGTGCCTGCAGTGTGTGGCCCCACTGCAGAGTTGATATCTTTGGAGCTCTCAGAGCCGTAAGCACCACCATGGACAAACCAAAAATTAGGATTGCCAGGAGATGCTTCATATGATGAACACCACACAGTTGTTATTAAGACCCTTGGTGGAATCTTACTGGCAACTGAGAGACAGGGACATTCCAAGTCCTGATCAGAAGCTGAATTTATTGAGGATACAAGGAGTTTATATAGGGTTTTTCTTGTATGTCACTTATACAGGGTTCTATTTTGGTAACAATTTCTCACTGGTTATGCATTCTTTATGACATCAAGTCACCTAGTGTCATTATCTTATCACAAGGTCTCACAACATGTTTCTTGGTCACTTGTTCCCCAAGGAGCCTTTATCTGTCTCTCTCTCTCTCATGGTTTCTGCTCCATCAGGCCTAAGATATCAGGCTCTTTTATCAGTTCTATTATACTCTATTTCATTTCCCATAGAATCCCTCCATGATAAAACAACTCATGAATACAAAATTAACATTTGCACGTGTGCCTGCCACCATTATAGCCCACTTTCACCAATTTGCCTATTGTTTCCATGTGCATCAAAAACTGAGACATAAAGTAACTCCTATAGAGAGAAGTCATGAAGGAAGCAGATAGAAAATCTGCACTTAAGGCCTAATAAAAAGGAAAAAAAAAAAAGAAGAAAAAAAGAAACACCAGAACAAAACAAACCCCACCCTCCCCTTAAAAGCTAGTAGTCTTAAAATGGTACTTTTCCCTGGTTCTGTTTAGTCTTTGTTTTTTAAAGCTGCTGTTGTTACAAGTAATCCCTAAGATCCTTGTTGCTGGAAAACATAAGGAAGAATTTGTTTGTACTCCCAGTGTGTGTCTTGCAGGCATTTCATAGCATGCTGTGCATAGTCTTTTCTTGCTTCCTTCTGTACAGAGTTTTCTTTGCTGGTTGTTTCCTATAGTAACAAAACAGATAAAAAAAGGAAAACCCTTGTTAAACCAGAAAAACTAGCAAGGGATTTTGTGTAGTGCCTGAAATGAACTTTTAACATTCCCAGATAGAGAAATGAGTTTAGTCAGGAAATAATATCTTGTTGCCATGATGCCATGACACTTTCTGTGTACTAACTGTCCCCCACTTTTCTTATGTTCTCTCTTGTATCTTCTCTGTGCATGGCTTATCTGTGCACTTCCAGTCTCCCAAAGGCTCTTTCCTTTCATGGCTTCATACCCCTGGATAGCTCATATATCACAGGGCACACCAATAACCCCACCTTTCAGTAATCTGGGAGAAAGGAGAGGTATTAAAATCTGCCCGGAGTTGCTGGGGGTGTGTGAGAAGCTGAGCACAAAGCTCTGAGGAAGATGGCAGTAGCAGCATGGTCAGGATTTGGGGGCCATGCTGCTGAAAGCAAGAAGTGTATGTCAGTGTATACTTCATGAAACACTGATCACTTTGTACTATTTAACTTTTTTGTTGACTTTCAGCCTGCAAACGCAGATGTGCTGTCACTCAGATGCGCAGCTAGGCAGAGTTATGTGCTCTTGGCATCACACTGAGTGTCTGAATGGAGCGTTTTGGCACCAGCCTCTTTGGAAGAGAGCTTTTTGCCTGATCATGTTCTCATTAGTATCTGAGCTGATGAACGACATTCTTCTGCATTTCCATGTTCCTAGATATAGATCTGGCTTCTCTCTTCAGTCTGGGCTAAATGCTCAGGGGCAGCTGGCTGGGGAGCCTGTGTCTGCCCTGCTGAATCCATCCATGCAAACTCCTGGAGAGCCCGGGGAGCAGCCTGCCTGATGGCAACTGCAGATCCTGTGAGTGTCCAGAAGAGTTAGTGTAGTTGGCCATGGCAAGGTCCTTGATACTTTCAAGAGTGAACTGCTTCCTGATCTACCGTAGTGAAGTAAGACCCAGTGGTAGCTCAGCCACTGCCAAAATGCAGGGCTCTCCCTGGCCCCTCCTCATAAATAGCTTAGCTGGTTTAAGTTTGTGTTGCTGTTTTAGCGCCAGCCCAGAGAAAACCTGCCCCAGAAGTGTTGCTATCACTCTCCTAACCATTCTTTCCTCTCCCCACAAGCAATGGGGATTTCTCCCATCTCCCCAATTTCTCCCCTTGAAATCCTTTCGCAGTAGGTGCCTGCCATCAGCCTGCTGTCACTGTTCCCCTCTGTCTGTATCTCTGTGAGAAACTTCTCCTTGAGCTTTGTTTGGCCTTTTCTGCTGGAAGGAAACCCCAGATGCTCTCTCCACACACAAGAGCAGGCATAACTCTCAGAAAAGGTGGCAACTGCATTCCCTGGATCAGTGCCCACCTCTGCTGCCTTTCCCACCGTCACTCAGAAACAGCAAAGGAGCACAGGCAGAATTCGAGTGAATGAACACATTTTGCCTGCCCTTTTACATTTGATGTCTCTCTCCAGTCGTTGGGTGGTTTTGCTCTGTGTGTGTGAGCACACAGATGGCTCCTCTAAGCACCTCGGCCCCGGATGATTGCTTGTTAATTTTTGCTTTGGGCTATTTTGAGCTTTTTCCTCTCCTCCCCAGAGGACGCTGGTGTGGTGTGATGATGCCGGTGTGCCACCTAGTGATTGAACTATTCCCTTGTCACACATCATTTATCGGAACACTCGGCGCACGTACTTTGGCCCCATTTGCCCGTGGTCACCTGGATCACAGGTAACCTGTGGCAATGCCCCAGCCCCTTTGTTCTGCTCAGTCTGTCAGGCAGAGGGGATCTCACGGAACTGTTTTTCCCTGCTAATTTCACTTCGTACCTTTTTTCTCTCTTTGTACCTCTTTATATTGTATTATCTGCAGTCTCTCTGATGAGGGCAAGAAATGGGAGATCATTTGAGGGGTGCTGGCTGCCAGCTTGCAGGTCACCCATGGCCATAATCTAATCAGGCAATATTTTTGTACAACGTGAAAATTTAGCACTAGATACATGTCAATCAGAAGCTCTGGGGGAGTCTAGACAGTGTTTAAAGCCCTTTAGGCATGAGGGGTATCATTGCAGATACTTATCTGCTTCACAACTCATAAAACCACTTCTGAACTATTTGGGCAGATCCAGGCTGGGTGAGCAAGAGATGGTCCTAGGGTTGGAATTGAGGCCTTTTTGTCAGGGGTTTGGGCCTGCTGCCCACTCCCCAGATTCCCAGAGGCACACACAGGAGACTGGTAGGGTGGAAGCGGGGAAGGCACTCGATAGAGAAGAGCATCACAGCCGGGTGACCTCCCCTGCTGCCCTGGCAGATGCGCTCTGTTCCAGGTGCAGCTCCCCAGACGCCTGACCTCCCGCCCGGTTCCTGCAGTCCCCCGGGGCATGGGTGTTGCAAAGGAACACCCGTCAGCTCACAAGCAGCTGAGCAGGGCAGGTTCAGACCCTCCCGAAGGTTCAGGTCCCGGCATTGTACCCTTCCCTGGATGCTGCTGGAAATCCAGCTGGGTGCTGGGTGCAGCTGCAGAGTGATATGGAGTGCTGGGAAGGGACTGAACTCTGTTCCGGGGCTCACTACTCACCTGCTATGAGTCATGCAGCAAAATCATGCTGCAGAGGCTGGCACTGCTCAGTCAGTAACCACTGTCACAGCTGCCCTTCAACAGGAGCTCAGTTGCAGGGAGAAACACGATGACAAACAAACTGAGTCCCACAAGAGGATGGGGCAATTAATGAAAGGATAAGTGTAGGAAGTCAACAAACTTTATCACTGTAGATCTGTGTTGGAGGTCAAGATGAACAATTAACACTCCTAAAAGCCTAAAGAATCTGTCTTCTCCTCGTAGGGCAGCTGCGGTGAGGCATCTCTGAATGTTGTGAGCTTTTTGAAAATGACCTTTTTCTCATTTTCAGAGCAAAGGTCTGTTCAGGCAGAAGGTGAAGCTGCTGCCTGGAGTCTGGGGCTCTCTGCCTTTGCCAGCAGCTGTGAAAGATGAAGCATCCCAAACACTTTTCCACCCCTAGTTGTACTCAAGGCATCCTTTGGAAATACAATTTGTGTCTTCCTGGCTTCTACAGTGCTGTTCCTCCTCTGATCCCACAGCTAATTGTCCTTCAGTCTAGAAATTTATCAGGGCCCCATGTAATGGATTTATCTCCTCCTGATAAACCACAGTATTGTGAGGTGATCTGCGATGTGATAGCAATGGGGAGATGTGGTTACTTTGTTCAAGGAACCTCAAACTATGATTCAGCCATAAGTCATTGTTACTACCAGTTGGCCATCCTGTGGAATATGTTGTTCTTCCGGCAGGGGAGCCCATGGAATTGAACCTTCCCTTCCTTGCACACCACAGGCCTCTCTCTCAAGCTACAAGATCCCACAAGGCAAGAGGTGCCAGCTCACTGCTGGCCTCTTTTTATTGCTCTGCAATCCACAGCCATATATTGCATTTGTTTTGTGGATTTTTTTTCCTTCAATTGCATCATTAAGGTGTTGTTGTGAGGGTGGGGGCTTACTCACTCCATCCAGTGCTGCAGGATTCCCACTGTTGTACTCATTATCCTGGAGCTAATCAAGGCTAATAGTCAAATGTTGTAAGTGTGGTAGCAGAATCTCTACCTGTGCAAACACTGCCCGGGGTAGGGATTTATGCCATTGCAGTGCAAGAAAATGGATTAATGTGGACATTGTGGGGCATCTTAGATAGGAATGGTGCTTATGAAGCTTTTCCTTGAGAGGGAGGACCCTCTTTCCTCTTATTTACTCATTTTTTATTCATATTTATTCTTCTACAAAAAAAGATTCTGCCAGTACCTCGGCAATTACTAGAGCACAGCAGCATAAACAGGGATTTCATTGCTTTCATGCTGTCTTGTTCCTGACAGGTGAGCCAGTGGGTCTCCCACCTGCCCTGTGGGAAACAAGAATGTTGGACTGAATCCGTCCCAAATATCTTGGAGGTGTGGAAATGCAGGAGCTGGAGGCCTAAGCATTTTGGGCAGTTTGTAGAGGAGGCTGTAGCAGAGCTGTGGCAGAACCAAGGGGTGGCTGCGAGCCGCGCCCCGTGCCAGCAACGTGCCAGGCTCTGGCAATGAGCAGCAGGCTCTGAATCTCCTCACCTGCTCAGGTGAGCTGGGAACTGAACACCACTTTCTCTGAGAAGAGACCCTTTCTCCAGTGCACCATAGATATGGCAAGAACTAGAAACCCCAATTTTGCTCTCAGCCCTTTGAACGTGGGGATGAGGGGTGGGAATGCTGACCTCTGCAGCTCCTCCTGAGCAGCCCCATGGCTGCCTCGAGGTTCCCAGGTGCCTTGCAGGGAGAGAAAAAGGTGCAGCTGTGGATGTTATGATCTTCCCTGGCTAATAATGCTGCAGGCAGGTCTGATACTTTTGAGGCTCCAACCAGCCGTGAGCACCTGGGTGAGGAGTACTTTTCCAGATCTTCCTTCCCCTCAGAAATGGTAACTTTACTGAGAGCACGTGGATCTTCTCCATGGCTAACTTGATACAGCGGGGCAAGGGACTGTGCAGAATAACAGTTCATTACCACTGTAAATGCACACAAGAGCAGAGATATTCCACTGTGGAACCAACGGACAAAGAAAAACAATCGCAGAGGAACAGATGACTTTGCATGTGGAAGGCACACAGGGATGGGGCTATACAGTGCTGAAGGGTTTCTTTTCACACAGACTCTCTCTCATCGCAGGCAGGTGCGTAACTTCCCTGGAGTGACAGAAGGAAGGACTGGGGAGTGTATGAGCTCTCCGCAGTTCATAATGAGCAGCTGTAGGAAGGACTCCTCTTCCTCCTTTGTTATGGTCCAGAGCAGAGGTGGAGGTGGGTGTTCAGTTCCGCTGTGAGCTTTAGCTACAGCTACCAAAATCAGCCCTCGTTTAAGTGTGAATTAGCAGGACGATGTTCCTTCCTGTGTTGGAGATCGGAGGAATCACTCCGGAGCAGGAGCTGGCGCGCTCGGCATCCGAGCTCTCCGGCAAGCTGCCCTCCCTCTGAAACACCTCGCTGTCCAGCTGGAGGGCACCTTGCAGGTGAACAACATTCAGCCTTGAGAAAAGAAGAGCAGCCGCACCTGGCGATGGTCCCGCCGTGGGGCTGGAGGGCGGATAGCGGCGTGCCCAGCAACACGCCGCTATCGGGCCGGACACGCGGGTATCGGGGCCGACAGCTGCTGCTCGGCGGCTGCTCCGTATCATGCCGTGCCGCGGAGCCAACAACCTCGCCCCTCTCCCTGAAGAACGCCGGGTAGAGCACCGACCCCTCCGGCCGGGGCCGCCGCGCTGGGCAATGGCGGCGCGCAGCGGGAACTACAACTCCCAGCATACCCTGCGGCGGCGGCCCCCGGGGAGCGCATGCGCCCCGCGCGAACTCCCTTTCCCGGCAGGCCGGGTGAGAGCGTGGCCCCCGCCCCGCTCCTTCACGGCCGNTTGGGGCCGGGCAGTGCGGGGCCCCGCGGGAGCTGTCAGCGGCCGCCCCGGCGAGGTGCTGCCCGCGTGTTTCCCCTTCCAGCCGCGCGAAGAGGAATTGATGCTGAAACGGAGCGGGGCTTTTTTTTTTTTTTTTTNTTTTTTTTCTTCCCTTCATTTTGTAGACAGTCTTAATTTGTTCCTGTTTTTTTGGGCTTGTCCTGCCAGATCAGAAAATTATTCTAAGTTTGTTTTGTAAAAGGAGAAATTCTAGGAAGCTGAATAACCGTGTGTTTTTCCCTGTCCTTAAAAAGCCTTAATTTAAAAAAACACCAGAAAAAAAAATAAAACAACCCCAAAATCCCCACCAAACCAACCAACCAACAACAGAGTCTTTAAACAAATGCTTAAAAGCAACATTAGGTATATGTTCAGTATAACAGTCAATTTGTGTCTCTGTTAAACAGGGAAGTTGAATAAACAAAGACTTCCCTCAGTGTAGAACACCAAATCATGTTTTTGTGCTCCAGAGATTGTGAGGTTTTTCTTACTTGGTGGTGTACTGTTTCCACAAGTGAACTTCAGTGTTGACAGTTTGTGATACTTTAACTTCCACGTGGTTATTTCAGGTTCAACAGGTTTAGACAAATAGCTGTCAGCTGCCTCATCTCTTTAAAGGATATTTGTGATGACAGGGAGACTTATTTTTCCTTAAAGTAAGGAATTCTTTGTGTTAAAACATTTGTTTGAAAGAACCTATGGATGTATTGCTCAGTTTTGCTGGGCAATTTACAAGATTGCAACTCATTAGTGTTACATTATTACATTAGTTTTCTCCTCTAGGTTGTGTCCTCAGCCACACTTAGAATTATGTTTGGGAGCAGTGTAAAACTGGACGATTTAAGTTGGCCCAAAGTTATTAGTTATTAGAATTTGACTTGCCCCTATGCATGTGGAATTACAAATCTTCATGTAATTTTTGTCCATTAATTGAATATGCACATTAATTTAGATGTGCAGTCTTCCTACAAAGTTGATTAAAATTGTGGTTTTCAGGGAATTTTTTTTTTACTTGAGGTGTATTTTTTTGTTTTATTATGTAGCCTATTCATTTTCCATTTAAATTGCTAAGTTAGGCCTTTTGCAGTCATTTCCCAGATAACCAGACTGTTGGTTTTCAGATTTTACAAGTATATTTATGTTCACTAAGAGGTTTTATACTTAAAAATGTTTATCTGTGGGAAGTCAGTGTGTTCAGAACCTCCCAATGTCTCAGAACACAGCAGCAATAAGGGAATGAGCTGTAGTGGTGTTGTGGTTAGCGTGAGGCTCCGGTGGACAGAGGGGTGGAGCTGAATTGCTCCAGCTGTTCCAGGCACTAAATCAAGGTTTGTGGTTAGAGGTCGCTGGAATTTTATTTCCTGGCTGCTCAGAGGTGTCTCACTAAGGTGACTCAAGCACTGAATTACCTGAGGTTTCAAAACCATGTGAGTACCTTGAGGAATTTGTGTCTCAATATTGGGTTTCCTTTTTATGTCAAGTTCTTACATCCAAGCTCAGAGGAGTGGAATGCCCATCAGGCCTTTGCTGTGGCTCAGGAGTACCAGGCAGTGTTTAATGTTGAAGCAATGCCATGGGCACCAACCATGGTGTGCTGAAACAGGCACATGGGGGCTTTCAGCAGCAGTGGCCACCATGGCAGTCAAGACTGCAAATATTTGTCTTTCAAAGTCAAACTCTTTTGAGTAAGTGCTTTATGTTTTGTTAATATTGATTCGAAATATATTTTGGCAATGGTGCTGTTTGGGGAAAAAAAAATCCCATTCCTTAGCTTATTAGATGGTCAAAATGAAATCTGTAATAGGCTGTGAATTTCAAAACTTAGTAAGAGGAAAAAATTACATCCCCTTCCTCCCCGTCTCCCCCCCCTTTGAATTTAAATCTGATTGGTTCTGCTGATTCTTGGAGAGCAATTTAAGATGGAATTTTTTCAGCAACTTGTTCAAGGGAAATAGTGGAAGTCAGAACTGTTCTCCCAGGTTTCCTCTCTGTCAGGCCAGGTGTGTTGCTGACAGTTACAGGTTAGTTCATATTGTTTAAGTTCTTGTCTTCTCTGCAGAGCTCTTCACTTTGATTTAAGATGGATTTCTTGAAAAAAGTGAGCACAGTGGGAGTTTTCTGTGGTGCCATCTAAAATAATCGTATTTATTTGAATAGACTGGGAGGGATAAGCCTGTGGAAGAGAGGAGATGCCTTGGCGAGACATTCACTGTCACTGCTGTGTCCCACTAGAAAAGGTTGCAGTTTTAGGTTATAACTTCATTTCAGGGAAACAGCTCTCTGTCAGTACCAGTTATTTAGACCAACAATGTGCTTTACTGAGGCAATACTCCAAGTTTTAGGGATAGCTGGGATTTTTCCCTTGATTTTGGTGTAGCACAAGGTGTCCCAGAGGGCAGTGTGAGCGGTTCCTGTGGTCTTCCTGACTGGGACTTTGTTGACTTGTTGCAGGTATTGCTGGACCTTTTCTATTTTGCAGGAGGAACAGTTAAGGGTTGTTAGGGGAAGTAAATTGTTCTCCAGATTGCAGGAGAGCCTGCCCAGGCCCTGTACAAGCTCTGAGGTCACAGGGCCCTTTTTTCCTGTATGCCTTGAGTACAGAATGAAGGTGGGGATGTCTGAAATGGTAGAATGTGGATTCCATTACAGCATTTGTCCTCTGAGGCCCAGTTTGGATTTGTCTGAATGTTTTTCTATGATATTTAAAAGCTCTGAAGTGCTGCTAGCAAGTGCTGTTCAGTTAATGAAAAAGGAAATGGAGCTTTATGGGCTTAGAGTAGTTTTTATTTTCAAAGGTGTTTTGGGGGTGTGTGTGTACAGTCTCATTATATTTTTGCCTGCATCTAGGTAGTGTTTCTTCCTAAGGAATTTATGCATTTGCATTGAATTTCCTGATGTAGTTCTGAAATGAATGTATGAATAATGAATACCCTAGATAAAATCATAATTACATGTGATTTAGGAAACATCATCTTTTTTCATGCTTAGGTGATTTTTTTGTTAGCGTATGCCCACTTCATATAGTACTTATCAAAATGGTGTTCCTGTAGTCACAGGTTTATCTCTTCGTAGTCTTTGGGTGATGACTTTTGTGCATTTTCTGTCAGTTTAATCTTCAACCAGTGTTCTTAACTTCATGTTTCCCATGTAACTAACCAGTCACAGTACATTAAATTCAGAAGCACCTATGAGACAAGAAGTAGAACTGTAGGATTGTTCATCCATTCTCTGCCTGAGAAGTTTTAAACCAACTGAAGGTGTCCAGCACACAGTTGAATTATGGTGATGTTTTTCAGAGACAGCTTGGGCTATAAATGCATATGTAATCTATGCTATGGCTGCATTTAGAGTCTGTCACTTGACTGACTCCTGAACATGTATTTCAGGAGTTGATATGTATGTCACTGTCTTAAATACTTCTGTATTTAACACTGGTTTGAAAACTTCTCTTTCTGGGTCAGCTATGACAAATGGGTATTTAATCTCATGACAGATGGATATGTTATGGCTAATGAAATGCTGAAAATCTTTGTGTGTTTTTCGATGTGAAGAAATCTGTTTTGCTTTGTGTGCTCTCCCCATACAAATACGAAGTCAGTTTAGAAATTAGGCTGGGTATTCCTTCCTCCAGAAGTTACAACTCGTCACAGCAATCTCAGTCTGTCAGGTTGGAAACTAGGGGCACAGCAGTATCTTGAGACAGGTTTTGTTCTAGTTTAGGCTGTTAATATTTCCAGTAGGTTTTTTATCAGATTGACAAAAGCTGACACCTGGGAACTTAAAGGCTTAAACAGCACCTACAGTGATAGTTCCCTTCATTAAATGGTACTTCAACAAGTCACTCAGTGCTGTGGTAGTTTCTCACTTTTGAGGATGGGAAGATAAATCTTCTGTGAGCTGCTGTCATGCAAGTAAAGGCTGATAAATTTGAAGTAATCGTTCCAGTGCTCCCTCCTGCGATCATCCTCCCTTCCTCCTGGAGCCCCTGGCTGTTCTGGGAACCCTGACCCGGTGGTGCCCGGCCCTTCCCCTCCACGCCTGTCCTGGGACTGCCCCCGCTGCCCGCAGTGCTCGGGGCTGCCTCTGCTCCTCATCCGCACGGACCTGAGGCGTTTGCTGGCACTTCCACCGCTGGCTGCGGGGCGCTGCGCTGGGATAACGACCCTGATCACAGTCCTGCCGCCCTGGCGGGGTCGGTTCTTGAGTAAATCACCGTAGAGGGTAACTCAGGTCTGCTGCTGGTGTTGAGGCAGAGCTTCTCAAAGGCTCAGCAGTGAGCACAGCTGTGGTGAGCTGTACATTCCAGCCTGGCCAGGGCTGGGGAGCACCAGTCAGGACTTGTGTTCAGAGGTGCACGTGTTCTTTAGTCTGCAGGCAAAGGACCAGAAGGAAACTTTCACCTTTGAAAGCACTGTTCTGTCACTTTATCTTCTCACTCCTTTTTGCTGAGTATTTGCTTCTTTCAAATGACTTGTAATATTCAGTTCGGATTGCTTCAATGAATACAGTAAAAGAGTGGGATTTCTTGCTCACTTTCATGCCTTTTTTTTCCTGGTTGTTTCTTCTGCCTTAGGCTGAGCCATGACTTCAGGATCTGGGCATGTGGACTCCAAGGCTGAGCTCACTACTTTGCTTGAGCAGTGGGAGAAAGAACATGGCAGTGGGCAAGACATGGTTCCTATTCTCACCAGGTAAGATCTATTAAGCAAATCCCTAGAGCTGAATATCTGAGATTACATAACAGCAGCTTTTACCGTGTTTTTTCTTGAGGGGTTCCCATACCTGATAACCTGTAATTCATTTTCTTGGTCTGGAAAATAAACTATTAGTGTGGTATTTAAATAAAAAAATTTAGTAGAAAATTTATATTACAAAGATGTCTTACACAGACTGTCTCTAAAACATTAATTCTCTGAAATAGTAGAAGTCGGGAGCATCATTACATGCTTGAAATAACTTTGGTATCTTCATTTGAAGCTTTTAAAACATTCATTGAGATGGGAATCAAGGTATGGAGGGTTTGAGATTGCAGTGACATCAATCAGTTTAAATGAAAGGGTGAGAGTAGGATGAGTAGGAGGAGCTATATTGAGAAGGTATCAGTGAATATCTTTTAAAGTGAAGTTTAAAGTGAAATTTTAAAACCTGATTGTTTTTTAAGCTGTGTGATGATCGACTGACATTATATTGTGACCAGTAAACTATTTGGAGCAGTCTAGATAATGCTACTAATTTTAAGACAGTATCTAGTACAAAAGAAAGATTGGAATGATCAGTTGCATTTGTGGTTTCCCAGGCCAGGCTTCATTTGGGTAGACTGACATTACTCCTGCTTTAAGGGGAGGTTTGCAGAAATTCCCCCAGCTCCTTACAGCTCTGCTGGCAGATCCCTGGCCTGCCTCGTGTGTGCAGGACTCAGCTGCTCTGCAGCTCAGGAGCAATCCAGGTGCCTCTTCTGCCTTGTTGGGTCAGGCAAGTCAGTGCACAGAGCTGGAGCTGGCACTGGGTGGAAGTTACAGGAATCTGGTGGAGCTTCTTTGCTCAGCTCTGTGCTGTGCCTCACCTACTGGGCACAACTATTTTGCTGCTCTTACTGCATTTTAAAAATAGCAGCACAGGAAAGGGAGATGAGCAGCAGAAAGCCAACCCTGAACACTTGAAGATTAGTGGGTCTCTTGAATTTCGTGAGACAGGTTTTGGTATATCTTTGTGTGTTGTCTGAAGGAAATGTGTGCTGTTTCAAGGCTTTTTCTTGTAGGCATAACCATAAATTTACTGTATTCTAAGAAATTTAAAGACATTTGAAAGAAACGTGTTTTTTTTATTTTTTTGTGCTTATAGCAGTCTGGCACTTCTTGCTCCTACTCAGCTCCTGTAGCTCCCTACATTACTTATGCTCAGACAAGTCTGATAACTCTGTTGATTCTCAAGGTTTCTGTGCAGCAGGCAGAGTGGTTATTAATGGTGAAGGCTTGGGTATTTTTGCTTTAGTGGAGATAGTACAGATTTATTTAAGGTAGCAAGTGGATCTACTGGCTTTGGCCAGATGTTCAAATCAGAAATTAGATTTACAGTGCTTCAGTTATCAATGAGAGCCATGTTTCTGTTTGTAGGAGAGAGTTTTAGCTGTTTAGATGTCTAGAGTTTGCTGGTAGAGATGCTCCTGAGGCATCCTCACCAGCTGGTGCTTGCATTGGCCAATGTCCTGAGGCAGAGCAATGCCCTTGCATATCGGTTTGGTCTTAGGGCAGAGGGAGCTGTGGTCATACTTGCTGGGGTGTGATATTTCTCTGCTTTCTTCCTCCTTGTGAGCTAAATGGAAGAAAACTTCCCTGTGTGGATGGGGGTCTGTTGAATTTGATGCTGAGGCAGCACAGGGGAGAGTGCAGTAAGAGAACAAGGACAGCAGCAGTAATAGCACCAGTTACAGACCGCAGCTGAGCTGTCACTTCCAAAAAGCTAGTTTTCTGCATTTACAGACACTTGAGTGTTAGGAGGTATGAACTGAAGAAATTGCTTGGAAAGCCTGTCAGCAAACAACAGATACTTAATATACATGGTTCTCAAAAATATTGTAAATTGAAATGATCCTGCAATAGTGTTACTTCATAGACTGGATGCAAGTCATGTTCAGCCATGTTCAACCAATTAGGCAAATCCTGGGACTCAGATCATTCATTGCATCCCAGGAGTCTCTTTCATCAAGGGAATAAATCAGCAGTTTAACATTGTTACTTCATCTCCACAGACCAACCATATTGTAGTATGGGATCCTAGAGCATCTTATGCTGTTGCAAGCTGCTCTAAAGGCTCAAGTTGGTCATTAATGCCAGGTGGTGACACAGAGCTGGGTTAGGATGGCTTTGTTGTGCCATTTAGATCACTGGGGGCCTTGTAAAGTTGACATACTTTTCCGTATCCCCCTGGTCCTTCCTTCCCCACTCCCAAAGCGAGCTCAGTTTGTGGCAAGTGAAAATGAGGATCTGACTAACTTTCCAAAGACAGTTGTAAAGAGAAAAAAAATAGTTAGAAGTAAATGGCTCCATGTAAATCCTACATCATGTCTGCAGATTTGGAAGTAGCTGCAGAACCAGTGTAATGCCAAGTGAATGAAGGAGATCTTGAAACCAGAATAAAAGTTCTGTGGTTTTGTGAATTGTGTTTTGTTACAGCCCTGTGTACTGGTTCCTGTGTTAGAAAGGCAGGTATGAGCTTTGGTAGTTATTTGAAACTCAGTTGCTTCAATTGAGAATTGACAAAGCTGTTGATCTAGATACATTTATCTAAGTCTAGTCACAAAACACCTTTGTATGTGTTAATTAAAAGAAGAGTATTGTAAGCAAGCTTGATAGTTTGTTTTTTTAAATCAATTTCAAAGAGGCAATGCTTCTGTTTATTTATTTATTTTTATTTTGGTCAAAGAATTGTGAATAATTGTCTCAAAACCCTCCATAATTAGTGATTCATGTTTGTCTTTCATTGAGCCTGTGATAATGTTGTTGTCCCTGAAAGCACTGGGAGCTGGCTTGCTGTTTGGCTGCCTACCCAGACAGGATGCAGTGGCCAGAGTGTTGTGCTCACTTCCCATGCTGCTTGTCTGTTCTTTCTGGCACATCACCAAAATGCTAATTATACCTCAAAAGACCTGACAAGGCGAGAGTGCTGCTTCCCAGCTCCCCATTTGTCTGAGTTTTCTGTCAGCAGACATCCCTCAAGCTATTAGTTCTCAAGGAAAAAAATGAAGAGCTGGCAGTGGAGTATTCGAGTAACTTGCTTTTGCCAGAATTTCTTGAGAGCTCAAGCTGTGCCACCTATTATTAACAAGGGACACAATTTGCATCCCTTCACAATCAGGCTTATAAAAGTAAATATTGGAACCCCACAGAATCAACAGTTTGTTGAAAGATAATTGTCAGATCAAAGGCAAGCAAGAAAGTTCTCTGCTCAATCCCAATGAGCCAATTTGCTGTTCCTAAAATCTGGCAGGAGTCATCCTCTGTCACACTGGCAAGTCAGTGTAGCTCACTGAGCCAGGACTAAGTACATTTTTGCCTCTAGTCATGCCTGGGAATGCTGGGTATTTTCTGGAAAGTAACTGGAACGGAGTAGAAATCAGCAGTGTTCTGTAAGGGAAAACCTCTGTGAAAGACAAATATTTTTCCAGGGATTACTGCAGCCTTCCGGCAGTTTTCCCTCCCCTGTGATAAACTCTGCCTAGATAACTACCTTGAGGTTTATGACCTTGTTTTAAAATGCTGTGCTGCACATAGATGGGGAAGGAATCATGTTTGATACCAAGGAAATGAGAGTTAATTTCCTAATGCTTTTTCAGTTTAATTGAGTGCTCTTTATTTCACCTCAAACTGCATATATTTCTGCTGTAACATTGCATGGAGAAGGACAGTGAATGACTATGAATTAGTTATTGCTTGACCATGAGATAATTTTCCTCTTCTTGATTTTGTGTAAATAAAAATAATTAATTCTTTTACTGCTTATTCTAAATGAATTAGAGCATAGGATTTCTTATGTCTGCTGAGGCTGCTTCTCAGTTTAGGGGAAGGCATACCTCCAAAACAACTCAATTTTGTTTTTCTGATACAGAGGAGTATTTAACGTATTTTGAAGGTCTCTGAACAGGGAGCTGGCTGAGTTTCTCCTTGTCTTATCCGTGCTGGTAGTTGACGCATGGTAAAAAGTTGATAACTGAATGGAGGTCACACAGCACTTAATAAAAGCATTTAATATTTATTAAATATTTATATTTAATTCTGTAACACAATTGAAATTTAATGTGCAAAATAACAAAAAAGTCTGCAGACAGTTTGGACAGCTGTGCCCCTGAACAGGGAGGAGGACTAAGTCACCTGTTCAGGACTTGCTCTGCTGTAGAAGAGAGACACTGTGGTGGTGAGAAGTACTGCTCAAGCCCTTTATTTACTCTAGTTCTCTACACTATGTGTTGTGGAACACCACAAGGAGTTTAACATGAGCAAATAAAAGGTGTTGGCCCTTCAGAGTGTCATGTTTGTGCATCTCTGGGCTGTTGCTATGAGTTCAGTGCGTTTTGGAGCTAAAAATAAGATGAGATAGTCGAAGCCAGTGTTTTCTCTCCCCCGTGTTGTGGACAGTCAGAAATGCTCTGGTGGCACTGAACACCGGGTGAAAGCTGATGGGCTGGTTTGGAGTGCTCTGACAGATGTGTGAATGTGAGGAGCTGTGCTCCAGGAGTGTGAATTGTGCTCACTTCATGTTCCCTCTGCAGAATGTCTGAGCTGATTGAGAAGGAGACTGAGGAGTACCGGAAAGGGGACCCAGACCCGTTTGATGACCGACACCCAGGTAAGGTGTCCTGAGTGCTTTTGGCAGCACCAGCTGTGTCCCAGGGCTTGCCTGGTAGCTCATAGTCAAAAGTAAGCAGTTTTCAGCCTGAATGTGCCAAGTGCTGATCGAGGGCTGACACTGCTCTTGCACGGGGAAGTTGTGTCTGTAGTGCTGACACCAGAGCACCCCACGGTCGGTGTGAAGGTAGCAGTTCAATATTAATGTTGGCATCTTGAGGTAGGAAGGTGAGTGTCACGGTAGGACACGAAATAGATTGACTCCATAGAGTTGTCAGAAGAGAAAGAAGGCTTTAGTTACAATCCCAACAGTTTCTTTTAGAACACGCTGTGTAAAAAGGTCTATTATTGGTCCATGGCACTGACACTGCTCTCGATTGGTTCAGGAATAGGAAACAACCCCTGGGGACAGTTGTTGTGGCAAATGGAACACTGTTTGCTGAACCTGTGCCGAGAAACCGAGAGAGATGTTTTGAAAAGAGAAAACTGTTGGCAGCTTTCCCTTGGGAAAGGAGCCAGCAATGGTTAGCAAGCAAAAATTCAGGCTCAGAAATATCGAGCCCACCGATGAGTGTTTTCCTGTTTGTCCCACAGGTCGGGCAGACCCAGAGTGCATGCTCGGTCACTTACTGAGGATACTCTTCAAGAATGATGATTTCATGAATGCGGTAGGTTTGCTCTGAGAACTTTCTCTGTCAATTCCTCACATCACCTTACTCCTTTTATTTCCTCTGTGCTGGTTGACCTTGGTACTTGTTTAATATTTATTTTAGTGGTGTCAGAATTCTCTTTTCCATAACACTGTTTTTTAAGATGGGTTTAAGAGCAACTCATTTGCCACTGTTAAAGTGACTCAAGGAAAGGGGAGTTCATGAGCTATTGGAATGTGTGTAGCAACACTGAATTAGTTATTTTCAAGGTTTATCAGTCTCTTTAAAGAAAACGGAGCTTCTCTAATACAAGTCCAAAAACATAATTTCTTTCTATAATGGAAACAAATTCCGCTAATTCCAGTGCCTTGTTTCTGAGAGCTTGGAACTGCTGGGCTGCCTGCAGGAGCAGAAGCGCATGTCAGCTCTAGAAGACTCAGGCAGAGAATCAGGAGGCAAGAGTCTGCCTTTCCACTTGCATTGCTAACCTCTAACATGACTTAATAGCTAGAATTTTGTTACCTTTGCATCCTTGCCAGCAGCTGTATCAGTACACATCCCTGGAAGTATTCTGGCAGATTGCTTGCACGTCTCTGTATCTTAAACTGCAAGTGATAAGCAAATACAGGTGCAATTAAAAATGTGCAATTTCTTCTGTTAATTTTTTTAGTTAACTTTTCATGCTTGCACTGTTACTGTTACAATTTTTCAAGGCAGTTGTCTTTACAAATCAGTTCAAGATAGATCTTTAGTCAGTTAACAGCAGATCAGAGGTGCTCTGCTTCTCTGAGAAGTGATTTCAACTTCCAGGGCACTGAGGGAGCCAGGCTAAAGGCTGGTGCTGTTGAGATCCTGGGCTTAGACTAGCATTCCTTACTTCATTGTTCTGCTGCTGTGGGAGCTGTAAGGCTTTCACTGCTCTGGGTTTGGTCAGAGTTGAATTTCAAACCAGTGCTGTTCCTGATCTTCTCCAGCTAGTGAATGCTTATGTGATGACAAGCAGAGAACCTCCACTAAACACTGCTGCCTGCAGACTTCTGCTGGACATCATGCCGGGCCTGGAAACAGCTGTTGTCTTTCAGGAAAAGGTATCAACCTGTAATAAAGCTTGGGTTTTAAGCTTGCTTTATTTTGTACTCCAACAAGATTTCCTAAAGGAGAAACCAGTAAAAAGCCAGATTGAAATCCTGTATCTGAGAACCAGTCTGTTCAGTCTTACTAATGGTTTGGGGACTTTTGCTTTTGGATTGTTCAGTTATTGGGTATTGGGTATTTCGTAGCTTTTAAAAGTGTGATGTGACTGATTCAAACAGAGGACCTGGAACTTAATGTAATGTTTTGGGAATTGTTGTAATTTGTTATTTTGTAGGCCTGTGAATGAGCAGGCTGTATAGAACATGGAGGACTTGCCCAGTAATCCCCAGCTCTGGCAGAGCCGTAGAGCTAAGTGATAAGCAAGTCATACTTTAACTAAGCAGTCTAAAATCCACAAGCTGTGTGGGGATTATCTGGAGCTGTGATGGACAGCTGAATCAGACTTCAGCATGTTGACAAATTGGTTATTCTGAAGGAATGCACACAGAGGGGAAAGTGAGGAGAAAGTGAATTTCATTTAAGCCACAGTTTCCTCATCTGTAAGAGTTAATGTTTTTCTGAAGTTTGGAAGTAAGGTAGTACTTTAGCTAAAAGTTCTAAAGTATTGGAAATATGCATATAATTCTAAAGCATGATAAAAGGAAAGAATAATGTGGTCCCCTTGTGAAAGATTTAATTTATTCTGAGCTCTTTGTGATCTGTCCAAAAGCTGAGGCTGGGAAGCCTTGATTGAAAAACAATTTCAAACCAAAATAGTAGTTGCCCATTTGAGGAGAATATAGCTATCTCCGGAGACCAAAGCTCTCTGTAAACTGAAATGAAATTAGGTTTTGCACTTAAGGACTTTTTTCCTTTTGACATGAGAATATCGAGAGCTCTGTTCTGGCACTTACAGCTCCTGTATACAGGAGGCTTTGGGAAGAGGGTGCACTTCTCGTCACAAAGAGGCCCTCTAGCGACCAAAGGATTTCACAGCTCACCAGTTAATTTTTTTTTGTTACATAAGAGCGTTGAAATAGTAATGCAATTGTCTTTAAATATATAACAGGCAACTCTAAAAATCTGTAAGCTGAGAATTCCTGTTAAAATGTGTCTCTTCACCATTACTTTTCACAGATCTTTTATTGTATTGTACCTATAATTCAAATTATGTCCAAGATTTCTGTCATGATAATGATGCGTTGTTGTTGATGTTTCCAAATCCAGTGGCAATTTAGAGGGAACAAATTAATCTTTCATTCTAAATCATTGTCTTTTTAATTGTCTGTTTGAAATTTAGCTAAATTTCATTTTATTTGATGTAAGTTCAACACAGCTTCTTTCAAATTTGCTAAATTACTGGAGACTTTTATTATTGAAACTGACTGGAACTTCAGGCTTGTTTGGTTGGACTAATTCATACCTGTAGTGTTTTGCTGCTTCCTAGGAAGTACCTTGACTGGCCACTTTTTGGACGTGCAAATCCAAATCTCTGATGCCTGGGCACAGTTTCATGCAGCTTAAAGTTTTAGCCTCCCTCCNCCTTCCCCAGCCTGGTCTAGACATACGAGAGAATTCTTCCCAGCAGGTGCTCTCACTGGGACTGAGAAGTTAAAGATGATATGTAGTGTTAGAACTGGTTTCTTGTTTCTCCCTTCTAGGAAGGCATAGTTGAAAATCTCTTTAAGTGGGCACGAGAGGCTGATCAGCCACTAAGGACATATGCAACGGGACTGTTGGGAGGAGCTATGGAAAACCAGGACATTGCTGCAAATTACAGGGATGAGAACTCACAATTGGTAATCGTCTCTCAATTACTTTCCATTTGTGGAGTACAGTTACCTCTTTATAATTTTTATTTATGGGGAGCTCACATATGAGTCTTACAGTGGTTGTAGTTCTGTCTGTAAGAGTCATGGTTTCCATCCTTTCCTGACTGAGTTGGAGCATGCAGCCTGATTAGTCTGTTAACAGCAGTTGTATTCAGAATGCCAATGGAAACCTACAAAGTCAAATACTTCACTTTTTAATGAGGATCATGTTCATACTTTCCTTAAAGAAGAATTTTCAGAAGCTCTACATCTGTAACTATTGCACATTATGATTTGCCTACCAGACAGAGGTTTTAAAATGCAAGGTAAGTCAACATGGAGACAGCTATGCTGAAACTGTGATGACTTCTCTTCTAAAAGTAAAAGCATGACCTTTGGTTTTGTGGAACTGCAATTTACCAAAGCTGCTGCTTCCAAAGGGAATGTTGCCTTTATTTCAGGCTGGGCAGAGATGGTGGAAGGATGCTGCAAGCTGGTATGTGGTTCTGTTAGCACCAGTACAGCTCATCTGCTCCTAATGGCCTTCCAGCCACTTCCTCTCACGGGAGACATGGTGCTGATATTTTAAAATGAAAGTAGCTGTAGCAAAATGGATTTGAGTTCTCTCACTCACTTTAAAGTTTTTATTTGTCCGGGCAAATGTACACCACAGCACACTCAGCACTTTATGCTGTGGAGGGGTTATATGATGATAACAAGAAGCATGGCTGAGGTGAGCTCCATGACCATGAGTGTGTTCTCATGAGTGCTGCTTTTCTGAAACAGGTGGCTCTGGTGCTTCGTCGGCTACGAGAGCTGCAGGTCACTGAAATGACCACAAAACAGGAAAACAAGCGCCCCAGTCCTCGGAAAGTGCCATCAGATCCTCTGCTGCCCCTTGATGAGGAGGCTGTGGATATGGATTATGGGGAGATGACAGTAGATGGAGAGCAGGAAGAAGTTTCTGGTGATATGGAGATCTCCTTTCATCTTGATTCGAGTCATAAGACCAGTAGCAGAGTAAACTCTGCTGCAAAGCTAGATGATGGGGGACTGAGGAAAAGCAAATCGGGGAAACAGCACGAAAGAGATGGCTTCCGGAAGGCCAAGCAAAAGCTGGGCTTCTCCACCTCGGAACCAGAGCGCATGTTTGTTGAACTGTCCAACAGCAGCTGGTCAGAAATGTCCCTGTGGGTGATTGGCTCTAATTACACACTTTGCCCTTTGACTCCTGCCATAGAGCAGAGGCTGATTCTTCAGTACCTGACTCCCTTGGGGGAGTACCAAGAGGTGAGCATATGAAGGTGGGAGGAAGCACTCTGTGCTCTAATTCTCTCTACAAGGCTGAGTGGGATTGTGGGGGAAAATTGGCAGAACTGTTATATCACTCTGATACTCCCTGTCATGATTTAGATTGGTAACTTTTCCTGAGTTGTTGATGACTTCTAAATTGATGAATTCATTAGTTTGAGTATTACTTGGTGGGTAATACTCAAACCTGAACCTAGCAGATGTGTGATCTGGTACTTGGAGCATGGCTCTGGGGATTTTGTCCTGTGTTCCTGCTAAATTTGGTGCTTCCATGAAGCTTTGTTTGAAATGCAGACATTTTTCCTGTTTCCTGCAAGTAAAAGTCTGAGGAAATAATTAACTTGAAATTCTAAGTGAAGTGGTTTGTATAACCTCTGTAGTAGTTCTGAGGAGAAGTGGCAGGGCTGTTACACAGATGCTTTTGAAAACTGATATTACTTAAGTGGACAAAATAATATGGCTGTGATTTACCAAAGTGTGGTGTGTTGTTTTTTTTCTGGTGGCTTTTTTTTTCCAGAATTTTTTGTTTGTTTGTTTGTTTTTGCTTGTGTGGGTTTTTGGTTTGTTGGTTTGGTTTTTTTGGTGGGCTGTTGTTTTTTTTGTTGGGGTTTTTTTGTGAGTTTTTTGTTGTTGTTGGGGTTTTTTTTTTTTGTGTTTACCTTAATTTGAAACAGAACAAAGCAACATGGTTTTGCTTTGTGGTAGATGTTATGTGTGTGCACACGTGTGCCTTGTTTCTGTGGGAGCCAGGGAAACCGTTACCCCCAACACCCCTCATGTAGACTGGATTGCTTCATATGCCAGCAGTAATAGGCTATAAAAATAGGAATTACTAGCATAAAGGTGTTACAAAGAATGATGCAAAGGGTTTTAGTTTGTTGCCCTGCTCTCCTGTTTTTTCTGTTCAGTTGTTGGGTAGTTGTCTTTGCACAGATGGAAGGTGGAGCCTCTCTCCAGGGTGGTATCTGTGTGGACTTCCATAGCCGCACTTGGAGGAGAGTCTTAAGATTTCCGTGTGGCAGCTGCCATGCACCTTGCTGCAGTCAGCAGATGTATTACAAGAGGTCTGTTAACCTTTATTGCTTCCTATGGATGGAGCTGGTTACCTCTGACCTCTCATAACAGGTATCTGCTAATAGGGGAAAACTGGGGGTTTGAGAGAGTATAAACCAAGAGAGACCTTGTAATTCTCGTGAAACATTCAGCTGGTGCCCCTTTTTTTATTTTTCTCAGCTGCTACCCATCTTTATGCAACTGGGATCAAGGGAGCTGATGATGTACTACATTGATTTGAAGCGAACCAATGATGTGCTGCTCACTTTTGAAGCCCTTAAGGTAAATTACTTTCATAATACATAAAATATACTATAAACATTATAAAAACATGGGATATATGCTTGCTATGTGTCAAAGGCAAGTGCTCATCTTCTCTAGGCTGGTGTCTTGCTGCATTCCCTGGGATTGGAAGTGGCTTCCACTCAACTTGAATGCATTGCAGTTTTGGTTTTTTAAGTGTCAAGCACTTAAAATGAAAAAACAGGAACAGAAGGAGGGAATAAAAAGACCTTAATGGTGTGGGAAAGGCCATTAAGTTCACCTTTCATCTACCTATTTGAAGATGATAAAAGTTCCTTTTTCTGTCAAATGATTGTGTTCCTGCTGCCCTTTGATGGCATTCCTGAGTTATTCCACTGCCTGCCATCTCAAAGGACACTTGTGAGGGGTAAGGAACGTAAACATCTTACTCCCAGAAGGCCCAGCACGACATGCCTGAGCTCAGTGGTTGAAATACTAGTTTTGTGTGAGTAGTTTTTAAGGGTACCTCCCCAAGGTAAAAAGCCACACAAAATACCCTTGTTCAAGCCAAACCTGCAGTGCATCAGTACAAGTTAAACTTTTCTGTGCATTCTTTCCCTCTTTCACAATAACTTCTCCGCCTCTTATCCTCCCGAGTCTTCCTCTCTGTATCTTTGTCATTTGTCTGAGAATTTATTTTGAAGGAGCCATGTTCCTACAGTAGCTGTAGGTTACTTCAGTTGGGAGAAGAGTGGTGTTTACAGTCGTTCTACTGTTTCCTCTTAAGCTGTAGGTAATACAGAAAAGCAGTGTGCAGTACACTTCAGTGCAGCTGCAAGTTTCCCTTTAATTGCCTTTACACCTCATTTTGTAAAACTCCTTGTAATATGTCATAATCAAAGTATGAATGGAAATTTAAATAGTAGTGATAATAGAAAGTGAGTTAATTTGAAGACAATAGAAAGACCTTAAGGTGGTCTGTTGGATAATTTCTGGTAATTTCTCTGCTTTTCTTGTATTTCTTTTGCAAGATGTGTAAAAAAAGTGGTAGTGCCTTCTTTTGGTTTTGTTATTAAATACTACATTCTGGATGAAATGTAATGAGAGGAGGAAAAAAAAGCACCAAAAAAGCACACAGCACGGAGCAGTTACTTTTTCTGCCTTAAACAAAGGCAGAAAAACAAGTCTGTTTTTCTGTGGGATGGGGATGGAATTGATGACAGTTTGAAGAATCCTAATCTAATCTGCTTTTATGATTCCCTAGCATTTGGCATCATTGCTGCTGCACAACAAGTTTGCAACGGAGTTTGTTGGTCATGGAGGAGTGCAAAAGTTGCTGGAGATTCCTCGTCCTTCCATGGCAGCAACAGGAGTGTCCATGTGTTTGTATTACTTGTCGTACAATCAAGATGCTATGGAGAGGGTAAGAGTTGTTCTTGTACCGTAACTGCAGTCATTCCCATCATTTCTCAGTGTTTCTGCATGTGTTCAAACAGTGAATAAACGTCTCCTAAGCTTAAAAACAGATGTACCTGGATATATGCAGAGGCATTAGGAGGTATATGAGTAACAGTGTATTGTTTCAAAGTGTGTATATGATGAACAGTGTTTTGTTTCAAGGGTGTGGATTTCAGTTCCTGGGGAATTAACTGAAGACCTTGTCAGCGTTGTCCCAATACTTTAATCTCCCTTTTCATTCTATTCTTCCCCCTTTCCCTCAAAAAATCCCCACAGAAACCTCCTTCATTTTCATTTGCCTTTCTTTTCCTGTCTGTTCCAATGGACTGCTACACCTGGGATTGTTTTTCTCCATGTGTGGTTCCAGGTGTTCTGCCAGATGTTATCCCCTGTATGTTCAGATACGAGGAAGAGCAGGTGTGTGTGGTACAATTTGGATTTCAGAGGAAGCCAGCTTCAGGGTACGGTCCCTTGTCAGGTAGTCCATGCCAGACTCAGGTCTGAAGCTGGTATTCTCTGAGTATATCCAGCACCAGCAGAGAAGAGATGGAAAACTCTGCTAACTTGGCACACAGCAGCTGCTGCCAGCACTTCAGTTCCTCTTGTCACTGACCCTGACAGAGGGTTCCCAGTTCCTCCTCAGTAGAATTAAACAGGCAAATGCAAAAGTGCAGTTCTGAGCACGTGGTCTGTGCGTCTCGGAGGCATGGTCTGAGAACAGGAAAAGACCAGCTCAGTTGTCTGTTTCCAGAGAAAACTCAGGCTTTAGACTTGCATTTGACAGTCCTTGCAATTCCCCTAGGCATCAGTGCTGCCTGAGTTTGTTAGTACCTCAGCATAGCACGTGGTACTTGGTTACACTGAGCAGAATTTGTGTTTCTTCAGTGGAAACTTGTCTGCCTCTAGGGAAGCATTCTTTGGATTTATGGAAGTGGTATGGAGAAGGACACTCTGGAATTATACTGCACTAAGGCTGCTGTATTCATTGTGCTTCACTCTGGGAATGGGCCAATTTCTAGTCCTACATTGCCAAATCATACTCTTTATTAGTCTAACAGCAGCTTTTTTTACTGGTCTGGAAATGGGACTTTTTATTTCATGTCTCAGATATCCCAAGTCAAGCTTGGAATAAATGATACTTGTCCTCTGCTTCTCTAAGAGTCTCATTCTCCTTGGACCAAATCTCTTAAGCAATCTATTTGAAGTCCTCTTCAAGAATGTTCTTTTGCTTTCTAGGTGTGCATGCACCCCCACAATGTGCTTTCAGATGTAGTGAACTACACCTTGTGGCTGATGGAGTGCTCCCATGCCTCGGGCTGCTGCCACGCCACCATGTTCTTCTCCATTTGCTTCTCCTTCCGTGCTGTCCTGGAGCTCTTTGACAGGCACGATGGGCTGCGACGTCTGGTCAACCTGGTAAGGGCTCTGGCTTGAAGTGGGGGGCAGGGGTTTAGTGGCAGGTTTTGCACCCTGTAAGTGCAACTGTGGACAGTTTTGTTCTTTTGTTTGGTTTTGTTTGGGGCTTTTCTTCCTCAATTCTGAAGAGATTGAAAAGTGCATTGAGTTTTCTAAGCAACACTTGCATCCTTTTATCTTTATTATTTTTATTATTATGATTACTGTCTAGAGACTTTCTACCCTTTGGGAGATTTTTTGGTGCAGCTCCTGGGTTAAGCAATACTCATTCAAACAGTGGTGGCTTAGTGGTAGTCCAGCTGTTTCTTACCACTCCTTACCACAGACGTGCACCCTGTTGGATGTGGATAAATACAGCCTTGTTCCAGGAGAGGAATGGCTGTGTGTGTGCTGCAGGAGCCACATTACCTTTGGGCCACAAGTTCTGGACACAGTTCATGCAGAAAAGCTGCAATGTCTGCAGGTGTTGCTGTGCGCTCCTGCAGCTTGGGCCGTGTCTCACTCAGGGACGTCAGTGCTGCAGGGTGCAAGCACACTCAGCACAACACTGCCTCCAGACATACACTGATGTGACTTCTTTAGCCTAGAAAACAGGAGGCTCAGGGGCGACCTTATCACTCTCTACAACTACCTGCAAGGTGCTTGTAGTTAGGTGGGGTTCAGTCTCATCTCCCAGGCAATGACTGACAGAACGAGAGGACACAGTCTTAAGCCCTGCCAGGGGATGTTTAGGTTGGACATCAGAAAAAAATTCATTGAAAGAGTGATTGGGTACTGGAATGCTCTGCCCAGGGAGGTCGTGGAGTCACCGTCCCTGGACATCTTTTAAAAAAGCCTGGATATGGCCCTCAGTGCCGTGGTTTGGTTGATGAGGAGGTGTTAGGTCGTAGACTTGATGAACTCCATGGTCTTTTCCAGCCTAGTTCAGTCTGTGATTCTGTGATTTCTGTCTCCATAGAGGGCGAAGGAGAGGGCATGGTTCAGTTTAGGCCATGTACCCACGCAGAGACCCTTTTCTGTTCAGACAGCCTTTGTCAGTGTGCTTCTATGTCCTGTACAGCAAAGGCAGCACGTTTGGGTTTGGTATGAGAGCAGCTGAGAGTTGTAGATGCTTTTTTTTCCCAAAGACTGAGCTGATGTAAGTTTTTTCCCCACATCCAACTTCTTTCTGAAGATAAGCACTCTGGAGATCTTAAACCTGGAGGACCAAGGAGCCCTGCTGAGCGATGATGAGATCTTTGCCAGCCGCCAGACGGGGAAGCACACCTGCATGGCCCTGCGCCGGTACTTTGAGGCTCACCTTGCCATCAAACTGGAGCAGGTGAAGCAGTCCCTGCAGCGCACTGAGGGCGGCATCCTGGTGCATCCACAGCCCCCCTACAAGGTGAGGAGCACAAAGCTTTTCACATAGTTCATTTCTCTATTGGATCCATGCAGACACGTGTAGATACCTTGGGAAGCCAGTGCAATAGCTAGGCAGGCTGCAGTTGTTTTATTTGTACTTCTTTCCTGTCGTGTGGAATGGCACTGTAATAGGAAAATCCAGAGGACCTTGGAGGTTTGTCTGAATTACAGTTGATCAAGGCTCCTGCTCATGTGCTGTGGTTCCCTTTCCATCTCTCAAAAACTCAAAGGCAGGTTGTTCTTGATACTTGGGTTTTCTGTGCTGTGAATCTCTGAAAGGACAAAATCTGTGTGTGTATAGAGATGTATAATGCTGAAAAACTCAGAAATAAGTTTAATTTGATAACGATAACTGAAATGTCTATTGGACATCCCTGTTTTTAGAAATTTCCCGTGAGATCCAGATAGATAATAATCCAGTCTTGGCCATGATTTTTTTTTCCTGATTTCTCCCTGCAAAGCTGGTTTTGTGTGTTTGTTTTGGGTTTGTTTATTTGTTGGGGTTTTTTTAAACTGGATTTTATGGCTGCTGGTTTTGAGAAAGTACATTCACCTGTGGTTTCTGATTTAATTTATGATGATTTTCTGGAGGAGCTGAAATAAAATATAAGGGAGTTCTTGCTTCTGCAGAAATCACTTATTTTCAGTAACTAAAGAAATGTATATAAACTGTTACTTTCTTGTGTAATTAAAAATACTGAAAGGCAAACTTGCTAGGAATTTCTTTATTCAGTGTGTTTTGTAGTCAAAACTTAGAAACTGTAATTGAATATTTTTAGCAACGTTTTTAATATTTTAGCATAATTGTATATTGAATGATGGTGTAGTAACTACTAGATTAGTAGTTTAAAAGCAGAGTAGTATTTTAATTTAACTGTTCTTCTTAAGTTGGCCTTAGCTTTCAAAGGCTGTAAAGAAACTTAAAGGATATTATCCTTAAGCTTATTATTGTATATTATAGTGACAGTTGCTGTATTCTTTTATAACTGAGGAATAAACCAGAAAGTAAATACTTGATCTGCAAGACACAGTGGTAATCTAATCTTATAGATGCAGTTTTCAGTTCAATCCCAGCAGTGTGGGATTTGATGTGCAAGTTTGTAACCCTTGTCCCTTCCCTGCAGGCGTGCTCCTATACTCACGAGCAGATTGTGGAGATGATGGAGTTCCTGATTGAGTATGGTCCAGCACAGCTCTACTGGGAGCCAGCAGAGGTTTTTCTCAAGCTGTCTTGCGTCCAGCTCATGCTTCAGCTCATTTCCATTGCCTGCAACTGGAAGACGTACTATGCAAGGTGAGCCGCTTGCTGTAGTGCTCTGTTTGAGTGCAGCACTTGTGGCTCTTGGGCAGGACATTACATTTCCAGATTTCCTACCCTGATGGTGTTTAAAACAGGCACGTGCTGGTCAGTGCTGTTAGGGCCTGTGCTGTGGCCGCACAGTGCTTGTCAAAGCTGACTCTGGGGAAAGCAGGACTAAAATTTTAAGGTAGAGAGAGGGATGTCAAGAAATTTCTGAAGAGCCAGAATGCCTCGGGACTTTGATTACTATGACACTGATTTCTCAGAAAAGCCTCATCACAGTTCTTTTCCTCTTTCTATCTGTCTCAAAATTTGTTTTCCTTTTTGTTAAGAGAAAGGCTAGAAAATACTCCAAGAAAAGGGTGAAATCAAGACATACTTTAACCATGGAATGAGGATTTTCTGCTGCCTACAGGAGCTTCTTGCCTAACTTAAATTGAAAGCCTTTGAAATCTCTTTTGCTTCTGCAGTGCCCTGCCTCCCTCCCACTCTCAGGTTGCACTCTCCTGGGTAGTTTGTGTTCTCCTGTTTCTTTCCTTCTGCAGCTCTTTCCTAATTGCTACCTGGGTTAACTCCTACCTGTCCACACAGGTTATATAGATCTCTTCTTTTTTGCTTTTTTCTGCTCTCACATCTTGCTGAACATCCCTTTTCACCTTCCACACACCTGTGTCATTCTTAAACTGGAGCCTAAGTTGCTGTCTTTTTGACTATCGGAGTTGTCTAGTTTGCTGCTAAACAGTTTCCCTTGACTTCAGAAAAACTTCCTTCCTAGCTAACTAGTGACAAGGTATTTTGGACAGCAGTGTTTCCTAGCTAAGATGTAGACTCAGATTAGATTTAGAAGCTTAATTTTGAATGCTTTCCTTAGTAAGTCCTAACATTCTTATTTTTATAAATATAAAATTACTGTGCTTTAGGAGCCTGTGAGCCATGTGGGATAAATGTTGGCAGACTGCAGGCAGTGGTGTGCATGTGAGCACTGCCTTCCATGGAGACCAGCCCTTTTCATTCTAAAAATCAAAAGGCACTATCAAATGTAGCAGATGTGACTGATTTACTTCCATTTCTTGGAGTAGAGTAAATTGAATACTATTTTATGTTATTGAAACAACCCTATGCATGCAATTCTAAGAAGTTCTTCTGTTGCTGTCTTCCAGGAATGACACAGTACGATATGCTTTGGACGTACTGGCCATCCTGACTGTAGTTCCTAAAATCCAGTTGCAACTGGCAGAACCTGTGGATGTGTTAGATGAAGCTGGATCTACTGTTTCCACTGTGGGTAAGCTGAATATGGTCCTAATGTCTTACACATTTATCACTTGTCTTCTGCTGCGTGGATTTTGGCTGGGTGTTCCTCACCTGCAGGGAGACAAGGGTTAAAATAATTAATGTACTCACAGTTAGTGTCAAGGATGCAAATAAAGGGGAGAGTGCACTGTGATTAAAATTGTGTCATGATTAGCACTGTGGTTACAAATTTAGGGGTTACAAATTTAGGGGCAGGTCTTCCTTTTGCGCTTGTTTTCAAGAGCTCATTAAATAGGGGTGGAGGCAAATATACTTTTGTAATGGGACTATTAGGTTTCCTCTGTTTCTCAGAAATTTAGGTCTCCTGAGGATATGGCATTTGAGAGTAAGGGAGAGCAACAATTATTGCTGTGTGAGTTATGCTCCAGCTGGTTACCTCCAGGTTCAGCACGTAAATGAGTGAGATGTGCCTGGATCCAAGGGTTCTATTTTAACTGGAGCCTCATTTTTCTTTTAATGAAAATAAAAGTCAAGGCAGAATAACAGATACAGGTAAAAGACAATTTATTTTAAACAAAAAGTCTCTAGACAAACACCAATTCTGTGAGGGTTTTGATATTCTGAAGCAGACATGAAATTAACAGGAATTCTGTGGGGAAAAAAAAGTTGCTCTAAAGTTTCTTTTTTGCCTGATTCCTTTTGAAAGTTGTGATATGATTATTTTGTCCTCAATGACTTGATCCCCTTCTTTCCTCTTAGTGTTTACTTTTAGTGTTTATACAAGAGACCTCTATGCAGTAAGAATCACAGCATGTCTGTGCACCTTGCTCTGTCCAGATACTTTGAATTTCTTATTCCTGGGCTGTGCTTGATCACCACGTCTAAGAGATTGTGTGACACTACCTACTGATGATGAGGTGGAGGACCAGCAATGCAGGAAAAGATTTTGCTAGGGAGATAGGAGAATATGTCTTAGACTAGTTAGCAGAACTTCAGGAATTTCTGGAATTAAAGGAAGAACTTATTTTCTTCAAATTTCTTGGAAGACTTCCTTACTTGTCTGATCAACTTGTGTAAGATACATTTTAGAGTACTAAAGAAACTACTTCTTTCCCTCACCAGGTATTAGTATCATCCTTGGAGTTGCTGAAGGTGAGTTTTTCATCCATGATGCTGAGATTCAGAAATCAGCCCTTCAGATCATCATCAACTGTGTGTGCGGCCCGGATAACCGGATCTCCAGCATCGGGAAATTCATCTCTGGGACTCCTCGTCGAAAGCTTCCTCAGGCCCCCAAGAGCAGCGAGCACACGTTAGCCAAGATGTGGAATGTGGTGCAGTCCAACAACGGCATCAAGGTGCTGCTGTCGTTGCTGTCTGTGAAGATGCCGATCACAGACGCGGATCAGATCCGGGCGCTGGCCTGCAAAGCCCTGGTGGGGCTGTCGCGCAGCAGCACCGTCCGGCAGATCATCAGCAAGCTGCCCCTGTTCAGCAGCTGCCAGATCCAGCAGCTGATGAAGGAGCCCGTGCTGCAGGACAAGCGCAGCGAGCACGTCAAGTTCTGCAAGTACGCGGCCGAGCTCATCGAGCGCGTCTCGGGGAAGCCCCTGCTCATCGGCACGGACGTCTCCCTGGCGCGCCTGCAGAAGGCAGATGTGGTGGCCCAGTCAAGGATCACCTTTCCTGAGAAGGAGCTGCTGCTGCTGATTCGGAACCATCTCATCTCGAAGGGCCTCGGGGAAACGGCGTCTGTCCTTACCAAGGAGGCTGACCTGCCCATGACTGCAGCGTCTCACTCCTCTGCCTTCACCCCCGTTGCGGCTGCTGCCTCTCCAGTGACTCTGCCTCGCACTCCTCGCATAGCCAACGGCATCTCAGCCCGTTTGAGTAGCCACACTGCTGTAGGTTCCACTGCCACCTCTGTCCATGCTCAGGCAAGGCCGTCTGCATCCCAAGGTCCACCTGCCCTTCCAGGCCCTTCTTACGTCAGCAACTCTCCTCTGATTGGCAGGATTAGCTTTGTCAGGGAGAGGCCATCTCCCTGCAACGGCAGGAAAATCAGAGTGTTGCGACAAAAATCGGACCATGGCGCCTACAGCCAGAGCCCAGCTATCAAAAAGCAGCTGGACAGACACCTTCCTTCCCCACCCACGCTGGACAGTATAATCACAGAGTACCTTAGGGAGCAGCACGCCCGCTGCAAGAACCCTGTTGCCACCTGTCCCCCTTTCTCTCTCTTTACTCCCCACCAGTGTCCTGAGCCAAAACAGAGGCGCCAGGCGCCCACTAACTTTACCTCACGGCTGACCCGCAGGGCGGCCTTTCCGAAGTACGGAGGGGTGGATGGTGGCTGCTTTGATAGACACCTTATCTTTAGCAGGTAAGGAAGAAAAGTATGCTGTGATCCCTCTCAGAGTGTACCCTGTGCCAAAAAGCCTTACCTGGATTCAGGCTGTGCAGTCCCATGGTGGAGTATCCTTGGAGACAAAAGAGTTTTCATTCACTGTGACAATGAGAGAGCCTTGAAAGGCATTTTTAGTAGTTATTCTGTTTGTCTTGTCCTTCGTGCTGACCCTTAGTACACAAAACACGCTTTATTTTCAGTAGCAACATTGACTACTGAAGCTGGTAGCTCTTTGTCCTCCTTTGGAAGGTGAGTATGTAGCACCAATTTTATGAGAGTGTAACATAGCCTTGAGAATGGTTGGCTGACAGATGCAGGACAGTGAAATCTATCTTTTGTTGTTGCAACTGAATCAGCAGCACCACCAGTTGCCTTTTTATGTGACCTTTCCTGAGGTTAAACTGGAAGGTGAGATAAAGTTTATGAAAATAAAGGTGACACATTCATGAAAGCATCTTCACAGTGAAAGCTGTTTCACTGTGGGAAGTTATGATACCACAATGTTGTTTGGCTCATGTGACATCTTCTTGTGCTAAGTGTTTCAGAACTGTTAGGAATTTTTTTGCTAGCTCTCTGTACTTACCCAGGTGTTGACATTACAGGTTTTATGTCAATCCAGCTTTGAAGATGGAGTCCAAGTGCTTCAGCTTAATGATGTGCTGTAAGAGAAGTACCACATAATGGAAAACAAACCCTGAAAGATTGCAAACACTGTTGTAATACTCGAGCACTAGTCTTCAAACTGACACTTGGCTTACTCTAGAAGAAAGCTTTAACTTGTACCTGTGTAATCTTTAAGGGCTGGATTTAACATCATCACACAGCATTTCAGTTTTACTTCTCTCCTTTGGGTTACCCGTGTATTTTTGTCTTCTCTAGGTTCCGTCCAATTTCTGTGTTCAGGGAAGCAAATGAGGACGAGAGTGGCTTTACCTGTTGCGCATTTTCTGCAAGAGAACGATTCTTAATGCTGGGCACTTGCACGGGGCAGTTGAAACTCTACAACGTGTTCAGTGGACAGGAAGAGGCCAGTTACAACTGCCATAACTCTGCCATCACGCACCTTGAGCCATCCAGGGTAAGGAATCACAGACCTGTTCTGATTTTTAGCACTTCTTGCTGCCTAAGCCCTGGGATGTTTTGGGCCCATCTGGATATGTTCATCTGAAATGTACCTAACTGGCTGGCCTGCAGTGCCTGTCACTGAAGTAATTACTGCCTGTTCTCGCTCTTGTGAGTTCTACATTCAGGGTTTTTTCTTCCCAAGATAATAAAGAAGATGGACAGTGGCTGTGTGCCTTCTTAAAAAATTAATATATATGTCTGGAAGTGGAAAAATGCTTAAACTGACTATTGCGCATTTATTTATGTGTGAGATAAGATACCAGTGTTTATATATTTTTGGAGAAATAAACCTTTCAGGGGATGGTTCTAGGAAGAAAGAAAAGATTTATAAGCAGAATGGGCTCCCCTCACGGGCCATCAGAATTCAGCCGTGGATTTTCCTGATTTTATCTGCTGTTAACCTCATAGATTGTTCCTATTGTTACCTGTAAAGTTTGTCTACCAAGGGCTTTTTGGTTATACACAGTATTAGATACTTGGCTTTTATACCTATAGGAGTAGTGTTAGGCACAAAAGTCTGCTCTACAGTTTCTAAATTGATCTTGTAAGTTAAATGTGTACAGATAAAATGATAACCTCTGTTTTCCCTGGTGTTCTTTTCCTTTCCTTGACTCCAATCTGACTATCTAGGATGGATCTTTATTGCTGACATCTGCTACATGGAGCCAACCTCTGTCTGCATTGTGGGGAATGAAGTCTGTCTTTGATATGAAGTAGGTACACTCTGATTCAGCTGTGGGGTGTGCTGCAGTTGGAAGAACCATTTGATACAGGAATAAACTCGAAAACAGAATATCACAGATCTCAAAATGTCTCTTGTGAAAACTGAGATGTGATCCCTTTCTTATGTTGGTAATTTCCCGATGTTATTTGGTACAGAGCAAATACTTACTAAGTTCTACCTGAAGTCCTGTTTCATCCAAGATAGATCACTAAAGTTACTGTTACTCTTGAAGGCAAAGAAACATGTTTGTTTTTATTCTCATGTTTGTAAATTATCTTGGCAATCTTGCTGTAGCCAGTTCAGAATTTGACTAGCATGGTGGTTTGCATGGTGAAATTGTCAGACCTGGACTGCAAACTCTTGAAAATCTATTGCAGTATTTACGGTTGTTCCTTCCTATAAAAAAGTGGGTGGAAAACTCTTAAATTTTTAAAAGGTTTGATTGTTGTCTAGTTGTAAACAACTGTTTTGGTGTGACCTGTGTGGGCTCAGCTGGAGGTCTTACTTCAGAGGAAAGGTTTAACTCCCTCAGGCTGCATGTTTCAGTGCTCACGATGCCATCCATTGCTGATTTCTCCAAAGTGTTACCTTTATGGCAGGCTCTCAGGTCTGCATTTGGTGCAGTATGATGTGCTCAGTGGTAAAGGAGAGGGTTTTCTACATCTTTTGTCAGTTGTTGAAACCTCTGCTGGAGCTGTTGGTGTTGTTCGGGTCATGTAGAATCTACAAGTCCTTGACTTCTTACTGACTGTGTCTGCAGGCATTCCTTCCCTGATGACCACTATGTGGAGTTCAGCAAGCACTCTCAGGACAGGGTCATTGGCACAAAGGGAGACATTGCACATGTAAGTACCAGGAAAGCTCCCGGCAAGGAAGCTCTGGCAGAAATATAATTCTCCTTAGAATATCTGTTAATTGATGTGAGTGCTTTGATGCTCTGTGTAACGGATGAGCTTCAGAGGAAAGCTTTGGAAGTGTCAAATAACTTCCCCCTGTTCCTGAGGGTATAAACCTGACCATCACAAACAGTGTGGATGTGTGCCTCTGGGCAATTTTAGATTTTGCTTTGTTTTATTTATTTGAGAGAGATCATGCAGGATTCTTTTCCCTTCTGAAGTTGTTTTCCTAGCCCTGCTTTTCAGTAATAGTGACAGTAATAAAGTTCCACTGTAAACAGTAGCTCATTCAACAGCTGTGGGAAGTGGCCTATTATAAATGTCCTCCTTTCCCCTCCACCTCAAATTTGCAGCTTACTTTTGGGTTACTTAACTTTACCACTGCATCTTCAGAGTATTGTTGTGGTGCTTTGCATGAATTCCTGCAAATTGGACAGACAAGGCTTCAGAGAGCTTCTGCTGCTTTGCAGTGCCAATTTGCATTTGTTATAGGCCCTGTCTCTCTTAAAGGAGAATTTGCATAAGATTTTTCCATGAAATATAACTTACTCAAATTATTTATCATTTCACATATTACTCTGATTTGTTTAAGTAAACTCTCCATTCATGCCCAGGTTTTAACTTGGGTTTGGCTGCAAGTTTGTATATTGTGTTTATCTGGTAAACAGATTTGTTTTCCAGTTCTAGAGAGTATTTTCCTCTGTAAGTTTGAACAAGAACTAGGCTCTGAAGGATGTTACAGATCAGATTTATCTGAAGAGATGATCATAAACTCTATGTACTAATTTAAAGCCCTTTTTATATTCCAAAAGTTTCTGGTACCAAAGCTCAAATTTGCCTTTCTGTGTAAATGCCAAGAATTTTAACTCATTTTCTATAGTTTTTGGCTTTTTTCCCCCCTCACTGTTTGCTTTGGAGTTTTAATGTTTGTAAATACCATCTGCTCTGAAAGCAGTTCCATTTCTGAAATAGTTTCTGGCTAAGGGGTACCTTGTGATTGCAGCTTCCCAGTCCAGTCCTCGTAGTGAGGTTATTTTATTTGGAACTCATCCTGATTGTAGTGAAGTGTGTCAGTGAACCTGCAGTAAGGCAAGCACTGCCCAAAACTTGTGAGGCTTGGTTCCAGCTAATAGTTTAATAAACTGTTAAAGGGCTGGTGGGAAGGGCTATTTATGGATGCTGTCACGTGAAATGGGAAAGTGAAATGAGGAATGGGGTGATTCTATAAGTAATCTAGGCAGGGGAACGGGGACATTTTAGGCACAGGTATATTACAAATTGTGACTAATCTTTCTTTTTCTTTTTAACCTAAAAGATCTATGATATTCAGACTGGCAACAAGCTGTTGACTCTGTTTAACCCAGATCTTGCCAACAACTACAAGAAGAACTGTGCCACCTTTAACCCCACCGATGACCTTGTCCTAAATGATGGTGTCCTCTGGGATGTCAGATCAGCACAAGCCATCCACAAGTTTGACAAATTCAACATGACTATCAGTGGTGTTTTCCATCCCAATGGGCTGGAGGTCATAGTCAACACTGAAATTGTATCCTTTGGGCCACTGTGGTAACTGGTGCTGGTATGGATGAACAAGTAGCTGTTTGCAGAGTTGTATTAATGGTCTTCTCTGTCACGTTATTTGTGCTAACAGAAGCTTCTGTCTGTGAATCAAGGAAGAGAGGGACTGTTAGGTAGCTAAGTTAAATCTAGGTTCTGCCTCTGATGCAATCTAGAGAAAATACTTAATACAGAGCGAGAGCAAGGGAGATTTTCTCCTCTGATATACTCCATAGCACCTCAGCTCTCTTCCCATGTCTTAACAGGATCAGCCTTGAGGGTCCTGCAGTCACTTCTCAGGACTGGGAATGGCAGTTTGAGTTCTTTGCCACTTCACTGAAGAGGGAATAGAAATTTTCAATTATTTGTTCCTCCTTAGTCTGTGTTTTCTCAGTGGGACCTCCGAACTTTCCATTTGTTACACACAGTACCTGCACTGGATCAGTGTCGTGTGGTCTTCAACTATACTGGCACAGTGATGTATGGAGGTAGGACTTCTCCCCTTACATCACTCTCCTGGGTCACCTCCTGTGAGATAAGTACATGCTTGTTCAGTGAAATGGGAAGCTTCAGAGGCTGTGTAACTCCAAGCCTTACTTGCATATGTGAACTGGATTTTTTCCAGGATGTTCATGCTACATGTATTGCTGACAAAGACAGTTTTCTGTAACCTCAGCAATATCGCAATTAATTTGTGGGATTAAAAAGCAACCTATTGTATAATGGTAGATCCAGTGATGCTTGAGAAAATAATTTTGTCATCTGTATTAAGTTTTCATAATCTGTTGTATCAATAAAGGCATCTCTGGAAGAGCAGATATTAAATGGGTCTTGACATGCTATTAAGTATAAAGAAAATTCATGTCAGAGTCTCATTTGATCTGAAGTTGATTAATGGTAGTGATTAATGGAAGGTAGATTTGTGCAATAATCTTTCCTTGTTTCAGCTATGTTGCAGGCAGATGATGAGGATGACCTTCTGGAGGAGAGAATGAGAAGTCCCTTTGGCTCTTCTTTCAGGACATTTAATGCAACTGATTATAAACCTATAGGTAAGAGAGGAACCAATAGCTTTGTCTGGAGGTTTGAAGGTTTTTTGAAAGTTGGCTTATTAACATTCACTTCTCTCTGAATGTGTGAGAAAACAAACTGCTATATCCTGTTCTGGAGGAAGCACAGGAGTTGGGTTTAACACTGACATAATTTCAAGTATCATGTCCCATTCAGTGTGTGACTGCCTTACTGGCTTCTGTTCAGCAGTTCTGGCTTTATTTCGTCTCTTCTTTCTAAGTGAGGCATAATCTGAGGCACTAGGTCACTTGGCCAGGATGGCATTGCTCTCATTTCACATGAGGCTCTTTTTTTAGCTCGTGGAGCTAAGCTAATTGCTGCTGTGGACATAAACAAGAGTGGTTTTTGCTGTTGAAAGGAGGCATAGGTCACAACTCAGTCCCTTTGTTGCCACCTATTCTGAAGGATGATCTGTTGTTTACTGTGCTTAGGGAAACCAATAACTGTATTACCAAGGGAGGAGGCACTGTGCAGAGCAGGTTAAGAGCTTACATGGCTGGTTTTTATGATGGTCTCCAACGTTTCTATTCTTTATTACAGGTTGAATTACCTAAATACATTCATTTCACTCGTTTCAGCTGTTTCTTCTGGTACCAAGACTGGATTATTTGCTTTTAGACATTTCTTTATCAGTGAGCATTAAGTAACCTGCAGTTAACCACTGAGTTGTTCTATGATGTTTTCCAGCCACCATAGATGTAAAGCGGAATATCTTTGACTTGTGCACAGACAGCAAGGACTGCTATCTGGCTGTCATTGAGGTAAAGCAGATAAAATAAACCCTGGTCTCTGTATCTTGTTGTTTCTTTTTGGGAGTTCCTGCTGTGAAATTCATATCCTAAGCAGTGGTGGTGGTTTGATGGTGCTAAAGATGCTGTTTGTTTTTTATTCTGCACCCTCTGCAGTCCTGTTTTGCTACCTCTTATTCCTTAAATTTCCAGACACATTTGCTTCTCTTCTTCAAACTCTTCCCTCTTTAAAACATAGAGATTTTTGTTCTCATGAGCATAAAGAAAAATGTGGGGTTTTTCCTTCTTTATAGCAATGATTTCCTATTATTGCAAATTAAAATATGTACTGGACCAAATAACTGGGAAATGCAATCTTTCGGGGGCTTCCAACAGAGCTTTTCTGTGAATCACTCTTACTGTTCCTTTTGCACTTGTCTTAGCAAATCCCAGAAGTAAAGGATTTGAGGCAAAAATTACTGAGGTAAACTTTTGGTTTGTTAGGGATGCAGTTCTTTGCTCCATACATAATATGTTGTCAGAACCCAATTTCTTGAAGCCTGATAATGCACATGTAATGAGTAATGTAAATTCCTGTCAGCTTTATACTCTGTGAACCACTGATCCCTACAGACCACAAAAGCTGCTGAAGAATTTCTAGCAGGGGAAATTTCATGTCTAACTACTGAAGTTGGAGATAAGCGTTGTGAGACCAAGAACATTTTCTTTAATAGGAGTCATTGGAAATGTTACTTCAGGGAACATGGCAGGTCTTGAAACCAAAGAGACTCATTTCTAGTGCAAATTGAAGTGCTGCTGGTAAATGGGAGTGAAGGATTTTGGAAATATTGCTGTGATTGAGATCAGATGTAGCATTGAATATGACAGCTGAGCTCAGTTCCTGGGCTTAACTCCGTGTGGGCCTCTCCCCTGCAGAACCAGGGCAGCATGGATGCCATGAACATGGACACCGTGTGCAGGCTCTATGAAGTGGGCCGGCAGCGGCTGGCAGAAGATGAGGAGGATGAAGAAGAAGATCAGGTGAGAAGCATGGCACTGACCTGGGTGTTCAAGAGTAGCTGTTAGCCCTCTACATGTGTTCATGTTTTACCCAGAAAGTACAGAGGCCTCATTTGGCCTAATGTGAAACAGATCACTTCACTGTCAGTGTCAATGAAGACCTTCTGTGCAGAACCTGTGTGAACAGTAACTTTGTGCACTGTAAACTAACACAATCATTTATGATTTATTAATTTCCTTAAGTATTCAGTCTTGATCAGAAGCTTTGCTTTGTGTTCTGCTTTTTTTTTTTCTTTTAAGTATTTCAACCTTCAATATAGACAGTAATGCTTGAGGCTTTCCTTTTTTCAATACCAATTCTCATATTTGGGCATAATTTATCACCAGTTTCTGAAAGAGACACAGCTTGTGGCTAATGCAGTAAAACTGCACAGTTCTTCTACACAGTAAAAGGTTTAAAGAATTTTGAAGAGGGCTGTAGGTTTGCACTGGGATGTGTTGGTTTTCCTTTTCTGATCAGCTGTTTGATCCCTGGCAACTTGACAGAAGAGCTCAGAACTGCAGTAGGTGCCCCTCAGGGTGCAGCTGGTAGAATACACAGTAGCAGAGAATGCTTACTACAGTAAAGTGAGAATTAAAATTCCACAGAATCAATTTGTGACTTTATGGGCATCAGGTGTTCTGGGGTTTTTTTTTTGGACAGTCAAAAACCTTATGCTTCAATCCCCTAAAGATTTAAAATGCATAGTTCTTTGCTCTTTGATGTCTGCATTCTAGTAAATCATACATTTGTATCTCCTGTGAGAAAAGCTGACTTCACCTTTTTCCAAAGCATGCCAGAAGGTGATACTTTGGTGGTTTTTTTTCCCAGACTGTGGAAAGCTGGATTTGTGCTACCCTTTCTATCTCTGAATCTTCCTGTTGCCTGGTTAAAACTCATACTTTCTAGTTCAGAAGACTGGAGAGTATGTCTCAAGAAAGAGTAACTGTCTTTGCAGTGAGTTGTTGTTATTATTATGATTTCCCTGTAATTCTGAAGATAAAGCAGTAGTTCTGGTTTGGGTGTGAAGTGTGCTTTCCTGGCCACTGAGTGTGCTACAAGGTTGCAGTTGAAGTCCTGGCGTTCTTTTGAAATCATTGGTCACTGTCTCTATTTATAGATTGGATAGATTAGAAGAATAGAATTTCTTGGGAAATGATGAAGAGGGAGGAGAGATTATTGCTCCCTCCTTCCTTTCTACATCCCAGCCATCCAGTGCTTGCCATGGGCAATATTTACTGTTTCTATCTCCACTTCCACCGTTTTTGTTCACTTTCACTATATTTTAGTATTCATATTTTCTTTATAAAATCTCTACAAATAGTTTGTAGCAGAAATGGGTTTTGCATTGTACTGTGATTAACTAGCAGCTGTCAGGGCACTGCTTTGCAAAATCACCGGTAAGTGTTGACTTAAGGGAGATCTGTGTTTGTGCAAGGCAGTCAATGGTTCCAGGCTGTAACACCGGGTACCCAGCAGAGATAAGGGATCTGCCATCCATCAGATGTGACTGGGGACACTTTCTGTCTTATAAATAGAGGTGGCCCCAGGCAGAACCTAAATGTGCTAAAAGCTTTTCTGTGGAGCAGATGAAGTGTTCAAACAAGGCTGCTCCTGGATTGATTTGCAAGCTAAGCGTGATTAGTTGGTATTGCCTAAGTGCTGCTTTTTATGGTCTCCATTTCTGGGGTCTGCACATATTTCCTAGACAGCAACTTTTAGGGATGGTTACAACCAAGTTTCTTTAGTAAGAGAGATTAGGTTTTAATATAAGCAACACTTATGAACCCAATTCAATTTAATGTATGTATATCTTGCCAAACATTAACTAAGCCCCTTGATCTTTGTCCCACAGCTGTTCTGTGCTTTTTCTTCAGGTTTGTTTTTGTCTTAGGTTTACAAATTTGTCTCTGTAGAGACATCCGACATTGAGCTAGAATGAACAGAGGTTTTCCTGAATAGAGACAGAGTCTCTTTGGTACACTTGTCTGTTGAGAGGTTCCCTGATGGAGGGAGTTTTGTTTGTGTGCATATCCTCACACATAGGTAGGTGTTTAATATTGGCCTAGTTAGTTTCTGTGATTTAGCTTTTGAAAAATTTGGTGTAACATTTCAAACTTGTTGGAACTTCTCACAGATAATCTAAAACCCCTTCTGGCTGAAAGAGGATGCTTTCTGATCTTTCTTGAAAGTGATGGTGGGGGAAATGTGTATGAATCAACATGAATCTGATATCTTTTTGGTCAAGGTTTGTGAGGCAGAAACTAATCTGTATGACCCCCTACCTCTTCCCGCCTTGACTTGATGTATATTTGGATTTTTATATCTGACCTACATGGGTCCAAAGGTACATTTTTTTTGCCTGTACAGAAAGTAATGAGTACTCAAATAGAAGGTTGGCTTGGGCAAGCCTTGCTCAGAAGTCATGTGATGCACAATGAAAGTGCTTTAAAATTTGTGCTGAGAGATAAGAACTATGGAGAAAAATATCTGCCTGACTTTTTTTTTTTTACCTTAGATTTTGATGCCTCGTGATGTTAGTTCTGGCAAATATCAGCTGATGGCTCCATGACAGCTTTTTCAAAAAGCAAGGACTGAGAGTCTGTAAAGTGAATCCAGCAGGGATGTTTGGCCTACAGATATCTTTCACTTCCTTCTGTAATTTAAGAAACAAAGAAACTATGTTATTACTCCTATCTCAAACCAACCTTGTAAGCTCAACTGATGTGCTACATAAATAGCCCTGGAGTTAAATGATGGGCCCGACTCAGTGTCTTGAGCATGGGACTGCTGCAGTGACTGTTTGTGGGTTTGTTTGAAATGCTGGAGGATAGCACCAGTGTGGTCTGGTTCTTCCTGCTGCTGTTCCAGCCTTTCCAGTGAGATCCCTGGGAGGGAGGTTGCCTTTCCCTAGGTATGGCCAGTAATCCAGAGTTGTCAAGCCTTGTTAAACAGAACACGTGCTAATGAATGTTGATGCTCTGTGGTCTGTACTTCCTGTGCACTGAGGGAAAGTGAAGATGTAACACGCTTAACAAGAGTCTGTTTGCAAGCTCTTTGGTTGGGTGTTTTACTCCAAAGTACCAATGTTCCTGCCTTGAACTTCCATGAGTTTTGTGAATTATTTCACTACTGGGTGAGTATCCAAAGGTATCCATCAATAACCAGCAGTCTTACTCACAAGTATTTGTAAAACTGTGTTCAGCAGACAGGGAAAATAGGTAAGGGTTTCCTGTTTTTCAGTCTGTCTGCAAAATCTTCCTCTTTTTCCTCCTGTATTTGCCACTGTTCTGATACACTCCTTCAGTTAGATTTAGTGAAAATAAGTTGGGTGTCTGAGCTACTAGTACAGATCTTGGACCATCTTTTGGTTGTTAGCCTGCTTTATTCTTATTTATTTCTCTTTCTTGGCTAATTAGTATCCCTTGTTTCACTTGTTAATCTACTGTCTTCTGTAGTGAGAGAGAGGATGAATTTCAGAGGAAATGGCACATGGCACGTGTCATGGGTTAGAAAAGACTGCAGAAATATTATATGCTCAGAAAAGCTGAAACCAGAGGAACACAGAGTAGACTCAAAACTGTGAAACTGAGTCTGAATGAGGTGATCTGAGCGGGTTTTAGGATTTTCAGTCTGTGCGTTTTTACTTCCCTGCTTTAGCTTTTATTGCCATCTTAGTCGTTTAAGGCATGTTTTTCTCTCTGTGGTACGTGTGGGTGATGTTGCATCTATAAGGCTCAAGCAGTGTCCTCAGTTATTGTCATGTTCAGAGAGATTTATGGCTTCAGCAACACATTGCTTCACCTAGCTGTCCCTGTCCTATAAAGTGTGTTCTACTTCTTTTGCCAGACCTGAAGAACTATTAATTATCCTGCAGTGCTTCTGGGCTATCGAAATGGTCGATGGTAGGTGTGTAATTTGTCTTTTTGCATTGGTTTAGAAAATTCCAGGTGATGGGAAATAAGCTTTGATGATAAGGCAATAAAGACTCGAAAGACAATCACTACTCCAATATATGGTTTAGCCAGGGTGGAGAATATTTTCCTCAGCTTTCTATGTGGTCTTTGTGATCCCAGTTTCTAGTTTTATTTTAGGATTCTCCCCCTGTCTGCCTGCAACAGTAATTCCAACAGCAATTCCACTGTACTTTATTGCTGTTGCCTGATACAGTTGGTTTGTTTTTTTCATGTGAGTACTTACTTGCTGGGGAAAGACCCCACAAACCTTAATCCATATTGGCACAAATATTTGGGAATCATTAGACCATGGTGGTGCTTTGCCACTATAAACTGACTAGTGATTTTTGTCACCAGAGACCCTGAAATAAGGGTTTGTTTTAGGAGCAGTTCCTGTAATATTTGAAAGTACAGTTTGACTTCAAATCTTACTCAGGGATAAAGTGGTTTACAGAATAATAGCTGTAAATGGGTATTTTCAGACAAATGTCTCAAATGATAATAAATATGTCTGTTGCTCACCTTCATAGAAACCTTTAAGCTTAGTTGCAGCTGGGAAGGCTGAGTAAAGAGTAGTTTCTATCAAAGATCTTCTTACATAACAGACACATCTTTTGAACTGGCATCCTCCAGAACAGATATTGAAAAGAACAGTGCCTTTTAAAGAACAGTACTTTTAGCCACATTTTTAGATAGTAGCAAATAACTGTGACTGCTTTTGCCTATTCTGCTGTTTCAGAATCTATTTTCAGTAGCTCTCAAGCAGTGCAAACAGAGGAAATTCTTGGAAGGAGATAAGTATTGGAGTTTCCAGAAGGGCAGACTTAGTATTATGGAGTAAAACAGCTTCAGCAAAGATAAAAACATATTCTGCCTGTTCAGTGACATAAATCAAAGATGTCCTTCCTCTTGCCTGACACATCTTTCTAGAATTCCCACAGTAGCTGGGATCTAAGTAAATAAAAGCTGCCTCAGCTGTGATGAGAAATGCCAGCCAGAGGCTTGAGAAAATGAAGGAACAAATTCTTGTTTCTTCGTCCTGCCAAATTCTTAAATTCCTTTATGCAGTATTGTTCTTTGTCATGAAATTAAAGGAATGAATTTATTTTTGTAAGTGACAGTGTGAGATCAGTGAGAGAAAGGAAAAGAAACATATTGAGAAGTTGTGCCTAATTCCGTACTCCTTACATTACCTCTGAGCCCTGCAGCGCAGAGAATGTAATAAGTCACCTTAGAACCCCTTTATCCCAAGCATAAGGAAGGTACCAGCTGTGAAATGGTGGCTTGCACATGCCTCAGAGGACAGTGACTGGAGCCAGGTTGATTATCATCCGCTGCTGACAGTTAAATTGAAATGGAAACATTCATAGGCAAAACCTGAGTTTGCTCAAAAGAGCCCCACCTGAACCTCCTGATCCACATGAGGTCCATTTCCTTAAAGCTTTTGTTAGTCTGTATCATGAATGGTTTGTCATTCATCTCAGGTAAGTAGTCATTGTTAGACAATCTAAACCCACTTAACCAGACTAAGAGATTAACTGCTTTTTATTTCTTCACTCCATGTTTTGCCTCTGTGACATTCTGTACGCTGTGTGCTGTTTCCTGTTTTAAATCTGCACATACCTACACCTGCATAGAAGCCTATGGTAAGATTCCTTGCTTGTTACATAAGGTAACTTCTGCACCTTCCCAGGCTTCTACATTTTTAGCTCTGTGACTAATGGCTATAAAGAAGTAGAAATTCTAACCCTGAAGTAGCCAAGAAGGTAAAAGTAGGTGCAGCCCTGTAGTGTGAAGGAGATGAATACTTAGAATTATTTTATTGGTACATAACAGGAATTATGGGTTTGCTAGCTGAGGGGAAGGATGGACACTAGGTAATCGAGGATATGGAAATCCTTACATGCCTGACCAGGGAGTCTGTTGGCTATATTGAAGCTTTTTCCACTACCCGTTGTCCAGGAGTGTTCAGAAGGGGTTGGTGAGGGAGGGATTGGGTAGAAACTCGTAATTTACTGAAAACCAGACATTGTCATTCTTGGGAATTACACAGCAAAGGCCCAGAAAGTACCGACATGGTACTCAGCAAAGAGTACAGTTGTCAGAAGGTATGACAAAGGGGTTGTCTCTGGAGAAAGATAAATTACTAGAACAAGGAGAGACTTAACTCCTCTGGGTGAAACATTTTTCAGTACACTTGTATTTGAACAATGGTCATACATCCTTTTTTATGAAAGCAAAGTCCCTTCCCAAGCCGGAAATAGGGAGTAATTAAAATACTGATAATCTGGAAGGGATCAGATTGCTTAAGTAGGGTGAAGTAAACCACTATGCTGCTTCTGGCAAAAACAAATAAATTAACCAAAATAATGAGACCATGGGAAACATGAATTTCTTTAAGAAGAAAACAAACCTACATGAAATAAACAACTGCTAGAAGCAGATGTTACCAGCAGATAATTTGACTTGGCTAAAGGTAGCCAGGAGTGAATTAAATGTGAGCTGAAACACTTGAAGTAGTGGGAAATGCTTTACTAACATTGATTAGTTTTTCTGCAGATTGCAAAAAGATAGATGAAAATAAGAATAGGTGGAATAATACAATCTAGTGTGATTCAGACTGAGAGGTGCAATAGAGATTGTGTTTTCAGAGGGAGGAAGTGTTGCTGAAAGCAGCTGGAGGTGAGAGGTGCTGCTGGGAGGTGAGCAGGGGCTGGGGAAGGAGTTCCTAGAGCAGTCCCTGGAAGCTGGGCAGAACTCTTGATGTGCTGCTTGGTTTTGCCCTGGGAATCAGCTTCTAGTAGAGGAAGAAAAGTCAGTGAGGTGTGAGAGAAACAGATGAAGCATTTTGTAACAGCTGAAACCATGGCAAATAAGAAAAAAATCAGTGACCTGTAGATCTCAAAACTGAATCAAAATTTCCAACCCAAATCTCAGCAATTGAAAAAAACCTGTGGGGGTCTTCCTTTGGCTACTAAAGGCCAGCCTAGTGTAAATTTGAATGATTGTGTAATCTGCAGTGGAGAAGTCTCAAATTCTGGTCACATGGTCATAGAAAACTTTTGGATTCAAGAAATGTAGGAAAGCTCAATAAAAATGTCTTGAGAGTACTTAAAAGCAGGCTGGCGTGTTTTTATATACCGCTGATCTGCAGTGCTGTCAGTCATACTTCCTGAAGCACTTCGTACATAGACTAATTTAATGTTAGAATACATTACAGAAATACGTTAAAATCAAAAAGTTAAAGTTCTGCTTAGCTAACATGTATTTTGTATCAGTTTGAATAAGTGAAATACTGGAGTTTTCTTAAGCCTTTGAATGATTTTTGAGAGATGAACACCAGTGAGTATGTCAAGTATCAATAAGATTTTCTACCCAAAGAAGACAAATTTGTGAATTTTGTATGTGCAAGATGATTGGTAAAGGGGAATGGCAAGAAAGTCGATGATGATGATGAAAGCTTATGAACTGTGTGCCAACAAGCATCACAGAGCAATATGGCAGAAAACACATAATGCTTGAACAAGTGCGAAGAGTATTTATTTACTAGGCTCTGAAAGGGCTGTGAAAACTGGCAATATGAAGAATTAGGTCAAGTAGGTTTTTTTGTTTGAGTGTCCAGTGCAGCCACCCCACTCTCTGCCATTCTGTTGGGGGATGTTGTTTAGTTTTTTCCTTTGGGGCTTATAAATGGTAAATTAATTGAACCAAATCTACTCTGCTTTCTGGAAGCAAACTGGTAGTAGGGTTAGCTACCAGTAATTTGCTTTGAGATGATCTCAAGATAGTTCTTTGCTGTGTAATCAGCTTTTCTGATTTTGTAAGTTTATGTCCAGGTTTTCTTGTACTGTTACTTCTCTGTAAATTTTTCCTACACAAACCTGGATATGGTTTGGAATAGCTGTCTTGTCTGTCCTTGTGAGATGGCACAAGGTTTTTTTTGCCTGCTCTTACTCAGAGTGCTTGTTTGAGTCCCTGGGGAAGGGGTGCCATTTTCTCTCTGTGTAGGGATCCATTACATGAGAGAGTTGTGGTGCCTTGTGAGGATTCCTCCTGGGTCCTCATGAACAGCCTGGATATCACTTACATGTGGTGGTGTTGGGCTGCACCTGGCACTCCCTCGCCCCTTTCTCAGCTGTGTGTCCCAGGGGTTGGGTTTGGGAGCAGAAGCTCCGGGTGCTTTGTTTGGAGAGCTGTCCCCGGGCTCTGTGGAACCATCTGCTCCAGCCAGGAACGCTGCACTGGGCCTGCAAAGCACTTTTGCTTGGCTTGCCTTAGAAGCTGAGGCAGAATTTATTTGCCTGTAGCTTAGCAGAAGCTTCCAAGTGGTGGCTGGGTTCTTGCAAACATGACAAGGTACAGGTTTCCTCCTCACTCACGGAGATGCTCCTCCTGAGCCCGGTGATCTGTCACCCCTCCAGCTCTGTAAGGATGTCACTGTGTTTGTCACACTCACGTGCACATGTGACTTCTTGTAGCATGAGTTACACACTGTTCTCTGTTTTACCAAAGACAGGTATAATTTTCATCTCATCCTGCTGTTCTTAGGTGATTTGTAAATGAATGTGGCCTGACCCTAATCACCAACTTCAGATTAAGTAATTTAAACTGTAAAAGTGGAAACATTTCATTTTTTCTGTTTGTATTTTTACAAATTATTTTTTCTTCACTGATAAAACCCTTCAAAGTTAATTTGCAGCTAAATATACAACCTTTCTGTCTAATTTGGCTCTAACTCTTGTCAGCCAGAAGGGATTGTTAGCTCTATACAACTGTACTTAATTTCATCCTGTATTTGAAGGGTGATACTGGTTTTAATGCTTTGCCTTAAGCTTGAATTAGAATGTTAATGAAACAGTAATTCAGTTTCCAAGAAATACGCTATATATAAAACATAATCAAATGTAGTAGTTTTGACATTTTGAACCCTTGTGGACTACATATTTAGGAAAAAATACTTTCAGAAATGCCACAGGTGTAGAAACACAGAGGGGACCAAACTCATTTCAGAGTCCTTCAAGTTTTACCTACATGGTCTCTAAATGGATCCTGTAGACAACATACTTTTTTCCTAATATCTACAGATATGTCTCTATCTCTAGATACTGAGAATCTTGGTTTAATAGTTCCAAGATTTTCAAATAAATTGATTTCTCTTTTCTGCTTCAAAGTTGTTTAGACACTGAAAAAGGAAAATAAACTCTCCTGCCTTTTCAGTTTTTAATCAGCTTTTCAATTCTGGGTAGAGTAATAAAATTTAAGACACTGGTCTCTCTGCAGATACTGCATAGAACAAAAAAGAAATACAAATTATTAAGGCAAAGCTTTTATGCTCAATTCAGTACATTTTATGGAGAATTATACCCAGTATGGCACTGCAGTTTAAAACTGAACTGCAAGAAAGATATTTCCTCTCCCAGTGTGTATACAATTATGGCTGTTCATCTGAGGACTCACTGACTCAAAGTAAAGTTGTAATTTCTTAAAATAAGCACAGGCTTTAAAGCAGGTTTGTTTTGATTTTGTATTTAATATAAACTCTTCCATCAAGGAAACCGTATGTAGCAAACCATTGCTTTTATACTGTAATCTGCATTTAAGAACATGGCACTTCTGGTCAGCAGCAAAGACTTGGCTGCCTTTTGCAAATGAAGAAACAATACAATATAGTCAGGCTTTTTGTCTTTCCTTATTTCTTTTGCCTGTGACAGATGTTGGATTTGTGTGGGTATGGTGGTTTTTTATAGCACTGACTGAAGAAAAAGTAGGTTGGGGAGATGGCAGTAAAGGACTTTCCTCTGTCCCTTTAGATCTGAAAATGCAGCAGTCTAAACAGTGGGACTGTGGTGAGCTGGAGTGTGGTGAGCTTGAGCGCCAAAGGAGCCCTTGAAATGGGTTGTTAGATTTCTATCTTAATTGCTTCCTAATTTTGCAAAATGTGTCTCCTCCTAAAACAAAGGGGCAGTTAGGACTGAATGAGTTGAGAGCATTCTGTTGGAGAAACAGGCTCTGACTGAGGAGATGTGCAGGTGGATTGAAGCTTTCCTTTCAGTCCTGGAATGCTCTGGAGCTTGGCTTGTGAGGGCAGGTTGTCTGTTCAGCTCCTTCCCATTCAGTCTCATCCACTACACACAGATTTCTGGATTTCATCTGTACAATGAGGAATTCAGTTGCTTTACTGAATGCATATTCTTCTGGTTTGATAAAGATCCACAGGTAAATACCAAAGATGAGGCTTCTGAGCTGCCTTAAACACTTCTGGCATCTGAGGCTGAGTGATTCAGGGATTGGCTTAGGCTAAAAGTATCTTTCTCTACATTTTATACCTCATCTAAATGGCAATGACAGAGACTGATGGTGCATGTGGTTTGGTGTCAAGTGGAGGTTTTGGTCCTGCTGAAACTAAAGCAGTTTGCACAAGACTAGCAGCAAAGCCATGGATTAACGGGTCTTATTGCATGTCCTTCTCAAGGGTGCATTGTGGTGACACGTGTTGGTGGCCAGTCCTGGAGAGGAGATTGAGCCAATGGTACCAGCATTCTGCAGTTAAGATTTTGCAGGCCTGCAAGTGATCTGGCATGTGTGATATTCTGAAGCTTTGGGGAAAGTGCTTAGAGGATGTGATGGGAGAGTGTCTATGGCTGGAAGTGGGGAGAAGTGAAAACTATAGGTTTTTCTTTAGTTACTGTTATTCCATTTTACATTTACCTTAATGTCTGCGATGGACTGTTCTTGCTGTCTTTATAGGAGGAAGAGGAGCAAGAGGAAGAAGATGATGATGAAGATGATGATGACACAGATGACCTTGATGAGCTAGATACGGACCAGCTGCTGGAGGCTGAGCTGGAGGAGGATGAGAACAACGAGAATGCTGGTGAGGATGGAGAAAATGACTTTTCTCCCTCCGATGATGAGGAGATTGCCAACCTCCTGGAAGAGGGAGATGAGGGTGAAGATGAAGATTCTGATGCTGATGAGGAAGTTGAGCTGATTCTTGGAGATAGTAAGTGTGTGCCCACCTTGGTGACCTTGTCCCCTGCTTAAGGTCCTGACAAAGAGGCAACGTCTATATTTCCCCTGAAATTACTTAACTGACATGTCCCTGGCTGGTATGAGTGACAGGCCATCATCATGCTCGTTCACCTGGGGCTTCTCTTACTAATCTGCTGGTAAAAACATCTCTTATGTGAGAGAACAAACGTATATTCTGGAAAAGGAGGTATCTCCTTTCCTCAGGTGCTTCCCAGGTGTGTGTGTGTGAGAACTCCATGTGAAGAAGCTTTGTCTGATTGCTTGCCTGTCCTGCCCTTCAAGGGGACACAGGTTTAACTCTTACTTCACCCATCCTGTCTGCCTCATGTGAGCCTGTAAGGACAGAGAAGCATTTTTGATCCTTGGTGCTGTTCTTTCTCTTTCATAAGTGCTTAAAGTGCAAAGCCAACGTGGCATTTCTGACTTCACTTCCTTTATTAGACTATTCTGAAGCTAACATAACTTTTGAGATACAATTTAAGTTGTTCTCTTTTTCTGGCATTCCACAAATACAGTGATTTGAAAATCGAAAATGAAATGTGTGTGTATGTGTGTATAGAAAGATCTGAACTTTTTATATAGCAATAACATTTGGAAAAATGCTTCACAAGAAAGAAGGTGAGTATGATAGCATCAGGCTTGGGATTTGTGACACCAGATTCTGTTCCCTTTTTTGCAGCACAAGTTTTGATTATGTGCAGCCAAACCACTTACTTATTTTTAATTTTCAAGCTGTAAAAATAGACATAATATAGTTACCTTAAGTTAAAAGGTTGGTAAGGATGAGTAATTATATTACAAGGTGTTTGAAGTCCGGTGGTGATAGATTGATTCCCATCTCAGCTCTCATATCAGTCTTCCCTGCCAGTGAGCTGGAGGATGAAGCATGCCAGAGCCCTCCTTGGCAGTGATGTGGCTGGCAGACTCATCCATGTCTTCTGCAGCAAGGTAGCTCAGTCATTTTTAAGGATGTGGTCACATGAAGTTGCCAGAGTTATTCTGTGGGGTCACTCTGCTGTTCTCTAGAAGGAAATAGGTTTATACTCTAGGGCCATATAGGATATTTGCACAGCTCTGTCCATACAGTATATTTGCACAGCTCAGTCATTAATAGCATCTTGCAGTGCAACATTTTGGAGTTACAGGGAACCTCTATGTCCTAGTAGTGGACAGGATCTTCATCACACAGCTCCACTTGGTTTTCCTCAGGGAATGCAGGGCCAGAAGCTCTTCAGAGAGCACCTGGGGTGCTATACCTTGAATTGTCTGAGGGGCAGAATGGCCAGCATGTTCAGGCCATTTCAGTAACTCTTCCTGGAACAAAACAGGGGCTACTTGACTGGAATTTCAAGCATTCTCTGCAGAGCACTGTGTTCTGAAGTGGCCACGTCTGTACATCATTTATGGATAGAGCTACTTGAGCTGAACTTTGATCTGTATGGCTGTGGAGCTGCAGCCAGCCCATCCTGTGCCTGTTAGGTTGCTTAGCAGCAATTTTGGGATCTCAGAGCAGGGAGTGCAGCTCTGCCAGGCTGATTGCATGCATGGTCCTTGATGGGGTTGATGAGTGGGGTTCTGTGGCAGCTTCTCTGACTTCATCTGACCTCTTTCTGTTTCTCACCCAGAAAAGAGCAATCAAAATTTTCCTCTGCTTATGCTTGTTCCAGAATTAAAAGTTGTAAAGGCACTGCCAGTGTAGCAAGTACTGACATGGGGTCATTTAGAGGGTTCCCTACTGCAGATTCTTGCTATATTGTGGGTGAACCTCCATAACATACAGTGAGTGTTTCCAAAGCAAAATTCAGAGAACAATTGAAACAGAGGAGTGAGTGGCACTGGTCCCTTGTGCTTTCGAAGAGGTTTTAATTCCTTTTTTAAAATAATCCATGGAGAACCTTTTAGGTATGAATTTAGGTATGAATTAGAACTTTTAAGTATGAATTTGTCTTCTTCCCCCTTTGTTACCACCTTGGGGACATTAGATCTATTTGTCAAAGCAGTTCATGCACTGCGCAGATTTTTCAGGAGCTCATTCCTGGGCCAGGTGGGTGTAATTTTTGGAATGCACATGTGACATAGGATGGACGAAATATATATAATTCTCACCAGCAGCATGGCTGACTCTTGATTTTGATTCCTCTTTTCTTCCATAATCCAAAATGGCAACTTCCAGGCAGCTCTGTGCAAACTAACTATGCCAAGCAGTTAACTGCAGCCAGGTTTACTTGCAGACATGGAGCTCAGAACTGGGAGAATGTGTGGTGAACTGGGGAATAGTGAGGAGATCCTTTCTCAAAGCTTTTCTCTGGGTTTAAAAAAAACCCAAAACTTCAACCTCCCCCCAACTCTAACTTTCCCAGCTTCTCTTCTCCAAAGTTTCTGGATTTTTATCTTGCTTGTGCTTCTTTCCCTCTTACTGTGCAAGTGTAGCTGCTGCAGCACTAGCTGGTGTTTTCTAACTCCCCAACATGGTTGTGGCTGTTCTGGGAGCACTGATGACCTTTCAGCTTAGGCTCAGTCTGATGGATGGTGAGATGGAGAATCCCTTGCTGATCACAGTGGAAAGGCAGCTGGCTGATCTTCAGGGAGGAGGGCTGGGGGAAAGGGTTTGTGCCCTCTCTGCTTGCCTGTGATTTTTTTTTTCCCTAAGGATAGCATCTGAGAAGGGGTGAACCTTCCAGAAGGTGTTTCTTACCTTAAGGGGCATTCTAGAGATCCATCATTATTGAGATGGCTAAGTGGAAGTCTTGGTGTCTTTTTTTTTTCTTTTTAACTATTTTTAACACCCAGTTATCTGCTGCATCCAATGAATTCGCATAAGAAAAAGAGCCACCATCACCTCTAAGGTAAGGCAGGAGCCCTCTTGCTGCCAGAGCTGCTACCACTTCCCTCATGCACAACTGAGGGAGGAGAGATCTTATGTTTTAAGATAAAAAGCAAGTGTGTGTATGTGTGTGTGTGACTGCTTCTGGTAAATCCCTTCATGTCTTGATTCTGTACCACAATGAAGAAAACCAGGAAAAACACAACTTGCAGGTCACCTTTAGGAAGTGACCTGTAGTTAAATTCATTACAGAAACGTTTGAGTTACTAGAGGAAGGTTTTAGTTGGGAGTGTGTGGATTGCTTCCACCTTAGCGGGGTCCAGCGCACGGCATTAGGGATTGTGCACATCATCCAGGGGCCAGGCTGGTGGAGCTGTCCAGCTGTGAGGAATGGCTGCCACATCTGTCCAGCCCCTGGCATGAGGAGCTGTTGCCCTTTGTTGTGCACTGGAAGTTGTGCAGGCAGCTCTCTGCTGGTGTCCTCCCCACCTTGTCAGGGGAAAAACCTGCCAGCTCATAGGAACTGCACTTGCTAAAGCTGCTCTCCTTGAACCTCTGTTGTCAGCAGGGAAGGAAAGCTCTGGTGCAGATTTCTAGCTGCTTTTGAGTGGTTTGGAGTCCTGATGGTGCTAGCTCTGTCTGTGCCAGGGAGCTGAAGCCTCGGGTAGGGGTGACCATCTCCTGTGCCTGGGCAAGTGCCTGTGTCACAAAGCAAACATAACCCACGCGTGTCCTTTGCAGCCGACAGCTCCGATAACTCTGACCTGGAGGACGACATCATCCTGTCCCTGAATGAGTGAGGAGCGGCTGCAGGGCGGGGAGTGGGCAGGAGGAGACCTCCCTTCCCAACAGAAGACCAGAGACCAAATTGGAAAGCGACTCTGAGCACCCCAGCCCTACTTCTCATGGGAAGACCTGAGGATCTCCTGCTGATCCGCTGTGTTGGTTTGAGTCAGTTGGAGGCTCGGGCCTAAGTCTCAATAAAGAGACCTGGGTTTAGGCCTCATTTCTCTCTGCCTTTTTTTTTATTTTTATTTTTCATTTTAGGCTGAGATGACTCTTCAAGGAAACTTCTGAAGATATTTCACAATATATTTTCTTTGTATAAAGTTCTTTCCTAAAGAACAGAAATAGTTTTATAAAAAAAAAAAAAAAGAAAAAAAAAAGGCAAGTGTTCTAGTAAAGAGGGAAGACCTTTGTATTCCTGTAGTACCTTGTTACCATGGGGTAGGTTTGGGGAGAAAAATTGTTTAAAATTAAAAGAAATTAAAATTTATGCAACTACTAAGTGGAATAAGAGGATCATGGTTTCTAATATTGTTGAGGAGTGAGAATATTTTTATTTTAAATATGATTTTATTTTTAAAAAAGAAGAACTACAGGTGTTACACCTGCTAATGCACCAGTGTGTTCCAGATGCTTTTGTCCTCCAGGGAAGAGCCCCTGGGGTGTTTGCTAATGTCGATTTGTGCTGTGGTACCAGCTATAGTGGGAGGCTGAAATCCTGGCTGGGCCTAGTCAGAGCCTGGCATTCCCGAAGACATGGGAATCTGGGATTGAAGTTTGAGCCCTTTTTCTCCCCTCTGCCCTTTGTGGTTCAAGTTTTTTAATCTTTCTTTCTTTCTTTTTTTTTTTTCCTCTTGCCCTCTGTGTGGAAACTGCAAATTGAAGGCCTTTTTCTTTAATGTAAAGTGTATTTATTAAAAAATTAAATACAAATCCTGTCTGTGTGTATGGCTGTGAATTGAAGCCATGCAAAAGCAGTGCTCCATGTGCCTGTGGGGCTTGGCTGAGAGCAGGCAGGGGTAGCTGGAACTTGGCTTCAGTAAGGAAGGGCAAAGGAAACACAAAGGAAACAAAAAAGGGGATTGAGCATGGCCATGGCCCAGCAGCTGTGGGATCCAGTCTGCTCCCTTTGGTTGTCTGACAGCCTGGAATTCTCAGTGGCATCCTCACCACACTGAGTGGGAGCTGGATGCTGCCCCTGCTGCTGGGCTGTGGTTGTGTGGGGAGGTGCTCTGCAATGTCCACCCTGTGGTTCAGGCGGGGAATTCCCCATCTCACGGTGTGTGCCAGGAGCTGGGTGCAGCACCCGCTTCCTCCTGGGGTTGGGCATTGCCCAGGCTGCCCCGTGGCTGTCAGGGTGCTCCTGTTGGGGCATGACAGGAGGCCCTGCCCTCAGAACAGGAGGAAGGAATGGCAGTGGAGTGTTTGACTTCCCCGTGCAGCACCCAGCTGCACAGCTTGGGCCTGTGCTCACTGCTTGCCTGGACAAGGCCAGGGCTGTGCTGTTTATTCCCAGTTGTTCAGATAACATCCACTCACCTTTTAACCCGTTCTCTGTTTTGGCCACTTTCAGAATAGGGTTTGAGGCAGAACAGGGAACTGGAGAATTCTCACTCCTTGACACTGCAATCAGTTTTCCACCAAGAACTGCTCATTTCACCTAAGGCTCAAGGTCTTACTGCTTGAAGAGGAAGGATTTCTTTTTTAACTGAAGGAAGGAATAGCTTTTTTTCCTCTCCAGCATTGCATCTATTTCATGCACTTACCCAGGGGTGCTTGTTAATAATTAAAAAGAAAGGTTCTGCTGCAACATATAATGGATAATTGTACCCCACAGAGTCGATAAAGATGAACAAGTGACTGCAGCATTTAAGACCAGCCATTGTAGCACCATTTTGATTAACTGAGGGAATTGAAAATCAGATATGCCACCCAAGTGGAAGTAGCCTCTGCCTTATCAGAAACCATCCCACCCACCTTCACCATAGAAAAATGTGCAGCTCAGGAGGAGGAAAAAAACAAAGCATGTACTCAGCTACTACTCCCAGGGAGCTGCAGTGCCAGACCTCCGTATCTTGTTCTGGCATTAAACCCCAGCTGTAATTGGCTACATCTGCTGCTGGTTTGGGCCTGGCTGTTTTGGAGACATTTACCCGCTGCTTTTGTGAGACAGAACCAAAACTCCTGGGATGGAGCTCCTGTGTGTGCATTTGACTGTAAGTACATGAGCCTCCCTCCCTCCCACACCTGCCCTAACTCCACAGAGCCAAAGGGAGGGGGTTTGGGCCTTACCCGGGGAAGGAGGCAGGGCCTACAGGTCACCCCCCAAAGCTACTGAAGCAGCCCCCAGCCCCTGTCCTGGGCAGACCCAGCCTCTCTGAAGCTAAATACACACCTGGGGAAGCTGCCTGCACCCCATGCTACTGCCTTAGTTCTGGGGAACAGATGACTGCAAAGTGGAGTTCAGAACTGGGGACTAGCAGAGGTTATTTAGTTTTTGTTGTAATTCTTCAGCTACTTGGGATGGGGAGAATTCTCAGCATTTGGAAAATCACTTGCCACCAACTATGGCATCATGATTTAATCTATTTAAAGGCACGTTGCTTGGAAAGAGTCCTATGATCTTCTGGAATACTGAGAGCATGTGGCTGATGTGGTGCCATACAGTATTTCTTCTATGCAGCAGTTACAGCCCCTGGCTTAGGGGTGGAAGGAGATTTAAATGTCCTGCTAGCTAGCTGAGACACACTCCTGCCTCTGCACCAGAGAGGAGCAGGGATGATGCTGTTTCCTCCCACGATGTGAGCAGAGGAGCCCAGCACAGCCTGTGCCCTCCTGTCAGTGTGGTTATTGCACTGGGACCCGGAGTACCTGCCTGGCCCATGTGCTGCACGGCACCACCCTTCCATGGGGCACAGCCTGTGGAATGCCCTGACAGCACCGTGGGAGGGAGCAGCACGTCCCTGCAGGGCTGGGGTTAAAAAATCTCCCCCAGGCCAAGGCTGGGAGAGCAGGGAACAAACCCTGCCAAGTGTAGCTAAGGGTAAGGACTGAGGCTCCTCAGCACTGGTCAGAGCACGGCCAGGGCTAGCCCTCATCCCTGTTTCAGTAGGAAAGACAGCCAGCAGCTGCTGTTAAAGAGGCCTTGTAAGACAGAATATTTGCTGAATGGATGCTTAGAATAAAAGATGGGGTACCTCAGGCTGGGCACGAACACTCCCAGACCAGCCCATCCACCATCTCACACTGTTTAACCTTTGAGTTTCATCACCCGCCAGGAGCCAGACACCATTATCTGGCCATCATCACCTTACTGCCCCACCACTGTACTGGGCTGAAAGGCACCACCCTCCCCAAAACAACCCCCAGCACCTTCCCGCATCACCCAGCGCCTTAGGCCTCTCACCCCCCATATCTCCTCCCCAGGACTGTTGCCCGTCCCAGTTTAAGGCCCAAGTCTTTGATGCTGTAAGATCCAAATGCAGAGTTATCTTGGTGTAACTGCCAACCCTTTTTCAGGTCTGCTTCTCTTGGAATCAGCCTGGATGCATCTGTGGAGGGAGGGGATGGTGGACATGGGCTGGCCTTTGCCCTTGGCACAGTGTTAAAGCCACGGCGTGGCTCCCTTGCCTGCTGGGGAGCAGGGCTCAGGTCATTGTGTCAGAACGATGCTGCTGCTTCTCTCCCAGGTGTTTTTTCATAACTCTCCAACTTCTCCTTTACACCTGTTAATTTTGGTAGGAGGGAGATCTGTTGGTCTCACATGCTTACAACCATCAGCCACCTCTCTGGGAACAGAAATCCCATCATTCAAATCTAACCCAACCTTTGTCTTCTAAACAACCCTACATTATTATTTACTTATTTCACAAGGGAAGTGGGAGATGGGGGATTTGGGGCTGTTTCTTGGCTTTGCCAGCAAACATTTGCAGCTTTTATAATTTACTGATTTTTTTCGTTCCCCTTCCTAACATTCACACACCCTAACACACACAAGGCCACGGCACGGCAGCTCCCTGCCATCGCCAGTGGCATTTGCCCTGCCACCCCCTCACTGCCTCAAGCTGCCCGGACACCTCCACGGCAGGATTCTCCCACAAAAGGCTCTAATCGCTCTAGGGCTGGCCAGAGGGGTCTTTAATAGCACTTGGTTTCAGGTAACACCGAACCGAACCGTAACAATTGTTGACATTTGGCCCTGCCTGCGTTACAACCACATCGGGGACTGGGTCACCAGGGCGTTGTTGGTGACCCTATAACCGTGGGAAAGCGAGGCAGCCCCGTGCCACCAGCAGGCACTGGAGCTGCTCCTCTGCTCCCACAGCACATTCCCGGATCGCTGCTGTTCCCAGTGGAGCACCCAGCTCCCCTCTGGCCCGAGCCTTCGCGGAAGATGCATCAAGTGAAACGCAACCCCCCCACCCCAACAAAACAACTAGTTGATATTAATAACCCATCATCACCTGACGACATCCCTACATCTGTGGGGTTAAAAAGTGAAAAATGAAAGCATCATTAGACTGAGTTATGCTCCCTACTAAGTAGGTCGTCACACCAATCATACCTGAGAGGAGGTTTAGAAGGGCTTTTGGCAGCCCTCAGGGAGTTGCTGGGTCATACAGATTGGTGCGAGGTAAGTCTGGTTCTCCCACGAATTTGTTCACTTGCTTGCCATGAGAACAACAAAAAACCACCTGCAAATCTACATAAACTTTAAAATGTAGCATTTTTAATCCCGCACAATTTTCTGTAAGTCTCCTAAAATCTACAGGCATCATTCTAAAAAATAAAAATATCCCCAAACAGAACAGTATGGATTTTAACTCCAACTTGGACTCGTTACCACACCCCTGTATTGCTGAGCACTAAGAGGGTCTGGCCTCCCAGCCAGCTACCTCAGACCACGGCAGAGGTGATGGACCAACCCCGTTTTAGAGCTCAGATTCTGATCTCGTGGTTCCTCTCTTACAGGTCACCTGGGGTAACAGGACACATTCTCAGCCAGACAGACACGTTTCTGTCTTTTTTTTGTTAGCCTGCAAACAAATTTTAGGAAAAAAAAAATTGCCATTTATCTTTCAATAAAGGATTTCAGGTAGTACAACATGATTGACTGCAAATGGGCACCTCCAGCTCACCAAACACATTCATGCCCTGGCTTGTCCACACTGAATATGGGCCCAAGAGGGTTCCCCTTAAATCACCTTTTTTTTTTCTGCTTGTTTTGCCTTTTTATAAAAATTGGGAATGTCAGACCTTTTTTATTTCATCCCAGAACTTCTATGACACAGACATGTGTTGGTGGTCTCAAACCTCACCAACTTGAATACAGGGTCCACTCCTCAGTAGCAAATTTTTTTCCCAAGTATCAACTAATTTTTTGGTGTGTACGAGAAACACTTTTATTCTTGATAAGGATTTGCTTCCTTGGTAGCTGGCTTCCTGGGAAACTTCTATTCCCAAACAGAGATTCAACAGCAAAGCATCCCGACTCAAATTTACGAAATAAAAAGCAAACAGGACAAAAAAAAAATATAGAGAACCAACCATTCAGTCTCTGATAGAGCACGAAGAACCCCCCTTTCTCTCCCACCTTGAAGGACACATACAGAGATGAAGGAGGTGCTCAAGGTTGGGATCTGGGCACTGAACTGGGCTGGGGCCTCAGCTGGCCTGGCTGCTCCAGCAGCACAGGGAACTCACCCTTCCTGGGCCAGAAGAACTCGGATACCGCACAAGTTTAGAAATCCATCAGTGAACAAGGCTTTACTGACAACTTTTCATACAGTTAAAAAATAAAAATACAGAACAACAGCGGACAGTGTCACATATTAAAAACGAATAAAATGGGCTCTATTTAAAATTTTAATAGATATTATAGGTATTAAAATTAATTAGAAACTAAAAATCTTAACACTTTGGTCAAGGTGTTTTGAGCCTCAACCAAAATGATCAGCCTTAAAAACAACTGGGCTGTGTGACACACAAAGAAAAACATGGAATTTGAAAAGACAGTGTGGGCTAGGCAGTGTCTTTGACTATAACTATCACCATATGTTCTTCTTCTAACTTCCCCAATGTCCTTAGTGCTGACTGGAGGTACTGCTGAGAGAACTCGCAAGGAGGGAACGCGTAAAGCATGCCTGTGCTGTCCCTGCCCTTCGCCCCTCCCACGGGCAGGCTGATAACCCCAGCAGCCTGCTTCTGTTTCAAGTAGGAGACCAGATTCCTGAGAAGCCGTCGCTGCAAGCCAGGCTCTACCACAGGGAAGGTCCCCTCGGCCCCTGCCCCTGCCGGGGCGGACTGGGTGGCCAGGAGCACGGCGTAGCCATTGGGGCTGCCTTGTTTGATGCGCCGGGTGACTTCATCCAGCTTGGGCTGGTCCAGCCGAAGTCTCTGAGCGATTTTGAGCTGCGTCAACTTCCCGCCCGATGAATGGTCTTTGAGGAGTCCGTTGATGACACCCAGGTCTCCCTCCAGGATGTGCATAGAGGTGGGGAAGCAGCTGTTTTTTAGCACAAGAAGCCCATTCCAAGCAAGCTGCAGTGTCTGAGCGTATTCTGATAAATTCTTTAGCTTTTTGGTCTCAGATTTTGGCTCCTCGTGAGTTTTTGATTCCGATTCACCAGTTCGATGATTGCGTTCGCTGTCCCTTTTTTTGGGCTGGGGAGCATCGGCCGGCTCACGATGGGGTTTCTCCTCAGCCGCGTGACGATTGTTCTGGAGGGAGTTGCCCTGCTCTTTCTCGGCCCCGGGTTCTGTAGTGTGATTCTCCTTGCGAGCCCTGTCAGGGCTGCGGTCTAGAGCTGGCCCACTGGCCTTTGTCCTGCTTCTGTCCTCGTAAGGCGAGTGAGTAGTCCTCCCGCGGTCACTGGAGAGACTGCGGCGTCTCCGCCTCTCTTCCCAGGGTTTGGGCACGCTGCGGTCGCCGTCGCTGCCCCAGCGCTCCCCGCTCCGGCTGCGCACGGACCGGCTGTAGCTCTCCAGGTTGTTCCTGCGCTCGGCATTTTTGGCAGGGCTGGCCCACTCTGCCTCCACAAAGCTCCTGTCTCTGTCCGAGTACAGGAGGTGCGGAGGAGTCCTATCCCGCACCCTCAAGTCTTGCTCCAGGCTGCGGTGCCGGCTGTACCCGTCAGCCAGCAGCTCGTAGTGCACGGGGAGCGGCGCGGGCTGGTACTGCTGCGGGTATCTCGTCTCTTCTGCTTTGGCAAAATCCACTCGGAGCCTCCTCTCCGGTCCGCCCAAGGGAAAGCCCCTCATCTGCGCGCAGGCGGCCTGGGCAGCGTCCAGGCTCTCGTACTGGATGTAAGCGAAGCTGTCACCCTTCACGTAGTCAATAGTCCTGATACTGCCAAAGCGGTCGAACTCCCTGGCCAGGGCGGCCAGGGAAGTGCTGGGGCCGAGGCCCCCCACCCACAGCCGGGTGGTGGGGTTGGCCTTCCCGTAGCCGATTTTGATGGGGTTCCTGCCCACAACGCGGCCCGACATGGCCACCTTGGCCCGGTGAGCCATGTCCAAGTTCTGGAACTTGAGGAAGGCGTAGGCACCGCCCTGGCCACGTGCGGGGCGCTTGATCACCACCTCCTCGATGATGCCGTACTTCTCGAAGGCGCGCCTCAGCTCCACCTCTGACACGTTGTGGTCCAGGTTGCCAATGAAGAGGTTGCGGGTGGCTCTCTGGTCATCCTCTGGCATCAGGTCTTCCTCGGCCACGATGGGGTAACTGTACGGGCGGCCGCGCTCGTCGTACAGCCCGTAGTAATCCAGGGCCCGCTCCCGCTCCCGGGAGAGCCCGATGGCGGCCGCTTCCAGCGCGAAGGCGGCGGCGGCGGCGTGGCGGGGCCGTGGCTCCCGCAGCAGGGGGCTGGTGACCGGCGACAACGAGCGCTGCTTGTATTGGTAGGCGCTGTGCAGGGGCGGCAGGTAGCCCAGCGGCTCCGGGGAGGGCGCGGGGGGCGGCGTGCGGCTGCGCCGGCCCCCGCGCAGGTACACGGGCTCCACCTTGAGCGGCCGGTCGTACAGGAGCAGCTGCCGGGCCCGGGCATGCCGGCGGGCGTCGCGGGCGTCCCCGGGGTGTCGGAAGTTCACGTAGGCGACGCGGCCGAGCTCGGGCGTGTGGGAGAGCTTGACACTGATGTCCCCGGCGCCCCCGCC
>WBMY01016835.1:467613-543551 GCA_013397315.1 Donacobius atricapilla
GGGCTCCGGGGGCGCTCGAGGCCCCGGGTGCCTCGGAGTCGGCGGGGAGAGGAGCTGCGTGGGATGGGTGTCCCGTGAGGGGTGCGAGCGGCAGGGACGGGCTCGGTGCCGGCACGGGCAGCTCTGGGTACACCCTGTGGGGTAGAAGGACTGGATGCTTTGAAGCGGGACAGCTGAGAGGTCAAAATAGCAACCTGCGTGCACTTGTTTCTGGCTTCTTGGGTGGGTGTTTTTGCAGAAAGTTGTTTTTCTTTTTTTTAAATTCCAACTTAATATCCTAGTCGCGCTTGCCTATTACGTTTTGTTCAGGGACATAGGGGAAATCTTGGGGTTGTCCTGTGCCAGGGCCAGGAATTGGACTTTGGTGATCCTTGTGGGTCGTTTTCAACTCAGAATATTTTGATTATGTTCCAAAAGCCCTCATAGTTTCTGCTGTTAACTGCCTTCAACAAATCCTCACCACTGTGAGTTTATAACTGAAATTGCCTTGAAGTTGGGAGAGAAGCACACACCTGCTGATAGCTTCTTGTGTGGCTTTACGTGAGACTCTGTGTACCCTGGGCCATCATTCCAGTGGAAAAAAAGGGAAAGGCAAAGTCACACAGCCCTGCACTACAGCAAGGGAGCTTCCATGTACCTCCCTGGGCGCTCTCGCACAGGCAGCCTGGTGAGGCAGTGCCTAATCGGAATTTTCTTGCAGGTGCAAGTGGTAGTCCTGAGGAGGTGAGACAGGCAGTGTGGGGAGGAGGAGCACCTGGCTCAGGAAAGGTCACAGCAGGTGAGCAGGTACTAGGACACTAATTGCCAGTGAGAGTACATCATGTGTTTATTAGGAGAGGTGATTTGGCACATTTCTATATCTTGTTATCTCTCAAAATGTGGTTATTAAGATCAATATTAATATATTAAGTCAGTCCATAATGATTTCCAGGATTACTCAATATCAGTATACTTTAGGAAGATTATTGGCTTTTTAAAACTTATTGTCCACTAAAGTCACTTAGTTTAGTCACTTAGTGCAGGGAAGGGGTGGCTTAAAACGTCTTTGTTTCTTATCAGGATAGAGGCCAAAATAACTGAGAGATGAAGTGGCTTCTTAATTACATGGAAATAGGGCTTAAATTTGGTATTAGGAGACTTTAGGAGGGTCATGATAAGGACAGAGTTTACCTATCAAAACAGTGCAGTTATGAAACATCTTCAAACTAGGAACTTTATACATTTTTATGGAACAGGAGAGATTTTATTTGGTCTTGGATTGGGAAATGAGCTTCTGTATTTCAATATTGGATCCTCAAATGGGTCTGAGGAAGAACAAGGACTTCTCTTTTTTTAATATTTTTTTAAATTTTTTTAATTTATGCTTTATTTCAGCAGCTAGAATGGATTCCTTGCATTTTACCTTGTGCTTCTTTTTGATCCCTGGTGAGCTTTTTGGGGCTTTGTTCTACCACCCTCCAGGCTCTGTCTCTCTGGAGCATCAGGGATTTCTCCTGGCTGAGCCCTGGGTGATGGAGAGCCTGTGCTGGTCCTCACTGTTGTTCCTTCCTAGCATCCAATCTAACCCTGGTCTTTGTGAAGCCATTCCCTCGTGTCCTTATCACTCCATGGCCTTGTCCGAAGTCCCTCTCCCACTCTCTTGGAACCCCTTTAGGCATCTGAGGTCTGCCTGGAACCTTCCGTGCTCTAGGCTAGTCGGACAGCTGAGTGGGCAGGAGGGGTAATGTGGCTCGGTGAATCTGTGGGGATTGGAGCTCCTGGGGAGTGCAGGTACTGGAGGATGTTCCTGGCAGCTGTGGGGGCTGGGGCTGTGCCCTCTGAGAACACAAATCTCTGACAGCCACGCGGGGATGACGGGGCTCGGCCCTGGGTGTTGGGCTGTGAGGACAAAGAGAATTCTGTCAGGGAAGGGGAAACAGCTTGGGAAAAGGGAATGCAGTACTGCTGTGAATGAATGCTGACTAGAAGAAGAAGTGTCATAGATCTACTATTCCAAATTTGGGGTTAATTGATGTGGCATTGACAGTAAAGCCCATCAAAAGGGAGAAGTGGTGTGTGAAGCTTCTCTTAAGACACCTGAGCTCAGAGCTCTGCCTTGTGAGCTGTGTTTGTGTCCATGGCTTGTTAAGAATCATCTACAAATGGAGGGACATTTATGCATAGGGTGTAGAAGGCTGAATCTTTCATCCACCAGGTTAGAGTCATTTCTAGAGGTTTAATTTCTCCTCTTATCAGCTTTGTAATGAAATTCATACTGAGTCAGACAAGTCATATATTGAAACTGTGCTGAAGTTTTCTTATTTAGATAAGAAGAGATATTTGGACATGGAATTTAGATTTCAGTCTGAATAGTGGCAGCTTAAATAAAGTATTGGACTTGCACTGAGAAAAATTGTTCTGTTGGTTCTCACAGAAACTATTTTTTTAACTCTTGTTTAAAGCTGAGGGCTTCACACATCTTTTGCTGTGCCAAAACACAGTTTTTATTTTCTGTGCTTGGTTAATAAATAGTTTTTATCTAAATAAAAAATACTTATAACTAAGATTTAATAAGCTGGCTTAGAAACAGTCTCAAAGGATCTGATTGAAGACAGGGGGAAGGGTGTGGAACGTGAGTCCTAGGAGGAGTGGCTGAGGGTACCAGGGTGTTCTGGCTGGAGGTCTCTCTCTACAGCTGCCTGAAAGGTTGTGGCCAGATGTGGGTCAGCCTTTTCTCCCAGGGAACATGTGACAGGAGAAGAGGAGATGGCCCCAAGTTGTGCCGGGGAAGGTTCAGGTTGGATATTAGAAAAGATTTCTTCACTAAATAATGGTTAAGCCCTGGAACAGGTTGCCCAGGGAAACAGTGGAGTCACCATCCCTGGAAGTGTTCAAAAACTAAGGGGCACTTCACAATACAGCTTGGAGGGCAGAGAGTTTGGTTGAAGGTTGGACTTGGTGATCTTGGAAGTCTTTTCCAACATGAATGATTCTATGGTTCTATTCTATGACTCATACAGACTTCTTCAGGCATCAGGCGAAGGGAAGCCACACTCGGATACTTTGGATGCACTGAAGTACCGTGTTACAGTTTCTCAGTACTTGCATGTGCTGTGTGCGAAGGGGGCCTTTGCAGTCCATGTACATCCTGGTGCCAGCTCAAGAGTCAGACTTGCTGCTAGATGTCTTTTGAGACAGGTTTCAGAATTTTTTTTTGTTTGTTTATCAAGACATTGAATGAGTTATTTTGCCTCCTGTACAATGACCTTGTTTACTAGTGGTTATGGAAGAAAATTGGGGATTAGGAGGCTGTAGAAGTCACCATAGCTCTGAATCCCCAAATCCTGCACTCCTACATGTTTTAGCCACTATTCTTTCACAAACATTCTGTTAAAATGATCAGTATTCAAGTACTATTGCAATAAAAGTGTAGCAATCTTTTAGGCAGTGCGATCGTGGTGGTTTAACCCCAGGTGATGAGGAAGTGGCACCCAGCCACTCCACAGCTGTCCTAGGGGAGAGCTTTGTCTCTGAAGGTATTGCCCAGAACTGTGCCTGGGGCTGTGCAAGTGCCCTGTCCATCTACCTGACTAGACCAGGAGGGGGCTGTACCTGCTGCTCGCTTCAAGATGTTGATATAAAATAACACTGCCAGCTCAAAGAGTAACATGGAAACCCTTCCCGCAGCACGCACAGAGGCCTTTCAGTCACCCCCCCTTTTTCTAATCACACCAAGGGGGGAAGTGAGGGCTGTTCCTGTTTCTCTTGTGAAGGTTTGGAGCAGCCTGAGGCTAGCCCTGCCTCGAGGACAGCAATGACCATACAGCTGTACTGTTTTAATATCAGGTATTAATCTTTAATTCCACATCACAGCAGTCGAGTGAATGGGTAAGGGAAAGGAACCCAAAACAAACGGCAGATATTTACATCTAAAATTCACACCACTTATTTGTTGCTTCTGGAAACATGCTATCACAATATATACAATGAATTACCTTTAGGACACTTGTACAAATTAATTTTTTCCTTTTGAATTTGATTTCCATTATAGATAAGATAGCTGTTTTCATTTTATTTTAAACATGAATACACAAAAGAGAAGTGGTTAGAGGTTTTTGCCTTTTTTTTTTTTTTTTTTTTTTTTTTAATAAGCACAGAATGCCAGAGGTTAAAAACACATTTACAGGGCAGAATACCAGTCAGACATCACAATCTATACATTTTTTGCTCAATTTCCTGTACAAATACACAGCATTCAAATGGGGGTATTTACAAAGAAGCATGACCAGAGGAAATTTTAAATATCACATAATTTGTTTCCCAAAGGCTCTTGCTCTCTCCAGCCTCCCCAGTTTTGGCTGATACTCCCACAGAAGGGATATACAATATCCCTTACAAAAAAAAGGGGTAAGTAAACTGAAAACCAAACAGAGGAAAATACAAAGAAGAATCTGAGTCTTGCATACAGCAATAAAATCAACCCGACTATTGGGAAAAAAAAACAAGTAGGATTCAGAGAAATTGTTTAAATTGCTTTTCTTCTACCACTGTAGCTTCTTCTCAGTTTTGTTTCAGATGGGGCCAGCAGGTACACTGATGATGGAGAGATTTATAGCAGAATTCCACCAATTTTTCTCAGGAATGCACATGCTATTTTGTATGCAAAGAAAACCCAATGAAGGCAAGTACACTGAGGTTTGAATTAGAGTTAGGTATAGAATGTCAAGGTCCTGTTCAAAACATCCTGTTGCTGTGGTTTATACAAGGAATCTTCAAATCCTGTTGGACAAATGCAACAACTGCTGTTGCTTCCACCTATGCCAGGACTGAGCTTGATGTTGGAGTTGTACTATGCAAAAAGACACCTTACCCTACAGAGAAATAGTAGTTCCAGGCAATATTAGTTCCAAGATTCACAAAATCTTAATAGTAGTCTTTCTATCTTCTGCTCCCTTTAAGGCAAACACTGAAAAGGGAGACAGAATACTTGGTAGATATCAGAACAACAACAGAAATTTAACTCCAGAGAGGCTTAAATTGGGTAAATTCAGCAATTTATTCCACCCTTCTTTCTGTGGACCTGCCATAAATTAGGTATTTGTATACATCGCCTGATTGCTCTTCAAACCTTTGCAAATACATAGGAATGCCAGACTCCTCAGATGGACTCACTGCTGTTCTACCAGGTCTCTAATCAGGGCAGGATGATGCATTTTCAGAGACTGATTAGAGCTCTGGTGGGCAGGTTTTCCAGCTGCCTGGGACTCAGTCCCATGGTAATTGTGTTCTTGGTTCTGCAAAGTTTTGCTTGCAAGACCTGCTGGTTTTTCACATTAAGGAAGCTCAGTAAGTCACTACATTTACTACTTTTAGTCTTGCTGCCAGGAAAAAAAAAAGAAAGCAGGGCAAGGGAGATGGAATTAAAACTAAATTCTTTTAAGAACTTCACTGGAAGAGTCTCAGTGGGATTGGAGGATAGCATATGTGAAAACATTTCACCCTTTTCTAAGGAATCACCTTGACTTACCTTTACTGAAAACATCAGTTGTTTTCCTACATTTTTTCCTATACCAGAGATCCAGCTTGGTTTGTTAACACTGAAGACTGTCCTAGCATTGGAAAACTCTCCTTCCTGCTAAAGATGAAACATCCACTATAGGCCAGACTTTATCATCATTGGTTAAATTGTGAAGGATATAATGATTACAAGCAGCCTGTGTTAGTAACAAAATAGAGGAAGCAAGAGAGACTTTGTTCCAGCCAAACAGGCCATTTAAGAAACAAATCCGTAACTTAGTAGTTTTGCATGGGCTAGAGCTTGAGAAAGAAAACAAACAAATCCTCTTACAGTCCCCTTCATACAACTGCTGAGTCCAGACTTTATAAAGCCAGACCATCTTTAGCCAGTTCAGAAGCCATGTACTCTGCCCAGTCACTGTATTTAGAGGTAGTGCTAAAGGTGACCTGTAAAAGATTTATAATAATCCTTTTTTGCTTCTTTATGTTGTTTTTAGCAGGAGAAACTGAGCAGTTAGGCAAGAATTCAAGACGTAAATTGAGTGCTGTTCCTGTTTCTGGCACTAACTTATATGGTGGAGGTCTTATTGGAATGTGCTTCAGATTAGTCAGTGGTAGGAAAGAGGGAGGGCTGTTTCCATCCTACAGAGCGTGCTTTGCAGGCTGCAGGTGAAAGGGTTATAAGGAAGGCTAAAATGTGTGTGGGTGTGGCAAGGGAAAGGAAGGTGGCTTGTTCATCTAAAAACATTAAATATTTGATCTTATTTTGATTGACAATTTCTTGAAAAATATGAAAACAGGAATAAAAGGTTTCTTAGAACCAAGATCTGTTCTTTGTAAAGAACAATACTACCCACAGATTTTTTTTTCCTTTTAAAAGGCATGGTTTGGGTTCATAGACCTGTACTGTCTTCAGCTCTGCACAGTTCTGGTTTGTGTGGTGTGGCTTGGTGCCCTTCCCAATGTTCTTCGGCCCTTTCTAGAGCTTATTAATAAAAAACATGGGATGGGGAAAGGCTGTATTGCTGCCTGAGGAGAAAAAGAAAAAGTAATCAACCTTCCAGAAGAGAAAAGCAGCCGCTCTTACTACACATTCTAAAGAAGCAAAAGAGGAAACAAACACTTGTTCTTTACAGGTCCTGACTATCTTTTAAGGTCCCTGACTCTGGGGTGTATACTTGATACCAGGCATTGCTCGAGTCTTGGTGTTTTCTGTCTGCTCTGAGAATTGGGAGATTCTTTCTGCACACCAGCTGCAGTGAGTTGTTGGGAGGGACTGAGGAGATGGAGTTAACAGGAATGAATCTCAGCTCCTGGGTGATGCAAGTTGGTGAGAATTATGATGTTCAGCCCTGAGGCAAGCATTGTTGGATATGATGCATTTAAGCCTTTTCTTTACTGGCTGGGTCATCAACCAGCCTGTGGCATGAGAAACTCAATTTGGTTGGTTTTGTATTAATCTGGAATAGAAATGCTGGTGTCAACAGCCTGCCCAAAGCTGGGCACGGGAAAGGCCTACAGTGAGGTTGTAGCTCCAGTAGCCACCAACCTCCTCTCATTCTGTAGCACAGATGAATAACATGATTCCCATGAGAAAGCAGGTTGGCTTAGCCAGTGAAAGCAAAATTTAAGAAATGAAACAGTACATAAAAAACAAAGGAGGCAGAGTTTGTTGGAAATGATATCTTGGAGATCAGTGCATCAGCACTGCTTAGATTGCCTCAGCACCTATGAACCAATGCAGGGAGATCACTGCACAGATATGTACAATCCTGCTCTCAAAAGAGCCAAAATCTTCTTAGAATTGCCATCTTTCCACTGCCTGCAGCTCATGCACCTTCCAGCCTGACAGTTCATAGAATCCCTGATTTCAGCAATGAGCTTTCAATTCTGTACAGCAAAGAAATATGTCCCTAGTGCAACTGCTTCTACTCATGTGCGTCTCAGAACTGGGAGGAAAGCAGGTTCAAAATCAACTTGCCACATTCCCCCCGTTTTCCCCTCCACTTCAAATTGTATTTTTCAGCTTCTGCAAGTCTCTATGGCTCGTATGCCGTATGATGTGGTCAAGAAACTGCAGAAGGAATAAACGGTCCACTGCACAGAAAGTTAAAAAACATAACGGAAAGGTGTAAAAAGAAATTAAAAAGGAAAGCAGCAACCTGCCATGCTGGCCCAATTGCTTTTGTGGGCTTCAGACATAACCTTGCGGCAGTAGAAAATGGGTTTGCTGTTCTCCGAGTCCTGCTCTCTGTCGTTTCCAGACCTGGAATGCCAGTGCCAGGAGCCGTCCCTACTGCTCGCTGATGCCGTGCTCCCATGCCACCCTGGCCTGCTCGTCCTTTCCACCACTCACTGCCTGGGCCACTTTACGATGCAGCGGGCGATGCTTGTCATCATCTTCAATCATCATCCCCTCCTCGTTCTCCATGTTTGGCAGCCGGGAGTGGTAAGGTTTGGGGGGTAAAGCAGGAGGGTCCATGGTGTCCTGAGGAATGACTCCAGATGGAGCAGAGTGGCTTCGGCATGGCTGGGACTTGAGTGACTCCAGGACATCAGGCTCAGAGAGACTGTACCTGACAGGGAGGTAGGGTGTCTCTAGATCTTCATCAGTGTTCCAGGCCTGGCTGGGCACAGAATCCATGGTGTCTGTGCGAGGAGGTGGTTCAGAAGAATGTCCAAAATTGCTCTCGCTCAAGGAAGAGACACCACTGCTGGCACTGCCGGATAAAGTGGAGTTACTGCCATCTAGACCAGACTGCGGACTGGTGGGCGATGCAGGGATAGGATGAAGAGGGGACTGTTTGGAGAGAAACAAGACCAGGTTAAAATCGATAAAGGAGGAAATGCTGCATCTTGTGTGTTGATCCGTTTCAGCTTTTGACAGTGTTGTTAACAATGGCGCAGTTCCATTTGTGTTCAGAATGTCAAGGATTATTGGTTTACATGGATGGAAGTAGCACTTGTGGGCAGACAAGTGCACTCAACAACACCAGAGCTGTTAGAGAAACAGCAGCTGAGGTGATGATCGGAGTGCTGAAATCACAGCATATGGTGCAAAAAAGGAAAAGAGAAGGACCTACAACCCGTGAGTTATTTCTATAGCATTCAGCTCTGGAATAGGTTAAGAGCTTTCAGTGGGTTTTCTCATGTGCAAGTTACTAGCATGTTAGAAATAGTGTTTCTATGTTCAGAAGCTGCTTGGTGGGAGCAGAGAAGGGGAGATCCCTTTCAGGAGCCCATTGTCCTACATCCCTCTCTGCTCTCCTGCCATTACCTTGCGCAACGTTCGTGCGGGCAGTGCTGGAGGAGCATCACTGAGCTGGTGGTGGAAGGCATCAAAGTGCAGTGAGTAGTGTCCTGGAACGAGAAAGGGTCAGAAATGCAGACTTGGGCTGTTTCATTGCACCCACAGAGCTGGGTTTAGCTCTGGAATGCCGGGTAACAGCTCCAAATGCTGCTAACTCCAGCCTAGGGCTGCCTGGCTGATGGATACTGCGGAGTGCATCTGTCACACACAGGCTGCTAAGGAGAAATTAAATGCAAAGAGAGGTTTTTCACTGCTCCATTATCAAGGATCTCATGGCAAGGCAACAGGCTCTTAAACAATAACCATTTGAAGTTTCATTTAATAGCTTTGAAGCTTAAATTACTGCTGAAGCTGGTCATTGGTAAGAAGCCACACCAAGCTTCAGCACTCTCACGCTTAATTCTAGTCCCAAAGTACAGACAACTCCATATATCTTAAGGACTGCAAGAATTTGAAGATTTGGAAAAAAAAAAAAAATGGAAAAACGAGCAGACCAGGAAAGACTATGGGGTCGTTGTTTTTACAGAGGTGGGGGGGTAAAGGCTGTAGTCAGCCTTTAGGTGCAGTGGGTTTGTGCGTGTGCGACTGCAGGCATCTGCAGCAGGCCTGCTGGGCACGTCCTTACCATGGGGCAGGCTTCGGGGAGGCACTGGTGGGGCCAGGATGCTCCCAGCGTGGGCAGACAGGAATGGCAGCGCCTCTCGGCTTCCGCTGTCCAGGCTCCAGCTACTGGGTGCTGCTGGCACAGCTGAAGGATTGAAACAGATGCAACTGGGGTAACCGGACAGGGAGTTTGTGGGGCCAGCACTGGATTTCCAGTGTGCTCTTCAGCAGCAGAGACACAGATTCCAGGGACTCAGTGAATGGCAGGATTGAAAGCACAGAAAGGCTACGGAGTGTTAAGTTTAGAGATGCTTTGTTAAGGAAGTGAGAGATAGGTGATCGCAGGGTTAGTCTGCCCAGCTCCCCTCCATCCCTGGGCTCATTTCTAGCAAATCTGTAGAGCAGTAGGAGTCTGGCAGGTTTTTTCGCTAATCAGTGTGGAGGTAAAAATGAAATCCTGCCAGTGGAACAGTGGCTGGATCTCAGGTGTGAGCTGTCCTGCTTGGCAGCGAATGGGGACAAGAGAACCTGGCAAAAGCCTCTGGAAACACAGGATGGCCTGTGGCTGCACTGCAGGCTCAGTGAGGACTGAATAAAGGACGTGAAGGAAGTTATACCTCAATCCCTTTCAATCTGTTGCCAAAGAAATAACTTCAAAGCTCCAATTTACTAAGCTACAGAGTTGATCAAGAACTTTGATGACAAAATATTTAAAGACAACAGTTTGGCCTCCTTGTATTACAAAGTCTCCTGAAGAGATCAAGTCTTTGTGAATCAGGAAATATAGAGAGAGCAATGCTTGCTGCATTTAACAGAGAGTGAATATTATCTCCATGGACTTGTTTTTTTCATAGAAATAAAAGCTGCTTCTTGACATGAACATGAACCTTTTTCAGGATCTTGAGAATTCTGTCAACTTTGATCATTATTAAAATGCACCTTCCTTCCTTCCAAACAAGACTTGATGTATTCTGAGAAGAGACATGCAATGGTTGTATGTTTAATAAAAAAAAATAAGCAACTGCAATTTCTTCAGATTAGCAAAGAAAGAAAAAAAAGAAGTAATTAATTGTGCCTGTCAAAGAAGACTGAAATAAAAATAGCTTCTTCTATCTTCAGTTTGCAAAATGGGAGCCTGGAGAAATAAACATGGAGTTTGACATCTGAAGAGGATTTCTCCTTAATTAAAATGCCTGCAGCCATTTTTGATGCATTTCTTTCTAAAATGACTTTTGAAAGGTTTATCTTTCTTTTTTTGTCTTCTTAGTTCGTGAGTTAGCATGAGCACAGGCTCCCCAAGGCCTAACATTCCCGAAAGTAAAAAAGATCACAAAGTGACAGCTTCACAAGACAGAACAAACCCCATAAAACTATAAAAGTAATATTTTTTTTCAAGGGAGACAGCCTGAGAAAGGCATATGAAGAAGGCACTAAGAATCTTGACAGAGAGCAGGTTCAAACCAGGGCCTACCTCTCTATGTAAGTGATGTGGCTCCAGATGGATTTTTCCCTGTCTACATGCCAGAGTGCTCTAATTTGCACTACTGCAATTGGAGTAAAGGGCTAAAACAGAGGGACAAGATGCACAGCAGTGCCAGCCTTGCTCATCTCTCTTGCCATATCCCAGCATCAAGTGAAAAGGACAGAAAACCTGATTTGCTTGGCCTGTAAAACTATTGCTGTGCTTGTTGTTTTGGTTTTTTTTTAAACACTGAGATGCAGAATGAGAATGTGGAGAAGAACACAGGGTTCCCTGTTGTGGTAGGACACGAAATAGATTGACTCCATAAAGCTGTCAGAAGAGAAAGAAGACTTCATTTACAATTCCGACAGTTTCTTTTAGAACATGCTGTGTTAAAAGGTCTATTATTGCTCCATGGCACTGACACTGCTCTCCATTGGTTCAGGAACAGGAAACAACCCCTGGGGACAGTGGTTATGGCAAAGGGAACACTGTTTACTGAACCTGTGCTGAGAAACAGAGAGAGATGTTTTGAAAAGAGAAAACTGTTGACAGCTTTCCCTTGGGAGAGGAGCCAGCAATGGTCAGCAAGCTAAAATTCAGACTCAGAAATGTCGAGCCCACAGTACCCTAATGAAAAATCCATTTATGCTTTCTCAGTGCTCCCTCATTCACAGCTTTTTGAGTATTTAGGAGTGCTGGAGGAAGGTGAGATGATTTTGAATAGTGGCTGCTGCCTGTTAAAACCAGTGTTGTGGCCAAAATGCTTCAGGGAAGAACCAAAGCAGGGAGCTCCCGGTGCTGTGACTTAGCCCGTGTCTCTCTCTGTGACTGTTCAGTGGCTCAGTGGCCAAGTTTAATTAGCAAGGAAGCTGCATTTGAACCATTCTGCCCCGGGCAACTGATGTCAGCACTGTCACTGGGAATTACCCAGCAAAACTTCTGACACAGCCAGGAGGGTGGGGGAAGTGAGGCCCTGACTGCTCACAAAAGCCAGGGCAGATGGCATCCCAGCTGCAGAGAATGCTGAGGGTTCAGGCCTGCCAGGAGCACCTGCAACTGCATTTTGCCACCAGCCAGACACAAGAGCTGGGTGGGATTCCTGCCTCACCATCCCCACTGAACATCACCTGTATCTTTTGTGGCTTCTTAGGGATTCTGTCTTTGATCTCTTGGCACTGAATACCACACTCCTGCTTAGTATCACCTACAGATACAAACTCAAGTATTTTTTCCTAGACAGAAAATAAATATTTATCTACCTTCCTTTTCCAGATCTTTCTGCTGTCCAGTACAAAGATCTCACCATCTTTGTCATATGTTTGGTTCACACTAACATGGCTGAACTGGAGCTCTTAATCTCAGCCCCTAGTCTTAACTCTCTTGTCATCACTCATTATTGTCATCATTCTGCCATTTAATCAGAACTGGTGTTTGGTTTCAATCTGGACTGCTCATGTTGAATTAGGGGATTCTGATTTATTAGAAATTCTAAATTTTTTTTTTTAAGGTACAGTTTAGTTCTGGCACAGCTACTGAAACAAAAAGACAGATAAAAGCCTGAGTGTATGATGTAGGTCAGATTAGAGAATTGCAGTGGTCTTTCCTGGCCTTAAAAATCTTTTAAGATACCATTTTTCCCAGCCATACATGACTGTTGCTTCCTTAGGCAGCCTCCTTGTCTCAGATTTTGATTCAGGAATTTGGCCCTTTTCTGCCTTTTCAGAATGCTGCCCTTCAGATAATTTTTGAGCCCATCGTTTTGTCCATGGCACCTCCTTCACAAGCTGCTCCTTTTCTCTTAAACCAAATTCTTTATCCTCTTTCATTTTTTTTTTTCCCTGCAGGGACTCCAAAGGAATGAGTTAAAAAAGCATATATTCCTAATGATAGATAAATATAAAACTACCTCAGAGAGGGATTGGAATGTTTGTATTTTGAGCTATAAATGTGTATTAAAAACCAGTATAACTCATGAATAAAAAATATAGTCCAAATCTTGGGCTGTTCTTAGGTAACTTCTCATTTGCTGCTTTGCAAGTTTGCTTGACAAAGACTGCAGGAATTGTTTCAATAACTAAATGCCAAACTCAGAAAGCTTCTGAAATGGGGAGGTTTGTGCCACTCCACCCTTCTGTGAAGGCTTTGAAATGACAGTAGGTTGACAGAAGGCCCAGTTAATTAAACTGGTAATTAGAAAAGTGTGAGAGAAATGCACTCTGCCAGGAAATGTAGAAGCCCATTCGTTACTTGCTGTAGCATGACCAGAGGAATAATATTTTAGTAAGCATGCATGCTGAACAGGAAAAGGAGTACCTTTCTCAGCCACAGACAGGTTGGGATCACTGCAAGGTTTGCATGGTCCAATCATTTGTTGGATCAAGGCGCGCTGGAAATTTGGAGGCTAAGAGAGAAGAAAGTTAGCAAAGAAGAGTTAAAAAAATATAAAAGGTTACAGACCAGCTGGGGAAACATGGAGACTTTTTGTTCCTTTTTTTAAGCAAAGAAGTTTTTTAACTAAAGATTCCCTGGGAACCTTAGGCTGTGCCTACATTGGCAGGTACTGCAGTGCAACGTGAGTGGATCTCTAGGGTGTAACAGTGCTGAGGGCCCACAGTTCCTGCTCTCTGGAGGAGTTATTTCAGACCAGCTCTAGCCTGGCCTTGTGCCCATTAGCAGCTGGAATACACTGTTTGCCCCCTGAACCTTATCTTCGGTTTTGTTTGAACGTTGACTTTGCATGCTTTGAGACAGCTCTCCAATGCAAACGGAAGTGTGATAAGTGGCCAGGATTCAGAGATTCCCTTCAGAAGTGCAGGCCAGGGGTTTAAATGCTTTCATGTAGGCACAGTTTTCAATTTGTCCAGAGAAATTAGGGCACACATTTTTGGAGACCCTGTATCAGTATATTATTTCAGCCTCTCATGGTTTTTGTGATACCTCTGGAAATCACCATAAATTTATTTAGAATCAACTTGGAGGCTAGACTGCAGGATGAATGGCCATAGTTCCAAACAAATAAAGAAAATGGTGTGACTACTTGCAATGGACCAGGGCTCCCAGGATGAAGTCGGGAAGTGAGTCCATTTTCACAGGGCATATCTGCTCTTTTAATAGTCACTACAGTTTGTATCACTCAACTATCACAGGGGTGGATTAATAGGAAAAGCTCTCCTTCACCTCTGAAAAAGATCCCAAGTTTCTGTGCTTTCCAAAAATAAAAAAAAAAGCTTTGAGGTGGTCAAAGCCAGTAAAAATGCAGCCACAGTTTCAGGTGGTTGAAGTGGCAAGAAGAAGTCAAGAAGTCAAGAGCTGCTACCTGTCCGTTTTCCATGATAGCTGCGGGGTACATGGCGCTGCTCGGGCGGTCCCGGTGGGCTGGCAGCAACATCATCATCTCCCGAGAGTGCCGGTACTTATCTGGTAGAGAGGGAGAGCCTGTAAACAAGTGAGAACAATCACGTACACGGGACAAACAACAGCCATGTCTCTGCATGCCCAGGGATCTCAGTCCTCCCGTGCTCTTGGCTCGGATGCATGAGCTCACAGGACTCAAGGGAACACGGAGCTGAGCCCACTAAGCAGCTGACTGTTGGTGGGTGCAGAGCACGAGGATGGAGTAAGAACTGGCTTGTTGTATACAATTAAGGACATACCACGTAGGCTGTGTAAGGTGCGTGTCCCTAGTTGTATGTTGCAAAGTGCTTCTTTTTAAACATAAAAAAATGTGGGCGTCCATGTGAAATCAGCTGTGGCAGTGCCTAATGCTCCCCGGCCCCATAAAGTATTGTAGAGTTACAGAAATGCCATAAAACTGTGCATTTTAGGACTGAATGCGGGACAAAGGAATAAAAGCTTGAGATACACCATTCAGTTAAAGCAGAAATCTATGGGAAAATACTTCATTTCTTGGTTCTGGATAGAGGTAAGTGTTGCCATTTAATTGGTGCTATCTTGGTCAGCTTCCTCTTGTTAAAGCAAACCAACCCCAATAATAAATAGCATATTCTAGAAATGTGAGAGGCACTTTGCTTACAATGCCGCTGTAATGATGATTACTACTGTGTTGCTGTACTGAGCCCTTTGATGACACCAGACATTTACCAATGCTTAGAGTTTTATAGCAGGAATGATAAGCTTGATTTATCTATTAGTCATCTGTTGGGGTATTTAATGAAACAGCTTCCTGGCAGGAGGAATTACTTGGGACTCCTGTTGTTCAGGGTGAGTGCCACATAACAATATACCTTCTGATGTGCAACAGCTGACAGTGGATTTGCCAGAAGAGCGATTCTCATCAGTGACTTCCCAAAGTCTGACACTACTGATACACGCCACCCTTGGGATGTACAATATTAGGCAGGAACTGATGTTGTGAAGCTGCTGAAGTGAGCTATAATTTGCACTGATTGTTTGACTGCGTCACAAACACGCACTGAACAGATGGCAGCACACAGCGCATTACAGAGCCATGCCGGCTTTTGGGGAATACATGCCCCCTCTGGCAAACTTCCACAACCACACACATTACCTGGACAGCACTCCAACATATCAGCAAAGGCATTGGTGCTGGTTGATGCAGCTTTTACCCCAGCAAAAGCAAACATGCAGTTTTGGGGACTAATATTCAGCACACAGTGGAAGGAACAATGTGTCCAGCAGAATGCAGGATAAAGTCCTACAATTGCAACAATTCCATTGGGGGGGCAGATGCCAGATTAATCTACACCCCCACTCTGACATGAACAGTGGCAGAGTATCTGCATTCTAGTCCCGAACTCATTTTCTCCCCAGACATAGAACAGAAACATAATTAGACGACATTCTTTGCTTTTATGTACAACATCAGCTTGGAGAACACAGTGTTAATGCTTTGTGCTGAGTCTTTTCCTCACAGGTCACAGACAGTCCTGTTCTGCAGGACAAATGTTAAGATGCTGAACTTTTAGGTGTGCCCAGAACTACAGCACAACCTACACTGCAAACTTTTCCCTCTTTATTTATCTTGTCGTCCTTGCTCTTTTATATCAAATATGCAAACCACCTCTAGGTGCTGTCAGTTTATATGGGATTACAGCTTCAAAAGACCTTGGACTGCAGGACCTGAAAAACAACACATGTGCTGGGAGAGTGTAGTTTAAAAAGCTGGTACCCTAAATTTATCATTGACTATAGCTATAAAAATAGTAACAGATTATGCCAAGTGTCCAGTCTGCAAACCAATTTTAAGTATTGCTGCTTTGGACAGATAGAGAGCACAGTAGTCGTGGCTCCTTTCAGGGACTGGCAAAACTTAAGAAGCAAAGTCAAAAAAAGCTTTTAAAGCTTCCACAGCAGCCAGTGGCCATAATAAAATGCTGCAGCATGTGCCAGGGCTTACTCCTTTCAGCATGTAGCTTGGTTCACTTGATGTGTGCAGCACCATAGGTACTTGCTAATGAGAAAGGAAAACCTGTGCTAAAGCCAGAGATAGTTTTGCTTTTTTAATTATAAATATGCTAATCCACTTGTATCAAGTATTAATTTTAAGGAATAAAATGAACATTAATGTACATTCCAAACTCATTGAATCTCTTCTCCTGGTTCATAATTTTTATTACGGTTATGAAAAGTGTGTTCCTGCACCAAATTGTAATTTTTTGATTTAAAAAGGAAGTTTTAATGTAAATATGTATATTCTTGTAAAGTGCTGAAAAAGACACCAGGACTCATTTTCTACACCTTAACAAGGGGCAGTGTTGAGGAAGCAGTAGGGATGCCTTTAGAGGCCAGCCATGTCACATGGGAATTGCTTTTTAGTGCATTGGAGGAGTCCTAACTGTATTTTAAATTAAATTACTGAAAACCCTAACTCACTCCTAACTCTTTCTGGGCCTTTCTGAGTTACAGTTTCTCGCTTTCTGAGCCCTGGCTTGTGTAATCTTTTAACTGTAGTGAAGTTCAGCACTGCCTCATGAGCCACCTCAAATGAAGCCAAACTGAACTGAATTTCTTACTGACCTTTTACACAACAGCAGTGGTGCTTCCCTGACAGGGAAGAAGCTACTCAAGGGTCAAGCCAGGTGAAAACTGAGAGATACATACTTGTGATAAAGAGTAACTACTAATGTCTATTGTTAGCACAGAATTAGCAAATTCTTGCAGTATTCTGATTTCAGGTCTATTTTAGACTTCTGCTGTAACTTGTGTAATATTACAACTAGTGTAAATTTTGATTCCTTAATCTGCACTTCAGTGATAAAATCAAATAATTGATCAACTTGCCCGATGACTGTCCTTTAAATATTCTTTTTAGATTAATAGCTTAGTTATTTTCTTTGGACAAGCCAAATAATCACCTCTATTGCTATTTTAAAGATCCATAAAAGGGTAATTTTTTGGAAGTGGAGAACAATTTAAATTCCTGCTGGATTCTTAATACAAAAGGCCATGGCTTCCTTTGGTCACTGATGGAACTAATTTGTTATAAAGATACCCATCTCCTCTGGAAAGGATTCTGCAGTAAAACAGAGAAGGTGGTCTAAGTACCTGCATTATCATTTGAATAAATGAGAGAAGCATTTAAAAATCAGGCTAAACCCTAGAAATGCTACCCAATCATGCTCAAGTTAAAGCCCCAGGCGACAAAGATGTTCAGTTGATAAATTTAGGTGGCCTCTATGTAATTAACTGTGGGCCTTTGTCCACTTCCCATCTGACAAGTGTTCAGCTGCAGCATCGTGACTCTCGTAGCTTTGTTGGCAGTCTCAGCAGAAAGGCCAAGGGTTGGATGGGTCATGGAGACTGAACTATCCTCTCACCTCTAGAGGTGGTCCCTCCAGGACAGAGATGAGGCACATGGGTGGGGGCAGCGTGGGGGAACTTGCACAGCTGCCGCCCATGCTGTATCTGCTCTGTGGGTAAATAGAGGGCTTCAGCCTCCAGTGGGGTCAATCCAGCACCTTTCACCAGCGCTAAATTAAAAAGAATATAAATAAATACCAAAAAAAAAGGAAAAAAAAAAAAAAGGATAGAGGTGCATTGGCAGAGCTGCACACATCATGTCTGTGAAGTACCTTGCTCCAGACAGTGATACTGGTCTCATTTTCACAAGCATCAAATTCACCCAGTTAAAAAACAAAACAAAAGGAAAAATCACCAAGGAGAACACAGCTGCATTACCACAGTGGAATTTAAGTGTAAGGGCTTTTTTTCATTAGGAACAGCACTGTTGTAATAACCAGAACTGTGACTGGCACACTGGGAAACACAGATTGCATCTGGGACCTTACTAGAAGTGAAATCCCATGAGCGGGTCATGTCTGAATGCAGTGCTCACCTAATGTAAAATTGAACAGAACAGCAGAGAAGAAACGTTGTATCACAGGCTGTATTAACATTTTTCAAACTCATTACTTCTCTTCCTGTTTCTCATTTGAAATCTGAGTCCCATCCTTGGGGGGTGCTGTTGGCTCACCCAGCAGCCCAGGCCCTTTGGAGCATTCATCACCTTGGTTTCTAAGCAACAGTGAATAACACCGTAAAGAGGGAAGCTGTGGGTGCTGCGCAGTCATCAGGCTCAGAAAGGCTGTCACAGCCTGTCACAGCGAGCCTGTCACTGGACTTCTAAAGAGGAAAACAGCGTGAAACAGTACAGCACCAAACCCTTCAGATCCCCCCGAAGATTCACATGCCAGCTGAGGCACATCCACTTAGGGAGGCCTTCCTGATGTGATAGCTCTCTCCTCAGTTCCATCTTCCCTTTCCTGTTATTCCAGTTTCACCTGGTTGCCATGATTTTCCTTTATGCCCTTGGTAATTAGTGCAGCTATTTGCCTTTATTTGAAGATGTTCACTTCTCCCCTTCCTACTCCATCGGATCCCTCAATTAAATCGCCTTGCTGCATCTGTGTTATAACCACAGCCAGTCAATTAGGATTTTACTGGCAGATGGAGCAAAAAAGCCCCAAGACTGCTTGAAAGAAAGGGCTCTTCTCCATATTCCCTCTCCATCAGGAGACACAGAATTCCCCTACAAGGAAAAGGGGGTAAGATTTAAATATCAGCCTCTATCTCTGACTACATCCTGGATACCTTGTTCAGATGCCTGTGAAAAGAGGTGTAGAACCTGCAACTGAAAATCCAAAATGAGAGGAAAAAAAACCAAAACCTTAAAGAGAGTTATGAAAGTCAGGAGATCACACGGAGTGGTTTTGCTTCAGCTGTGGAAGAAAATAATTAGCAATATCAAGACCAGCTACTGTAACACAAAGGCAATATGAGTACCCCCAGAGTCTGCTTTTATATTTTTTCTTTCTTCAAGAATTTCCCAGCAGGGAAGCCCTTCTTTATCTACATTATGTAAAATACGTATCTTTCAAATTCATCCTATACATCTACTTTTTTATACATATGTTTCTGTTAAACTGCCTCAAGTTCTTTTTTGTCATAATTTCTTTAAGCTTGTGAAATGATTTCTTTGCCTTTGTCTTCATGATCTCTCTTTTAAGTACTACAACGAGGACTGTTCTTGTTTTCCTCTAGACTGCCTGCCACAATTTTGTGGTGGAACAATGGAAATCTTTATGAAATTCAACTGCCTGAAACCAGCACGTATTAGAGATACATTCGAAATATGGACGAAAAATGCTTAAATGGAGAATGAAACCACTTGTAAAGAAAGAGTACTGAAGAAGTATTTACATGTCCAGAAGAGAAAGTGTTAGGTGTCAGTGTGGGTAGTGTTTCACCTGTAAGTCAGCAAGGGTGCCAGGTTTAGGGAACACCTGCAGGCGCCCCCACCAGGGCCTGTCCATGCTTACCTCGAGCACTGGAAGGGGCAGAGTTAATCATCTGCGATGGTGCCGAGTGAGTGGAGCTCAGGCTGGAGGTGGAAGGACTAGCCTGGGGTGAGGATAAAACAGAGACATAGGTGACTGAGCCTTGGTGCCTGGGGTTAGGGTGAACAAGCTGCAGGAGGCAGAGAAACCATCGAGAGAGTCCTGGGCACATCAGTGCCTTCGGGATTTACCTGTCTGGGATGAGCCAGGGCAGCCCGTGCCCAGCTTAGTGCAGGCCACTGGTAACCTGCACTCATGAGTGTGGGACTTGTTCCACCTCCCCAGGCCAGGAGCAACGCTAACTGCACACGTTCAATGGGGCAGGTAAACAAAATGGGACAAAAATCTCACTTTCTGAGAGCAGCAGGGACTGCAGTACCACAGTCACTGTACAGACACAGATTTCTTCCCAAAATTAATCTAGTGAGTTACTGTCTTTGAAAAAACTCTCACAGACAGATCCAAGCATGTGCACACAAAAAGTGTATTGCTCCTAAGCAAAACCCTCTGGAATGTGTTCCATGCTGTTCCCAGCCACTGCTCCTGCCTGTGCTGGAGCTGTACCTGCATGTGGTACATGTCCTCAGCAGTCTCCCCCACAGAACTGTCTGTCAGGATAACCAGGTTTCCTGTTTCACTGGAGGTGTGTGATGACAGAGAGGATGAGGAGTGTCGGACTGAACCAAGCATGTTCAGTGGGCTGGAAAAAAAACAGACAGAGCAAGGGCATAATTAGTTTTTGAACCTGTCTGTGAAGCCTGATTTTTTTTCCAAACTAGTAAGTACCTGCAGTTACCAGTTGCTTTAGGTCACCTCTAAATGTCAAATACTTTTGAAAAATCAGGCCAAATAAGCTCAAACAAATCCATAAATGAGGGTAAATATGAAAGAAGTGACAAGGAGATAACAAGTAAAACAGAAAAGTTCATAGGATGTTTAATTTCAGAACCCCAACCCAGGGTAATGTCACATCATCACCTTGGGTGCATGTTTGTTTTGTTTGTAACAGAACACACTGAAACCACTCTCTTTTTTAATGCTAAGATGCATGGGAGCAGCTTAAAAAAACATTCCAAAGGAATCCAAGCACAAGACACACAGGTCAAAATCCAGTTTTTCTTATTGCACGCGTTGGGCCTCAGCATTACAGTTTAAGGCAATTTTGTCACTGACAGCAAATTAATACAGCCCAGCTGGTGTGCACCCTGACCTCCTTCAGGGAATTAACTTTTCTCTGTCACTCTGAACCACACACACAAATACATGGTATACTAAAGCATTTCCATAGTTTGTCCTAAAAACTAAAAAAGCCTTTGCAAACTGAGGAATTTGGAGGAAAAAAATGGTATCACCCAGACACTGTTTGTCAACTGCTAAGCCATGGGAGCAGTATAAGCTACTTGGTTTTAATAACATAAAGAATCTGTCATCACCCTGGATTCATGGACCAACTTTCCACAGCTTTTTATGCCAGCCTTTAAAACCAGCTAAAATACAATGACCCAATAAGAAAAATAAACACAGAAGAGCAATTAGCATTTTCAAATAAGCAATGTTGGCTGGATACAAGCCCCACTGTTTTGTCCTTATAATCCCAATTTTTATCCTGTCATTATCTTAGATTTAATATATTCAGTTTGGAAAAGCACCACAGGGTCATTTTTTGATGTACTGATCAAAACACTGTGGCAGCCTTTCTTGTACTTGGCTTTTGATTCGGTCAGAATTATAAAAATAATGATGTTGACAATTTTGATCCTTCAAAATGGGTACATATTGAGTTGGGTTCTAAAACAAGCCATACAATTTTCCTTTTATGGTAGATAAGGACCCAGTTATTTGCTGTTGGTGCAACAGAAGTAGGAGAGGTTGGGACCACTGAAATCAGACTGATCCTGGAGAACTGAGTGGCAGATTTGTGTTTCTGCCTCTACAGTAAGTAAAGTAAGGGAGTCACACCTGGAGGTGGTCAGCATTTGCTGCAAGTTGGATTTCCCAACTTTCTTATACCGATTTTCTAACTTCAATAATTAGCACTGAATGAAACCAAAAGACACTGCTGCCCCTCCCACAGCACTGCTAAGCGCTCCTCAGCCCCTGGGCCCTTGGTGGAAGAGCGTGCAGAGCCCCGGATCCTTACCTGTGTCGATGCACCAGCTTGATGCTCTCTGGGCTCATGGGGCTGTGGGACACCAGCACGTTGCTGCGGGGGGTGCTGGAGCCAGAGCAGGCTGGGCTCAGCTTATCCAAACCAGGTAACTCCTGCAGGGCAAACACACTTCAGCTAAGTCAGTCATGGAAAACTGCAAGTCCTCTTCATCCATGCTACTTCCAATTACGGCACTTCTTTTGAAGTGAGCATCCAACACACCTCCTGTTAATCTTCCTGTCTTACGTAATTTTCTGCTATGTGAGATAGCAACTGGAAATTAAACTTTACAATTGCTCTGTGATACAGCAAAGAACATACAAATATTAACAATTCTTGTTGAAAGGCCAAGTTGACATATTTTCTACAACTGCCTTCTTGCACAAAAATCAAGAATTCCTTTGGTAATTTGGCAGTCCAGTAGGTTCAGTCAGTGCTGTTCTTTTGTGAACCTTACTGCAATCATCCCAGTTCTTTTGTGAACCTTATTACAACTGACGGATGTTTAATCACATAATTCAAAAATGGAAAAGTGACTATTGGCTTACATGGTACAGGCTGGATCGCATCATCTGAAACTGATCTATCAGTTTCTTATGCAGGGGACGCATTTCTGGGTGTACAAATTTCTCATGGACTGCCAGACCCACTCCTAGGACATGTACCTGTGAAAAAGAAAATGCAGCATCGGAAATCCAAATAAATTGTGTCTAAGAGAGAGAATAGAAGCCTGTCGTGCAGTTCTGGCAATGTACAAGGAATATGCCACTGTCCATTACAAGACTGCTGGTAATTAAGCAAGCCTTGGACTCCTGGCAAGTTCATACTACTAAAACAAGTATTTAAGTGTGAGACAAGTACATTTGTGTCATGTTGCATTGCTTTTCTTAGGAGATAACTGCAAAAAAATACTAGATGGATTCTCTCTGCAGAGTGAACAGCATTATGCCCTCACACAGATAATGCCCTGCAACAAATCTACTCCTCCCAGTGCCAGAGACGGGATCTGAGCTGCCAGCAGAGACCTCTAAAGTGAGTTTCTGATAATTGAGATGAACAGCAGCAGTGTGGCACACGCTGTCACTCCTCCTGTTGCTCATTAGTTACTTCTAAAGGTCACTTTTTCAAAGGTCAAGCATATAATATTAATGATTGAATGAGATTATATAAAGTCTCAGATGAAAGAAAATAGCAATGATAGGAGGCTTAAAATGTATGTAATTCCCTACATGATCCAAAGTCTGTACAAACAATAACTAATTAATCTTCAAACATCTGAGGATTGAAGGGTGTATTGGTTTGGCATGAATGGTAAAAACCAGTTAGTGATCTACTTTAAAACTTGACAGCCAGGTTGGCCAGTTGGATACACGTGCACACCTCTAGGACACACAGCTTAAATACAGGTGGGATTTTGGGACAGCTCTCTTTAGCTGCGGGCTTGCCATGAGGTAACATCGGGGGGGAGCAGCAGGGCCCGGCTCAGGCCCCACTGCCCCCAGGGCTGGGCTGGGGCAGCTGTGCCGGGGCTGGCCCTGGCTGGAGCTGAGCTGGGTCCCCAAGCCCAACAGACGCCGGCAGAGAAAGGGGAGCCACGGCTGCTGACACCCAGCCGATCCTAAGGCCTGCCCCAGAGATGTCCCCTGGGCCCCTGGAGAGCAGCACCGAGCCCAGGCTGGGCCAAACCCACCCCATGAGACCGAGGGGTGGAGGGGGAGAGAAGATCCAGGCTGCTGTTTCTGAGCTTTTCTACACCTCGAGGATTTGAGGCTTTCACAGATACCACGGCAGAGACCACGTGGCTGTCCGCAGGCCCGGGCAGGAAATGTTAACTCTTTCCTAACACAGACTGAGACTTTTTTAAACTCTGACCCTTCTCAAAGGGAGAGGAAAGGCCAAACTGGAGATATGCAAAGGGATAATATGAAGATACCACAGTCAGTAAAGGAAGAGTGACTTCTTAAGAGGAGATGACAAGTTGCCTTAGTTCGAGGCTGTAAATCTCTTCTGTCTTACGGTAACGGACTGTAATATTTCCTTCAAGTCGTGGACCAAGAATGGGGAGATGATTCTATGGATTCAAGCAAAGGTGTCTGTGATTTTACTGAGTGGATATTGAATTAGAAACTGTAATCTCTGATTTTACCGAGTGGATATTGAATTAGAAACTGTACCCTAGTGATCCTATGAGATGTTTGAAGCCTCGGCACCAGTGAAGAATGAGAAATCCTTTGTTGTGGAGCTGGGCATCTTTAAAAGGTGAAACCCCATGTGTAAGTCCACGGCCCATATGTAGTCATGGGAAAGGCTACGTTTTGGGAAGCTCACAAATGCAGATTCTTGGGCAGGCTGCTTTTGTGGGAGCTGGAAGCCACAAACAGACTGTGTCTCTTGTGGAAAGTTACCAGAACAAAACCAGGAGGGACTTGTATCTCTCAAAGACTGAATGAAAGACTATTTTATAAGTGCTATTGACTTAGAGTTCTGATGTTCTGTCTCTTTACATTGTTTTGTGGAAAAGTAAACTGTTAGTAGGGCGAAGGGAGTGCTTTTAAAGAGGTTTCATGTTTTTTTTTTTGTTTGCCCTTTAGTGTGTGTTAATAAATCTAATTGTTTCTATCTTTAAGTTGAGCCTGTTGCCTTTCTTTTAATCCTATTCCATAGTAGAAAAATAGACCACTACATTAAACTTAACAAAACAAATTCGGTGAATGTGAAACCGCTACAAAGGGAGATAAGCATTATTTTATAGATGAGGAATCTGAAATGCAGTTCAGTGATCTGCTGAAGAACAAGGCCTAGTAGCTCTAGTCAGATTTGGGCACATTGTTTAATGGGATGTATCTTGCCAAACTTTCAGTGAAGTGGGATGTGATTATCTGATTTCATTCCCATCAAAGCATCCCGCAGCTTTTTCTACCAAGATGTTTCAAGGAGATACTATGGAAAAATAAAACTGCAGATAATATAAATAGGCATTAAGTTTTCATATGTGGTTTTGTCACTTTAATCTCAAGCCTGACCTTCCTGCCTCTGATTATCTTTGAAATTTGCTAGGAAGACATAGTTCAAAATGCCAAAAATTAATGGCAGGCTTGAAATGCAGCAAGATGTCACTTGGATAATAAATGTAGAAAACAAAATGAATGTACTTTCAGCTGAGCTTCACCTCACATCCCATAAGGTGAGTGACTTGTCATAATCTCCTTGCCCACCTCCCTCTTGCTTTCTGTTTGAATTATTTAGATCTCCTGTACCAAAAATCTTTGCTCCTGAATTAATCAATTGGATCTAATGTTTAGACTGACTGCTGATGAATCCAGACAATGTAGAAATATTCTTCTGCGCCTGAAAAATAGTACCTGCTCCTGCATGAGTTCCTTGAGCTGTGTGATCTTCTCTGCGTCTCCGGGGTGCTTTGTGATATAATCTTTATCAAAAAAGGCCTGCAAGAAAAGGGAAAAAAAAAAAGGTGCCTTTTGCTTATGGGAAGGTGTTTCATCATAACTTGGAATTAAAGGATGAAAGGAAAAGGTCCAAAAATCTTAGGAAAACAAAATGTATTAACATAAAAGCAGAGCTTATTTTTATTGTTTTTAGCACTCTGGGATGCAGAGAAAATGGTGGTGGCAGCTGAAACAATTCTGTTGAATCATGACTCTGACCAAGCTTCCCCCTGTGACAGTGGTGAGCAATACCACTAAGCCTTGTATCTTCCAGTTATTTGAATTTTATAGTTTCCTTCACATAACTGCCTAAAGCAAAAGGAATTTCGTGAGTAAATTGGGAACTAATGTAAAGCCTGAAGAGCATTCTTTCCATGGATCCGTTGCGAAGACACATCCCACACCCCTGAACCACTGCTGCCATTTTTCAGTTTTTTACCCTTAACCTACCTTTTGCAATGCTCAGTTTAAGGAAAAGCTTGCCAGAGATTATGCCGGATAACATATTGTATTTAACACCATTTTACTTCTATAGCAAGTCTGAAATGAGCCCATCAGCAAAGATAATGGTCCAATAGCATGAATTAGTGGTTTTTCCTGATTCCAGACGTAATCAGTTACCACCAGTCCCACAGCCTCTATTGCAAAATGGATTTATAATGTAAGCAGTATTTAAAAAGTTGCTTCACTGTTTTACCTGCCCAGTGAGGATTTCCAGGTAAACAAAGTGCCATCTTTCTGAAACCCTGCTGTCATCTGTACCTATTTGCATGTGAGATCCCAGCTCCACCCCTGGAGCCCCCAGCACGGGGGCTATGCAAACACCGATGCAGAATAACCAAGTAGGGGCTGTAACCCCATCCTCAGAAAATGCACGTAAGAATTTCTTATCTTATTAAGCCATGCTGTCATTAAAACAGAAATGCAGATTAAACTGAGGAAGGGTGATACTCAATGGGAAGCAGAGCCTGCCTCACCTCCTGGTACCGTGCAATTCCCCCGTTGACGGCGGCATCAATCACTCCGTTCAGACACATGCTGAGAAGATTAATGTTGCCATGCATTTGTTTATGCTGGTACTGGCTTATCAGTGTCCTCAGCTCCTGGTTTTTGTTCTCAACCACTTGAATGGCATTTTCCAAAGGACTTACTTCAACCTCAAAGGCAATAAAATATACTTTAATTCTGTGGACACTTCACTGAGATTTATCTTCCTTGTAATAAAATGATACTCCAGGATTGTTCAGTGAGCTCCCTTTGCTTTTACTGCTTTGTAGAAAATCAGCTACATTAACCAACTCCACCCTTGGCAGTGCTGGATTTCAGGTCACTCAGTTGCAATAATAGATGTCTTTCTATATACTGAAGACATGGCAGCCATGCAATTACTCCATCCTTTTGGCACTGTCTCCATTAACTATTAGCTCATACAATTCCCCTGGTTACATTCAGCAATTATTTAGATGAAGTTGTAGAAAAAGGATGTATTTAATCTTTGGTAAACAGCATTTTAAACAGCAAGATTTTTAGCCCAATGAGTGTTAAGCTGCCGATCCCATGTCCTCAGTAACTCATCATTTCAACCCCGAATTACGAGAATTATGAATGTTACCAGTTCTCTTCTCTCCACTTCAAACCAACGAGAGATCCCAGGCAAACTGTGAGTCAGGGTCAGAGTGGTGCGTTCAATCCACAAGCTCTGCAAGGAGTAATTGAGGCTGTGAGGAGCAGTGAATCACAAGCACATCCTCTGTGCTCTTACTACAGGTGCAAAGGGGGCAAGGCTTAGAAAAGGATGCATTAACCTCCCAAGCATTAATTCTGTAGAAGGTCTTCCTGAAAGTCACTTAGACAACAAACCAGCAATTCAGTATGCTTGAAACAACACATTCAACACTTCTATTAATTTTTAAAACTTGACCAATCACCAGTTGTGTCATGGGACCCAAAAAGACATTGCAGACCTGTAAGTCAGTGATAAAGTCCAGCCAAGCAAACAGTGCCTCCTGGCACTAAAACAACTCACCTTTAAACCAGGCAATGTTTTAATCAGGTCAGAACTGAACAGTATTCAATCAGACCACGGACTTAACCTGTTCCTTGAGTTACTGTGGTATCTTTGGCTGTCAAAGCAGGATTACCTGAAAGGCTCTATCAGCATAGAAGAACAAGACAGTGTTCACCTTGAAGAGACGAACCCTCAAACACTGTTTATTTGCTCCTTGTACCTTAAATTCGTTCTCCTTGTCCTTGGGGCCCTTGTGGAAGGGCCTGTCGTAGCGGAACTTGCGGATGTTGTTGACGCGGTAGAAGCTCTTGATGCGGTCGGGGACACGATCCATTTGCAGCACGTCTATGTTGTCTGGGATGGGAGTCACCGCATAGATCTGCAAATCTGGTCATTGTGCAGTCAAAGAAAACTCTATCCATGTGTTAGGAAAGACAAATTGAAAACAGCAACCCACACAGGAGGCTCCATTTGCTGACAGTGTCCTTATGGTTCAAAGCCCGCACAGTACCCATGCTATTCTCACAGAAGCCAAATAGTGTGGGTTCCATGACTGAGCTCTCCAAAGTCCCTGCAGTCCCCTTAAATGGGAGGTGGTTCAGTCTTTAAAGGCACTGAGCATTGTACTGGGTATACCAAATCCCAGTACAGCTGACCGGTGAGAATAATGAGATTCAAAGCCTTGGGTATAAAAAGGTTCAGCAGTTTTAAAGAAAGGGAAATTGTGAAAAAGTAAAATACTGATGTAAAAAAAAATAAGCAGCATGGAAAATAGTGCTTTGGAACTAACATCAGTTCCCAATAAAATACTGGCCAAGAGAAGATATCAGGAACACTCCTAAGGACACAAACTGCGTGATGCCAGTGCTGTTGGTAAACCATTAAACATGGATGTGGCCTAGCACAGCCCTTTCCTTCTACATGGAACATGACCTGCATTACACCCCAAATAAAGTCATCGCTCTCTCCAACACCACGTCTCACAACGAACCAGTTCCTGTCTGCCGCAGACAGGGTCTGCTTTTGTCCACATTCAGCTCTGCCTCTGTGCTCTGCCCCAGCTCCTGAGAGTTTTCCCTTCCACAGAAGGATACACTGGGCATCACACTGCAAGATGGAGTCATCGGGGTGGTTTGGGTGCTGCATTGCAATGGCTTGGGGGAACTCGCTCAGCATCCTCTGCTGGAAGGCTTCCAGCCTCTCGTAGTCGTGGCCTCGACACACGTATTCTTTGTTCTGCAAGAAGGACAAGCATAAATTAGCGGCCTTAAAAGTAAGTTAAATTCTACTGGCTTCTATCTCATTTTAAATGTTACTTCAAAACCAAAGATAAATGATAGTAGCAATATACTAATGGGAGAGTAGATGTATTTTATCCCTTCCTTTTTCTTTACAACGTATTTCACGAAGAAGTGATGAATGAGGAGACTATTCCACTGACCTCTAAACAGCACAATACCTCTGATTCAGGAACACCCAGCATTCAGTCTTGTGGTCCCTTCTTACCTGCTTTTCAGAAAAGGCACTATTTTTACTTGGACTATACTGAAATGTATCAACTAAAGCTCAAGTCACCAGCTTGGCTGTTCCACACTGGGAAAGCTGCTGTCGAATACAATTTACACCAGATGGATAAAAGTCCTGAGCATCTCACAGAACAGAGGGAGATATATGTTTATCATTTTATCAGTTCTCCTTAGAGAGAAGTTGCAACAAACTATTCACAAAAATCACTGTTTAATCACTGCTGTATTATCACAGCCATACAACCCAGCCCTGATCGTGATGAACAAACAATACATGCTCAGGAACTCCCCCGTCTATAGTACAGTAACACAGAAAAGCTTTACCAAGAATTCTCAGTGGCCACTTAACAAATTCCCCTTTGGCCCTGAAAGCACTTTCCTCTTAATGAACAAAATTTCATTTCTGCTAATAATGGAAAGCTGCAGCCCTGGTTTTTCAGCCTGAGATGTTTTGCTTTCTAAAACTCAGTTCTCATGGAATTTTCTGTAAACAGCAGAAAATGTTTTTATTAACCATATCTTGTTTGCATTTTTTCTTGGAGGTGGAGACCATTTAATGTCTCTCTCTCTTGGCCAATGTGACTGAATAGGTGTTACTTTTAACACCAATCAGTTTCGTTCTAGCAACCTACTATATAAAGAGGTCAAATTGTTAATGAAGTTTAGTTTCAGCCTTCTGACAAACTCTAGAGTCGTGTACCTGATTTTGTGTCCAACACTGCCAGAAAGCTGCATTTAAATATGACTCTTGAGGCATTAAACCACTTATGCAGAGTTCTTGGATGCTTTTTGAGCCATCTCTAACTCCAAACAGCACAATACAGGATTTCTAAAGTCCTCAGTGTCAGGAGTATTGTATTCCAGTGTCAACCCTCACAAATCACAGGTTCAATAGTGTTAATATCTCCTGGTACAAGACCAATCAAAGCAGGCAAATTCTCTAGTTTTGGTAGTTTAAACTCTCATACACCTAGAATTACAGAATCACAGAATCACCAGGTTGGAAGAGACCTCCAAGATCATCGAGTCCAGCCCAGCCCTAACACCTCAACTAAACCATGGCATCCAGTGCCACATCCAATCTTCCTTTAAACACATCCAGGGATGAAGACTCTACCACCTCCCCAGGCAGACCAGTCCAGTATTTTATCTCTCCATAAAAAACTTTTTCCTAATACCCAACTTGTATTTCCCTTGGTGCAGCTTAAGGCTGTGTCCTCTCCTTCTGTCAGTGCTGCCTGGAGAAAGAGACTGACCCCACCTGAGCACAGCCACCTTTCAGGGAGTTGTGGAGAATAGTAATGTCACCTCTGAGTCTCCTTTTCTCCACGCTGAACAGCCCCAGTTCCCTCAGCCCTTCCTCACAGGGTTTGTGTTCCAGCCCCTCACCAGCCTCGGTGCCTCCTCTGGACGTGCTCAAGTGTCTCAATGTCCTTTTTAAACTGAGGGGCACTTGGACTTATTAAATGTCATCCTGTTGGACTCTGCCCATGCATCCAACCATTCCAGGTCTCTCTGCAGAGCCCTCCTTCCTTCCAGCTGATCGACACATGCTCCCAGCTTAGGGTAATCTGCACATTTACTAATGAAAGACTCAATCCCCTCATCCATGTCGTCAATACAGAACTGGCCCCAGCACAGACCCCTGAAGGACACCACTGGTACCAATCCCCAGCTGGATGCAGAACCTTCAGCACCACTCTGGGCCCGGCCATGCAGGCAGTTCCTAACCCAGCAAAGAGAGCTCCTGTCCCAGCCGTGGGCTGCCAGCTTTGCCAGGAGTGTGCTGTGGGAGACAGTGTCAAAGGCCTTGCTGAAGTCCAGGTACACAACATCCACAGCCCTTCCTGCATCCACCAGGCACTCACCTGGTCGTAACAGGAGACCAGGCTGGTCAAACACGACCTACCCCTCCTAAACCCACGCTGGCTGGGTCTGATACCCTGGCATAATGACTAGAAGAACAAGGGAGGGTTTTCACCTTCATAAAACAATTTAAAAATATAAGAAACAAGAACAGCCTTTTATTCTTTGCATTTAGAAGCTGCAGGATAGCCAAGAATGTTTTTAATTGCTCTGGAAAAGGAATGTGGCCAAGCAGTTCTTGATCTTGTAGCAAAATCGAAGGGAAAGTCGCAAAAACAGATCTTAAAACACAGCCAAGGAGTTCAGTTATCTTTGGCTTGGCATTTCAGCTTTATGGAAAGGATCTCATGTTCTGGCTGTGACATGTGTCACTTTGTATGCATCAGTCACAGCAACCAATGGACTGGGAGAAGAATCACATGATGAATCTTGACAGTTCAGTCTGTAATGCTCAAACTTTGCAGCTATTATTAAATTTGGAGTGAGCCCATGTTTGAAGGTGAATCTCTTCATAAGAAAGACTACTGCATTCTCTGTTTTAGCTTTTGATTGCAGCAATCCAGACAACAGTAATCTTATAAAGTTATTGTGATTCTAAAAATAATGCCCTGAAAACACCTCAGAGCTAAATTTAATAAGACTTTTCAGACAGATGCCAATACAAGATCTCAAAACATGGCTTGTCAGGCCTTACTTGAACTTCTGGTAGATGGAAGATATGGACAATTTTAATTTAAATTTACTTATGTAGAAAGGCTAGAAATAGATGCAGAATGCATAGAAACATGAACAATGACCTTTCTAGACAAAGGGTCTTCAACAATCAAAGATGCAGAAAGAAGTGGTTATTCTCTGTCTTAAGCTATACAGCAATAGAAAAATACATGAGAAAAGGGCTTGGAGTTATTTGATCACTTTAAATCACTCCTGTATCCATTCGAAGATTTTAAATCCATGTAAATCTTTTTCTTCTCCAGAATAGCTGCTTCCAATCTCTTTACAGTGTGATCCATGCTGATGTGACAGATAATGGGCTTAGTTTGTGCTCCACAATGTGTTTGCTGTATGGATCATTAGAGAGAGAAAGGAGGAGGATGACTTTTAATGAGATTGCTACATTAGTAATCTGCTATCAGAAGTACTGCTACCAAATATAATTGCAGAATTAACAAGGATTATAATTATGCACGCTCGTGTTCGCTGGTAATGTCTCCAGCCAAGGCTCCACACTATTACAGCACTTTGCAAAGAGTCAGGGCTGAGCACAGGAAGATCAAGCAGTGTCACAAACCTCGGCCATGCAGGAGCCCAGGTTAAAGTGAGGATCCACAAGATAAAAAGATGAGCTCAAGTCACTGACAGTACTTCAGATGTTAGGAACACTTGTGCGCCATGGTGACTGTGTTGTCACTCACTTGCTGAAATATTTTTGTTAAAAATAAAAACGAGGAGTTGTCAGTTTTCTCTTGAGATCTTTGTGAAAGGGCAGCTCCAGGTTCACACTGCAGCACCTGTCCTTTCTTTGGATTCCTCTGCAGGAGTGCTCTACATGCTGCTTCAGGCTGCTCCATTCTAAATTCTGTGAGGGGCTCAGACTGGAGAAAAGGAGGCTCAGGGGGGACCTCACCCTCTACAACTCCCTGACAGGAAGTGGCAGCCAGGTGGGGATCGAGCTCTGCTCCCAGGGAACAAGGGACAGGAGGAGAAGAAACTGCATCAAGCTGCACCAGGGGACGTTCAGGCTGGATGTCAGGAAGAATTTCTTCGTAGAAAGGGTTGTCAGGCATTGGAAGGGGCTGCCCAGGGGGGTAGTGAAGTGGCCATCCCTGAAGGTGTTCAAGAAACAACTGGACTTGGTGCCATGGTCTGGTTGACAAGGTGGTGATTGGTCAAAGGCTGGATCGATGATCTCGGAGGTCTTTTCCAACCTAAATGATTCTGTGACTCTCTGATTCAGGCACTGTTCACCTTCAAATAACATGAAACCACAACCCTTTATCCACTGGTATTTCTTCTCCTTGACTAATTTCAACTTGCCTTTGCTACCCCTGCCTGTGTTTCCATTAAAAGACTATATGTAAACCCCGATGTTGAAATCCTTGTTAAAAAAAACCAACAACAACGAAACAACAAACAAATTCATAATCAGAGGGAAGTATGAGAGGGCAGTGTTCAAAATGGCTTGGCTTTGTATGGCTTCATCCTGTGTACCTCGACTGGTGCCACATCTTGTCAAACCATTCCTTCAAAGAGAACACAAACCACGCACCTCCATGAAAGCTTCCAGTTACCTTCTCCTGTCACATTTGATGGCATCTGCTATCAATTTGTCGGCAGCTCTCTGGAGCACTTGTCAGATTATATTCCTTCCTTGCTCTAAACTAGCAACAAGACACTATATAAACAAATACCCATTTAAAATTTGATTCCTCATTAGGAAAAGAAGAAAATTTCACTTTTTAAATGGATTGGTACACCAGCAGACAGTGAGCTCCAAGTGAGGACATGTTCAAAGAAGCTGTTTGGCTTTTTGTTGAAGAGAGGAAATTTTCACTTGCATATAGGATAAGAGTCATCAGGCTGGGATTAGAATTCTGTCAAGTGAGACTTTTTTTAAAGTGTGATAATTTGAGATGATGAAAATTAGTTGTAATGACCCAACATTGCTGCAATACAGCATTTTGCTTAATATAGAGGCAATTTGTGCTGCATCTGCAGATCATCAAAAATTCACAGTGGCGTGAGTCAAATTTCTGATCGCTGTTCCCAAGAACATTCCCAGTGGACTGTGTCCTTCAGTTCAGCCAGAAAACAGTTTTTATTTGTGCAGGCGTAAAAAAATACGCTGAATGGTAGACATCGCATCCCCAAAACAAAAATACAAAGCCTTAACAGCTACTCTGAGCCTGGTCACTTTGTCACATCCTGTATAAGTTCGGCTTACCCGCAGGAAAAATGGGAATTTCCGACCATAAAAACCAACTCTGAAAAACTCCGGTTCTAAGCGCTGCTGTTCCATGATATTGTCATAATAGGTAGCTTCCATTTTCTATGGAGGAAAGAGATAGCTGCTATCAGCCCCTTAAAGCTGCACTTAAAGCATTAACATCTCAAGACTCATTAAAATATCACATTACTCTTTTACCCCCGCAATCTTTTGTGAAAAGACCACAATCTGTTAAAGATAAAAATTATTAACTAAACCAGTCTACATGGTGGAACAGACTAGAATATCACCACACTCATTTTACATTTTGGAAGATGACATATGAATTTTTCCTGGTTTATCTTAAATTAAACAGGTCTTTCATGTAATTTTCTTTGCATCGCAGAATTAATGGCAAAGCTGAGATTGAGACCCACATTGCCTGGCTCACATTGTCCGATTTTCTCCTACAGATCAAAATCCATATCACCGCCTGGAAAATTACATCTAATTGGGTTTGCCTTAATTGAGTTGAGGGGCATGAAAAAGGATAAAACAAAATTAAGTCTTGTACAGCTCTGTGCACCAGAAGGTTAAACATGGAAGGAAAAGGTGGTTAGAAAGAGGAAAAGACTTTTATCTAGTTCCCATCACTAGTTTTGTGGCATGGTGCCAACAAAGATGAAGAGTGGGATTTCCAGACCCTTTGGCAAACTGAATCTCAGCTGAAAGGCTCACAGGAATTTCACTGTAGCAAAAGGTGGCTCTTCAAGGAGAAGAACCAGTTGGACACCATTGCCTCCACAGCAAAGAACCCTAACTTGCAATACTGCATCCCACTTTGGGCTCAGTTCCCACACACATGAACTCCTTTTCCTGAAAGGAGAAGGTCCCAAAGTCATGCCAGGAAGCATCAGGGAATGTGGTGGTGATGTGAATGGCACAGAGAGTGCCCAGCCAAGCTGGTCAGGTGCTCTCTTTGGGGCCACTTGGGAGAAAACGGGTTCTTCAGAAGTGCTGTTTATCAGACATTGGTAGACAGGTGAAATCAAGATAAAAATACACTGGACTTTTTAGAAAGAGAATTTAAACCACTGTGTATATCATGCAACACAAATCTCAATTTTGGTTACACATATGCCACCCCAGGTGACAGGAGGAGGTGAGCTATTTTCACATTCAGAAAGTTTTTAAATAACAACAGGAATTTCAGCTTTTCCTGATTAAAGCACGATGCTGCAAGTGTGCCCTGACTGCCTCACATGTTTGGCTGTACCAGAGGACCAGGTCCTTGTAAACCGCTAAGAATGCCATAAACATTTGCCTTCTTCATTTTCTCTCTCTTGTTCGTCTTTTCTCACCGAGGCACAAGCTCTCCTTGATTTTTTTGGAATTAAAATGAAATATGTATTAAAAACCAGGGTGTTTTGTGCAAAAATATATGTAAATATGCCATTGCAAGAGCAAGCCCAGCTTCTGTGTGTCTGTACTGTCTCCACTCACAGGATTTTACTCCTACCAGACTTTGGAATTATTTCAGTGGACCTACAAAGTCATCAATATAAACCAATGGCAAGTAGTCACAGTGAACAGATGGAACTCTAAGGAATGTGATTATTTTTCAAATTCAGAATGCTCTGACAGGACAGCAAAATGCTCTGGGGAATGGTGTAGGAGTCTGCAAGGAGAGAGAGTGCTGCCACTTACCCGGATCCAGCTGAGGCTCTGGTAATCATAGAGGCTCTCGTACTGGAGGGCCAGTTCTCGGCACAGCGGGATCCCGAACTCCCAGCTCTGCGGGGCCAAAGCAAATCACACTCACAGCAAACACACTGCTGCTGCCAGCTCAGCTGAGAGCAGTATGGAAACTCAGCTCTGGGAACTCATTCGGTACGAAATGGCAGAGATTAGATGTGAAAATGCAATGTAATGAAACCATTTCCATTAAACAGCAGATCAATTCCTTCTAAAAGATGGGAACAGAGGCATATGTTCCGTGGAAATTACACACACATACTGCTTGCTCTGACAGTTCCTTTATGAGACTGGGAACTTATCTGGAGAAAGAGAATAAAACTAACAATTTTTCTTTGTGCCAGACACCCCTTCAACCCACCCCAACAGCTCCTTTGCTTCCTGCACTAGAACTCCCTGGAGTACAGGCTTGGGGCTTGGCTCCCCAGCAAAGTGCTCCCCTTCCCAGGCTGCTCCTTCCCTCTGAAAGCACAAACTGTCAGGCACTGGGAACACTCCCATACACAAAACATTCTCAGAACTGACCTGCATTACTGCAGTCAATGTCCATATTCAGAAAGCCACACTAATTTCTTCAGCTCCCAATCCCACACAATAGATCTCTCCTAGCACAGCATACTCATCATCCCAGAGGTCAGGAGGGACAGACCCACATTGGGCACACCCACATTGAGTGAAAGGCTCTCCTGTTACCTCAAGGCTTTTTGGAGAGCTTGTTTTACACTGAAATCTCCTCTTCCATCACCTTTTACCTGGTCACACTGGAAGCCTTTTGGGGGAGTGGCTGTTTCTTATCACGCTTATGGTAAAGGATTTAGAACACCAAGGTCTCAGCTGAGCCTTTACTGGATTAAGTTTCATTATGCATTACTGGGCTAATTTGCCTGTTGTTTTACATGGGACCTTGCTGTAGTGAAAACAAAATTCATGTGTGAGTTAGACTATCACCTTCAGTTTTAGGAATATTAATAGCAATATTGTAAATTCTTGGTAACAGTCATTAAAAGCAATTATGTAAAATATTAGCCCTTAATATGGAAACAGTTTTTCTGGTTACATGTACCTCCACATAAAAAAGTGAATCTCTACACTGTTTGATTTAATTTATGAGGCAGTTTACAGTGTTTCCCTGTAAGCCCACATTTGTAGTGTCTGTTCTCGCCTTACTACCACTTCCTTACTACAGCTCTTTAGCTTCAGTTAATTACAAAAACTTCAATAAAAACTTGCTAAATAAATACTGTACCAAAATCAATTTGGATATTCTGATAGGATTTGTAGCTTGGGAGAATGGGAGGCCTGAGATTTATTTAGATCAAAGTGAAAGATACAATAGGAAAGGAACTGAAAAACCAGTTTCTTGGCTCCTCTGAATATTAGTAAGCTATTTGTGATTTCCAATTAACAAGATTTTTGCAGTGGGTTGTCAAAGTCCATGACACACAAACTGAATCCACTGAATTGAGATCAATCATAGTCACTTAAGTGTTTTTATCTGCAAACACCACTGCATTTTTTACGGCTGCAGCAAATTCTTTATGGAGACACTATACATAGATTTTCAGTCCTCAGATGATCTATGTTCACTTCTAAAACATCTGGCCAGGAAGAAATGGCTTTTTTTTCCTCAGAGAGTGAGAGCAGTCTTACTTCCAAATGGGATGCTAAAGCCTACCTAACTCTAATCTGTGTTCTGGGCAGAAGCAGAAAGCTCACTGGTTGTTTTCCCTCCAGGCGATCTGAGGGATGTAACCTTTTCATGCTCCTTTCCTGATGTAAATTAAATTAACAGCATGTAACCACGTCTGATTTCTCTATATACTACCTCTTCTACATGTACCTTGCTACCATTCCTGTCATCCTAACTCAGGCTCTTTATTTCAGTTTCCACACCAAGAAATTCCATTCTGCTACCTGAGTGTTCTGCAGATACAAGATGAGACTGAGAACTGAAGAAAAACAATATACAGATAACTTCCTAAAGAGAAAGTGGTTTGTAGATATTTGAAAGGAAAAGGAATGAATGGATATCCAAGTCACCGTAGCTTCGGTTTTAAATCTGTGATGCTAACGAGTAACATCTTCACAGTACAGATAATGAACATGTAATTCCATGTGACATGCAAGTGTCACTTCCCTGTTCAATAACTCCTGATGTCTCCACTGGTTATCCCCCTCATTAGTGCTTTCTGTTTTGCTGACCTCTGATGCGTGTGCATGTTGTGTATTACTTGAAAGCCACACTTGTAGGGCATTTATTGCAGCTCTCTCCTGTGGCACCAGCAACTCCCAGCTGACTCCCAGCACACGAGGGGGCACAGGTAGAGACAATCAACCTTCCTGAATGCCAGCGTTTATTCACTTACATCCCAGCGTGCAGATTTCTTTTGGATGATTCCCATGAGGGTACACAAGAGAAATGATTGCATGGAGCACATGCTCAAAAACGAAGTGCTTTGGGAACACTGCTTTGGGTCTCTGTGCCCTTGGCTGCACTAAGGAGAACAGACCCTGCATTGCCATGGTGGGAGCTGGTCAGAATTGTCAGTTAATAAATCAAGCAGTGAACTGGACAGAAAAGGGTTGTGTTGCTTTCGAGCTATTGCTGGGCAGAAACATGATCAGTCAGGTTCAAACTCTTTCATTCACAGAAGTCTTCAACTAGAGAACTTTTGAGTTTTAACGGTCAAAAATGTAACTGAGGATTAAAAATATCTTCAATTTAAGTTATGTACTTGCACACACTGCCAGCTGAGCCACAAAACGATTCCCAGCATAGCAGAAATCAGCAGGAAGGGACACATGACCAGTGAAGGCTAAAAGGGCTTTGGAACACCACGTTCCTTCCCAGCACAGGGCTGCTGCTGAGCTGCTGAGGGTGGGAGTCAGTTCTGCCTCCGCTGCAGCACCTCAGGCCTGCCACAGGCTGTGCCACTGGCATGTCACAAGACACCCTTGTGGCCAGTTTTCCTCCCATTCCTGTCCTGAGGAAATGTCCCATTAACAAATGCAGAATTTTTACAGCCTTTACACTCTGCCTTGACACCCTCACTTGGCGGAAGAGGCCAGGAGCAGCATGAGAAATGGAACTCTGGAAATGCAACTGAAGGACAACAACAAGTCCTGCTCTGCAGAACCTAAGGAGGGACCATCTCAGGATAGTGCAGAAAGAAGCTGTCAGACACAAGTGGAGGGAAGCAGGTTTCTTCCATCCCCTGAGCTGCTCCCCGCCACTCAGCAGCAGTGCTGAAAAGGAGGATTTGGCTTCTCAGCATCTTTCACTTCCATAGTCTGAGTGACATACACACTACTTAAGTGGATAATTTAATCATTCAGCTGCCATTTGTAATAAAGGAGGATTAAAAGATAAATCACAACCAAAAACATCCAGTGGGGAGAGAACCTAAGAGGTTAACACTCTATAATCTATTAGGAGTTTTACAGCCTAATTACATCACTCAGTTTTTACTCTCCTTCACTGTGTATATGGGTTCACTGTTGTTGTCAAAAATAAAGGCTCACTTGCTTTCCATAGTGCCTCTATCATCTTTGTCTAGTCCAACAGTACAGTACTGCAATATTTGCACAAGCCAGTAATCTGTTTCTAAGTGCAGTCTGAAAATCCCACAAAATTTCTGAAATGAGAGAACCGTATGCAGTGTCATCACAAAAAAGCAACTCTGGCAGACACACAAAAAAAATCTTAATCACCTCCTCATAAATGGGCCATTTCTTCCTTTACACAGGAATCCGACTTCCTTTTGCAGGTTCTGTAGAAAATGTTTCTGCCATATGCAACTCCTATTTACCAGGACTAGGAATGAATTGTCTGGAATGGCAGCCCCACAAGAACCAACTCACATTTGTATTTAATGCCACTGTCATTGCCATCACAGGCAAAATCAACCCCGAGGCACAAAAACAGATGTTATCTCCCAAGAACATAAGCTGTAGGAATTTTTCTAGAGAAGGGAAAAACTTGAAAATACTCCAACAGCTGATGTCAATTTTAAGGTTCATCTCTGAAATGTTCTCAAAACACCATGACACCAGGGACTAAAACATCTACCTCTGCAGTAATTGAAAAAAAAAATATAATTAACTGTAGAAAACCCATACTCAATATATGAAATTGAAATGGATTGATTTTCTTCTTGTGCAGTGGATGGAACCGCACTTTAATTGAAAATCACTTTAAAATAAGTGACGCTGAAAGGACTTAAATCTTTTTCAATAAAGAGACCCCTATAGTATTTGCCTGCCATTTTCTTATGTAGGTTAAGCACAAAAAAAGTTCTTAAGGAAGTCATAGCACAGCAGTTTGCATGGACAGCTACAAAATGCAATCCTGCCCCCCAAAAGCTGAGGAACTAGCACTCTGCCACATCAGCTGATCCAAGGCTTGGTTTAAAGGTTTAAAAATGTTCTGATGTTTGTCCTGCTGGCCTCCCTAACCCATTCCAAATGCCATACATAATGAAATACCTTTTCTCATCTGTTTTTCTGTCCAGAGAGCCAATTTGTCATGTTATAAACCCTTTAGATACAAATTTACTTCCAGACTACTGAACCGAGATGATGGCTTGCAAGCCCTAAGTCAGTCAGGAAAAGGGAAGGAAGCTGCTGGAAGAGAGAAGAAGTTGGCATACCTTCCCTTTGTTGAAGTAATGGATAATCTTACGGCACAGACCTTCCTTACGTTGCCACTCTGACTGAGATGGGTAATGCAGGAACTCTCTCAGAGGTCTGTCCTCCCACTGAAGCAACTCACAGTACAAAAGCAAAGTGAATGCAGCCTCTGTGGGAAAGGCAGAGATGGAACACTGAATCAATGACAGCAAATAAACACAGCCAATACTGAAAGGTCACAGACCTGCTTCTGATACACTCCGTGATTTCTGATTTATAGTTTGTGAAAAAAGTCTCAACTCTTAGAGGACCATTAAATTATTCAATTACTTAAAATAGCAGGACGCGATTTTCAGGTACAAATCCGTCAAGTTTCTTTTTACCAGCTACTTGATTTAAATGCACAGTCAGATGTTCCGACCTGTAACTAGATTTGGGGCCTGGAGCTGTAAACAGAGCTGGGACAACACAGTATTAGAGTCCAGACACGTTCCAAGTGCTCCCTCAGCACTGCAAGGCAAGGAAATATGACAAGTGATAATTTAATGATGGTTTTGCTAATCTTCCTCTACATTTCATTCCGCTGTTGTGTTTTGTTTTTTAATCCATCTTCTCCAAGGACACTTTAATGTAAAATTTGAAGTGTAATGCAATGATCATGCGGTTTTGCAGGCATAAACAGACAGTATTTAACTTAAGGGAGGGAGCTGGGCCTCAGCTTCTTGCCTTCCCGACTGCCATAACTGATTCATGCAAATTCTTTCCAAAGGAAGGAACCGGATGTAACCTCATTCTAACTCCCTGACCTGTGTAGTTCTCAGCCTGCAGGTGCATGTCACACAGCTTGTGGATATAGCGGATGTACATCTCCTCCTTGTTAATTTCAGATTTGTAGAAATTCTGGGGAAGGAAAAACAGAGTTGTTACTCTTGAGACTCTCCCTTCATTCGAGCACTCAGCAGCATCTGTGGAGGTGCAAAATTATTGAAAAGAGAACACATTCTTAGTGGGAAAGAAAATGTATAATGCTTTTCACATTCACACTGATCTAACCCACTAGTTTTACAGTGGCATGATTTTTTTTTTTTCCAAAAGCTGGAAGAGGTGGGAGAGGTTGTAGAACCTGTGCCACAGGGATGCACAGAACTCAGCTGGACACAGCCCTGAGGTGCCTGACCTTCTGGCCCTGCTTTAGGCAGCGAGCAGGACCAGAGGTCTCCAGAGGATCCTCACGATCCTCATCATTCCCTTCTGCCATCCCAGTGCTTGGATTCTGAAGCTACACTTGCCTGACACAGATTCCTATCCCAGCCTTTCCCATCCCACTTTCAACAAGACTGCACAGTATCACAAAGAGACAAAGGAAACATCTTTACCATAAGGTTAACAGTGCAGCCGATCTTCTTGTTTTCTGTTTCATCTCCTTTCATACAATCCCTAAGAAAGCAGAGCAAAGTTGAAACAAATATTTGCCAAAACAGTCGTTTTAAAATGAATTCGAAGCTATTTTATATTCCAGAGTTTCCCTGGATGACAAACAACAGATAATCATATACTTCATTTTATGAAGTTCCTCTGAGAAAAATTTCCATATTAGGGCTTAGATGATGTGAGAACTGAGTGTCCTCTTACAAGTTTAGATCTGTGAACAAGCACCTGAAATGAGTGTTCCTTCACTTCTTACAAGAATCTGAACAAAAATCAGATAATAGTGGTCAAAAATAATCCACATGCAAGAGCTCTTGTAAAAACTCTTATTTATGCAGATGTAAACATTTAGTCCTGGTCAAAGGGTTGGCTTCCCTAAATGCAGCTCTGCAGTGTGGTGTGGCACACCAGATTTCTAACTTTTAGACCAGATTTTTAACTTTTGCATAGGTAAGTTAAATCACAAAATTATTCTTTCTGGAATATTTAGAAATTATTTCTATTCAAACAGTAAAGGAGATTAAATTTTTAAAGCAGTGACACAGCAAACCATCTTGAGAACTACTACAGCCAGTGACTGGCAGCTGGACTCCTAGAAATGCCTCTGCATTTCCACATTCCAGTTCCCCCTTCTGGGAATGACAAATCAGCTGCAGATTGAAAATCAATTGAAAACTGGTGTGTGTTTCTCAATTAAGCATGGAAATATCTATCTGTGTGTGAAAGCCGCCTTGCTGGCAGCCGTTTATCATTAAAAAGCAAAAAACAGAAACCAAAACCACACGACACCTCCCACCCTGCCCCCCAGAAATCCCCAAGCAGCTCCCCTGCATTCCCTTTCAAGGTGTCTCCAGTACCTGGTTGTGCACAGTAGTTGTAGAGCAGTTGTTGCCAGGAAAAAACCAGGAGATTGGATCAAAGTGGTAGGGGTAACAAAAAGAGCAAACTAAAAAGCACAGAAAAAGATTTGGGACTGCAGAACACCCAGCCTAGTCAGAGGGTTTCACCTCTAATGAGCAGCAGCAGAAATAAAAACTATTTGAACTCTTGTCAGTAGGCTAAAGATAGAAATATCTGGGGCAGTTCTATATAGGTTCAAATTGTCTATTATTAAAAAAACCCCTCCGAGCGTGTATGTATATATAAATCTAAAGTTAAAATATTTCCTTCTAACTAAGTCAAAGCTCAGCTGCATTGACACAACAGTGCTGCACACTTCAGTTTAAAACTAAATGAAGGCTGCCTAATTTACAGTGAAATCTTGCTCATGAGCCACCAGCTGATGTGTCAGAGTTCCCAGCAGGAAATTCTCCAGCCCTGCAGGCCTGGACCAGGCATTCAGCACACCTTGGTTCAATGAAGCTTTGAGGCTAACTCCTGCATTTAACATCGACTTTGCTGAATTAGGTGAGATCATTTCAGGGATAGAAGGAATTCATGTTTTAGCAACCTGAATAATCCTCAGTCCAAAGCTATCAGGAGCGAGCATGCAGGAATGAGAATAATGGCTCTAGAGATGAGGATCTGGGATGTTTGCTCAGAACCCAGCAGTGATGTGGGCTTGCATGTATGCTGCTTGACAGTCAATCCAATATCGCCTGCAGGAATTTGGTACCATGTCTTGACAAACTCCTCATGCTTAGAACACGTCATGGCTGGTGCCAGGTACCTGTAGTCGAGCAGACGCTCCATGAGACGAGTGACGGATGTGACAAAGGAGATTCCAGTCTCCCGCCAAGTTTCCTGCTCAATCTTCTCCAGCAAACTGTTTGGAGGTGGAGAGACAGCAGGTGAGGCTTCCAGGGAAATGGTGCAGTGCATGCAGACTGATACAACTTGGTCTCTCCCTCATAAAACAGATTCCAGAAGAATTAGTGCCTTACCTGGGATAAGGCCCAAAGAGTTGGGTTCTACTCCAGGCAGCATGAAGTAAAGACAAGGAAATTACAGAATTGACAAGAGAAGGGAAAATGTCCTCACATTGCCATTTAACAGATATGAAAAAGAGCAACACTCATGGCAATACTCAATTCCCACATTATTGTCTGTAGCTAGCAGCAGTCAGAAACTGAAAAGAAGTCCAAACCTACTGCAAATATTTCTTCTTTGCTCATCCCTCCATAAATTTTCATCTCTAACCAGCAACCAACCAACCCTGAATCACACTGTATTTAAACTGGGAATAAAAGCAATCTGCTCCTGCCTAGCATAGACAGTACAGTGAGTACCCATCTCACACAGCTGTGAAGGAAGAGAGAAGGCTGGAATGAGAACAATGAACACGTGTTTAAAAAGTGAAGAAAGAAAGCAAATTTACATGCCGGTTTCCCTGAAACTGGATTTCCAGTCAAAGAATTTGTCATTTCTAGGGAAGAAATTCTGTTGGGTGTCACATCCTCCAGAGAGGCAGACTTCAGTACTGGATGATCTGCAGCTGAGGGAGCCAATCCCCTTTTCAGCAGTATAGTTGAGACAGTAGAATTCAGGGTGAACTGTTTATTTCACACAGCATTTACTAATTTGTGGAATTTTTTCTTCAAATTGTTTCCTCATATTGTTCTCAGACAATGGTAGCAAATATAAACTAACTGGTTGCTGGAATTCCAGGCTGTGTTTCTTGGTAATGCATCCAATCACTATCACCTAAAAATGAGTAAAATGCTGCAGCCCTTGAATTCTTAACATTTCAGGTAATGAATGTCTTCAGCTAGAGCAAAGGCACACTATTCCTTTTGTCACGTGAATTAAAAAAAGAACAGGTATTTCCTTTCCTTTATCCCTGAAATAGACTTGCTTTAGCTGTACACATAAGATCCAAGACTTCCCAAGGCTGAATATACACAAATCCAAACTGAATACATTTCCATACTTCCTGAGGATAAGCACATGGGATGGGCAGGCTTATCTAGCTTGAAATGAATGAATGTGCAATTGCAAATTCAGAAACAGAATAATTGGTTCCAGCAAAATAAGGTTTATGCCTCAAACAGCCAGTGTGCTATTGGGGGCCATGTAAAATTGTATGGAATATATTGCTAAAATTCTGTTAATGGGCTCTCTGGCTCACTAGAGTATCAAAAAAATTGGGTTAACTGGTCTGGACTGTGAAGAGTTCAAAATAATTCCTTCTGAAATAAACTAGGAACACTTGAAATGAAATTTGGAGACAGATCAGTAATCAAAAGTAGCGAAGTGTAAAGTCAGACATAAAGTCTTCAAGTTTATCCTTCTGAGTATGAATTATTGCTGTGAAAGGAAGTGGAAAGACAGTGTCACAATGGACTCCAGAGGAAGCAACTGGCAACTGTTGAACCAACCAGAACATGGCCTTCAAAAATAGGAGGAAAGGAAAGTGCCGAGGAAAATCTCCTTCGCTCTAACAAGGCCTGACTCAGTAGAGAGCACACTAAACAATCCTGAGGATCTCACTCACTGCTGTGGAAAGAGAAAGGCCCTGGCTCCTCCAGCAAATGAAGTTTTGATAGGAGGATGATAACCTGTGCAGCCTTTTGTTAGATGCCACAGAGAGAGGGCAAAGCAGACTTTAGGTCTCTCTCTGACTTTCAGCACTACTTTGCTGAGCCATTCCAGGGAAGGCTGCCAGTCCTTTCCCACCCTCCCCAAAGCTCTGGCGCTGCACAGATCAGTGCCTGACTCTTCCAAAGGCCCTGCACGACACGAGGAGCACGAACTGGCAAAGCTTACAGCAGGCTGAAGAGTTCCCTGTAGTTCTCATCACCTTTTCCTTCGGACACCAGGCTGTCCAGCTTATCGATCAGCTCGGCTTCCACCTGCAGGAAGAAGTGACCAAAGCCATACTCAGACACACTTCCAGTGAACCAGCACATCAGCTAAACTGGATCCTGAACTACAGCAGAAAATCCAGCACCATGCTCTGCTGTGATGGTTCTGCTGGTGTAACTGATTTGCAATCACCCAGACATCATTATATGGGAAGATTATTTGTTCATTAAACCCCACTTTTTAAGCCTCTCGATGATTATATGACACTTCTGCTTTTTCTTTCAGTTACATAAAGGGCCACACCAGCATCATTATGCTTCTCTTAGAAAGATTTTAATTTCAACTCTAAATATCAAATGTGATATCAGATAGTCTCATAAATTGATTCAAGTGCAGAAATTGATGTACGTAACATTAAACAAAACAATTTCACGTAGTCAAAAATCTTGCAGAAGACAGTTTCACTACCAGTGAAGACAGAGGCTCCTAAAGGCTGAAACTATTTGCAGAAATATGGCTTACTTTTATTTAAAGACAAGCATAGTTTGAGCTTCTCTACATTTTTCAGCTGCCAAATTGCAAAGGAAGTAAAGATGGGAAGGAAAAGCAAATCAGCCAGTGGCACACAAATGGCCTCGGTGCTCTTGCTGTGAAATCATTAGAGGGAGACCTGATTTCATCCCTGAATCAGACTATTGTTATCCTTGCTGAGAAAACAACCTTGTTAAAACAAGAACTACTGAAGAAAATTCAAAAAGGGCTTGAAAATGAATTTTCAGGGTTTTTATATTTTCTGACAAACAACTGAATATTCAAAAGGTGAAGAGAAGCTCAGAATTAAAAAAAAACCTCTCCCTTTGTTTGTGATCTACAGTAACAACAGAAATCAGTAATGCTTGCGTCCAGCTGTCCAGCATTAAGCTGGAAAGCAAATAACTCCCTGGTTCCAGCAGATAATGTTAATTATAGAGGTTTATTATCTCTTGGAGTACTTAAACATTTATTTAATCTCTAATACAGATGATTATTTCATCTTTAACCTTAGAAAGTTACAATATATTCTTCATAAAGCAGTGTGGAAATTTGTTCCACAGGTAATTTATGAAATTCTCGGAGCTGTAGTTTAAAATACATTAGTGAGTATAAAAATGAAATTAAGATTATGAAGAGTTCATCTTGATATAGAAAATATAAATAGGCCCAGAAACTCAAAGGTGACTGTAGGTGCTTATTACTGTAAATTCCAGAGGAAGACTGTTCTATTGTTATGCTAAAACAAGTGGAAAGAGGACTGTGATCAAAATGCTACTGCAATAATAATAATAGTAAATAATAACAATTGCAGCAATCATGGGAGTTGAAGAGGAAGAAAAACAAGCTCCTGGTAATACTTTTCCACACAGCCTTTAATAGATCAGGTTATGGGAAAGGTCTGCTATTCTCCTGGAATGATAGATTAGATCTGGCATTTTAATGACTGTGCAAATAAGGAATGACATGAATTATGATAATTTGATGGTGATTTACTCTTTCAGAGCACTTCCCTGCAGATACTGGTCCCCAGTATTGCCCCAGTGCAATGACAATGAACCACTGTCATCCCAGGATCCAGACCAAACCCATCCCTCTTTAGCAAGGCTCTGCACTTCGTATGGTTTGCTGTGGAAAATCTAAGCAATTCTCTGACCACGACTGGGAAACAGTATGAGGAAGATTTCTCTCCCTGATTTGCAATCAGAGCTCACAGCAGGTGGAAACTGCAGAGCTCTTGTTGGACTTAACCCTTCTCGGAGAGCTGCTGCAGTTTCTGAAAATAAAAACAGCCACAAAGTCTGTTTCAAGGCATGGTATAATGATTTAATTATACCATACCACTTCCTAGCTGCAAATTGAAGACAGAGAAGCAGAGAGCACTGTTTTCACAAAGACTGGCTAAATCTTTACATCCCCATTTTTGGTTCTCAGTCTGACCCATTTAATGGCTGACTAATAATTAAGCGAAACCTCTGGGAGCAGTGACAGCCCAGCACTTACAAAACTCTTTTCCCCATCTGTGATGTGCTGAGCACATCCCTCCTCTTCCCCTAGTTCATGGGAAATGTAGTTTGCATTGGTTAAACAATCCTGGGGGTCTTGTTATAGTTTTGTGAAATAGGTCTTGAATTTTCTACATATATTTACATGACATCTTCACAGTCAGAAACAGATCAAGAAATACAAACTTCCTTGCTTCCAGCTGGACACTGCAGACAGAGCAAGAAAAGGAAAGCTTGGGAAGAGCCCTGACCTGTTTGAAGTTGCCGTTCTTTCTCTGCTCCCAGTCCATCATGTCATGGAAGATCGGGATCATGATATTCCGGACTTCTGGTTGTGGAACAAGTGTGACACCCAGAAAGGGGCCAATCATTCCCGGAATAAAGTGAATCTTGTGCTCACCTGTACAGCACAGAACAATTGTAATTAAATTTTTTTTTTTTTTGCTGTCACTGAGAAAATAGGGAATCCTTGCAATAATGACATTTACACAGTAGTAAGCACAAGCATTACAAAAGCAAACATTCTTTTCCTGAAAAGGAATGAAAAATCAGTATTTGCTTTACACCATTTCTTGCAAAGTCTTTAGGAGCATTTTTAATTTCACTGTGAAATCCTTCAGCAAAAATTGTCAGTGCATTTTACTTGCACAGGAATTCAAACTGTCAGAAGTAACTGAACTAAAACACACTAACTGGGGGAAAAGAGGCCAAGGGTACTTCTAATTCACGAAGGTTTTGAAAGGGCTGGTGAGAACAATGGTACTTTAATAGATTTCAAGGAACTAGGGAGCCCTTGGTCCCACTGCTGTCTCGATTTTCTCACTGCCATTGACCGGGACCCAGTGGATCTGCTCCAGGAGGGACCTGAGGCACTTTGCTGACAATCTCCTCTGAGCCACGCTACTGCACTGCTGCAGAGAGAAACTCAACAAAGCCTGATCTGGAACAGCATCCAGTGATAAATGTCTGCATCTACACATCGAAAACTGGCTTCTTGCTTCTCAGTGGAGTGTGAACAGCATCATTTTCTGGGTACTGGATCCCCGTTATCTTGGAGGACCTTCTCTTCTTCACACAGAGCCTTTGAACTGTGACCAGTTCTGGCTGTATCATTTTAGTCGTGCAAGACAAATCAGGCTTGTTCAGTTTCCTTGCTTCTGTAGTCTGAACTTTGTCCGGCTTACCTTGGGTTTGTATTGTTTTGTGTTTTGTTGTTTCTTTTAGCTGTAGAAAGCAGGACTGGGCAAATTAACCTGGAATCAAATGCACTCAGGGAAAACACTGCGACAGTAATATGATCCCTCTTCTATTACTTCAGATTCTTACATATTTTCTGAAATATTACAAAATCTCCTTTACTCATTGCATTTTACAGGTAGCTCCCCTTCAGCTGATTATCAGCATGGTACATTTGTTGTCTTTGTTTGGTTTTTTTTTAAAATAGCAATTCCTACGTATAAAATGTAATTGTCTTGGTGAATATTTTGCTGCCACATTATTAAGTTATCCAATCTGACTTGTGTCACTCCTTTGCTTTCTTAGTGATTCACCTCTTCTCATATCCTTGTATTTGTGATCTCTATCAGCAAACATTTTATTTTCCTCTAGAATACAATACAATAGAGAGTTTTGGTGGGAGAAGAGCTTCTCTTCAGAGAAACAAAAGATTCTGTGATGCCACAAAACATTAAAAAAAAATTTTAAAATCTGACAGAAACGGGGTTTTCCTTTGGCTTTGGTTGTCAGGTGAGAGAGGGAGAGGCTTACCCAGGTTCTGCCACATGCTGAAGAGCTCATAGGCCATCATCACTCTCATATCACCATACCTGAGAGAGAGCAGAGACACAGCTGCCCAGGGAACAAAAACTTGCAAGGTAGTGATGTGAAAAAATAATCAAATGGTTAAAAAAAAATTCAATTTACATTTATGTCAGTGTAAGAACATCAAACAACTTGACTAATCACTGATTGCTGTAATGGGAGATCTAGTTATTAATTTCCCAGGCATTTCCACATCCCAGCTTTCATAATAAATCCCAGATACTTATGGTAGGAAAATACGGCTCTTTTTTGAGGTGGGAACCCAACAAAACATATCCTTACTTATCCAGAATCTTCTTCCTCTTAGGTGGTGTGGCATTTTCTAGTTGGAGACTTGGCTGGTTTATAAACAAAACTGCCAGGCTGAAATAAGAGTTCCACACCTGTGACAAGGGAAGGAATTTTATAACATTACACTCCAAGAGTAATTTTTAAAGAAATGGAGAAAGACATAGATTCCTTGTCATTATCAAGGGGCAACTTCATCAATATGTCTCTTACTATGGAGACAGCAATGAACTCTTAAGACTACAAATGGATTATTTAGAACCTGGTAGGAACTGAAATTAAAACCCTCACAAAAGCAACGCCACCGGGTTTTCCTCTTCGCACCAGAGCTCAAGAATGAATAAACTTGGTGACATCAGCAAACTTTTGAACAGTTTTTCTGTAGGTTGAACAGATTTTATCTGTCAAGAATCCCCAGGGATCAAATTATATCATGAATGAGGCCCCTGTAATTTGGTCTGTTTTTTCAAAGAGATGAAGGTTTTGCCAGCTTTGTGTGGTGCTGGTTTTCCTACAGGTACAGAGAAGAGCATTCCCTGTGTGGTCTCTCATATTTACACAGAAGCCACTGTTCTGGGTTTTAATGAACAATGTGTACTACTTAATATAAGATTATGAACTTCCACTATTATTTTAGCTTTTAGGATTTACACAGGAGCATTTAAAATGCATGTCTGGCAGTTCCTCCTTACTGACACTGAACTTGCTGCCCATCTCCAGCTACATCAGACACAGGGACAACACTCCCCAGGACTGTGTTCCTCCAGGTTTTGTGTCATCAGCCAGAGACACCTCCGGGAGAGGAAGTTCACGAATTCCCCAACTGCAGGAAAAGCATTGCCTGAGTTTACACTGCATTATCCATCAGTCTGGAGGACAGCACACTCCATTAGCCCCATGCTTATGGAATTACTTGTTTCCTTTATGAGGGACTGAATTTTCCTGATTTGATCTCACACTGTATCTGTTCTACTTCCCATCAATTCCACAGCAGATTCCATTCCTGTCCTCTATCAGTTAGGTCATCTTCCTGACAGACACTCTAATAAATGCTGCAAATATCATCAGCTAATGCAGCAGGCAGTTCCTGTTCCTTCGTTACTGCTGGTTTGAAAAGATGTCAGAACATTTTCTGAATCAATTCTTACTTTAAAATCGAAGTCCGTTTCTGTGAAATTCTTATGCAGGGCAGAAGACAAGTACTGAACTGTTGTAACTATGATACTGCAGCCAAAAAGAAAGACAAGAAAACAAAAAGAGAACATCTGAATCTGGAATACAACATATTAAAGTGGTTGGTGGTGCTGGTTTCACTACAGGTACAAGGAAGAGCACTCTCTTTGTAATCTCTGATATTTACACAGAAGCCACTGTTCTATGTTTTAATGAACAATTTGTACTAATTGACACAAGATTATGAACTTTTACTATTATTTCAGCTTCTAGGATTTACACAGAAGCATTTAAAATCCTGTCTATTTTGCATGGCTGGGCCATATGATCACCAGGGAAATGGAATAATACACTCCTTTTCCTCCTGTTCTAAGCTGAAAGATTTTTTCCCCAGAGAAGAGTAGCTCAAAAATTTTGAGCTGTCCTTGTCCACTGTCTATACAATGGTCCTTTATCTCACTCAAGATATTTGCGAGCATTTTGCCAATATTTGACCTTCTGTTTTTTTTTTTTTGTTGGTGGCTACATACACCTTAGAGAAAGGCAATTAAGGCAGATGTTAGATTCAGGAATTAATAAATGGCATGTAGATAAGGCAACAGTAGTATCAGAAGCAGAGTACATCTCTGATTCACATGCAAGCAATACTCCAGCAGCACTGCTAAATGAACTGTCAGTCTAAAGCCTTGTGGCAAGATGATGCCCAAGGGAACAGGTAACCTGCAGCAGCTGAGGGAGCTACTGTTTCAGGTGGATTTCTTTTTTCTTGCAGAACTTCATTGAATCTTTACGCTTGAATTACTGAAATCCACTTCTTTCACTTCCCATTAGCAGGGTGGACTTGCAGAGCATTCAGCTCAGCTGGGCAGGCAGCCTTCAGGAGCATTTCCACAGTGTTTCCTCAGAGTGGGAATGCTCCAGCTCTCATCCACTCAGTGGGAAATCCACAGCTAGTTTAGCTGAGGAAACCAGTGACTAATTCCAGCCACCCTGTGTTCAACACTGCTGCCCTGCCAAAGAGCACAGTACTTAACACAGCAGAAGCAAGAGACGGAGGTAAAACAGAGCATTAAAATGGCAGATGACAAATGAACTGAGAAGGATCTTTGTGGAATGCTTTGGTGTCATGGCTGGGGTCTGCTGCCCCTTTTCCAAACTACTCAAATGCCTCTCCTCACTTGGCCAAGGAGGGATGTTCATGGGAAAAAACAGAGGTTCAGTGCAGGGATTCCCTGACAAGGGAGCGAGAGGCTCATAAACACCCCTGGATGGGGGGAGCTGGGCTTGCTCTGTGTGCTGGAGCTGCTGGGCCCCTCCTTCAGCTCTGCTGTGAACTCCTGGCTCTGAGAATACCGGTGGAGTTGAACAAACCCATGAACACCAAGGTTTGATCCAGAGTGTTACAACAACAGCATAATGAGGACGAGCACTCCAGAGTTCCTGTCTTGATCCTCACATCTCAGTCTGAGGCAAAGCACTGCCTGCAGCCTTCAGCTGCCACAGAATGGCAGCACTTTACATCTTTTCCTCTACTCACTTGCTGGTGAGCAACCTCATCACCATCCAGTCCCGAGGAAAGACACTCATCTTCATCAGGTTCCGAAACACACAGAAAATCTTCAGAAGGAACTCCTGTTGCACAGGGAAAAACAGTTTAAAATCCACAGCAGTTGCAGGTGAATCTGTTTTCTTGACTGTAAATGACAATTAAGCTAAGTGTGCTCTACTTGAGCTTTGTGACGCAAGGCCATTCACGTGGAAACACGGACGCAACAAACACTGGAATATGGCTCTATTTCTTTTGTTTGCATCTAATATACAACTTGCAGCTTCTTTAAAACCTTCAGTTCTATAAGGAAATGAAAATCTTCCCTATGTGCATAATTGTATTTCACTTCTCATACTATCACCCAGAGTTCCAGTGTCAATTTGCAGCTATTTTCAAATATACTGGACTCATAAACACTTTTTAATGCATTCATTTTATTAATTTATCTGTCCAAATTTCTTTGGACTAATGTCACAATTTGAGAACTAACCACAGCCCCAAGCCCAATAAAACTCCTACACAGGCTTTCTAAAATAGTAACAGAAAACTCCATTTCTGGCAACACACAGCAGCAAAGAGCTCTTAGACACATTCAGCTGAATGTTTGCTTTCCAAAAAAAAATACCCAAACCTGAAGAAATTTCTGGTTTTTGACTACCTGCACCTCCCTATCTGTACAGAACAACAGCAAAGATTAAATGTGCCAAGTTGTTGGCCCTGCAAACTATGATTTTGCTGTTTTGTTTTCCTTCCAGACAAAATCAAAATAGCAGAGAAATTGGCAGACCAGGGATTCTTTAAAACCATACTACCATTATGCCTTAATGGAGGGTGTGTGATTAATATCTTGGTGTAACTGAGCTCGGAGTAAAGCATTAGAAGCTCCTTGGCTTTTGGCCTCATTTTGCCTGAAGTGTAACAGTGGTAGGTGAATAAAATGCCTTTCCGTGCCAGAAAAGGTACTGGAAATATTATAACAGCCATATTTGATGGAAAAAAAAAGAGTAATATATACAGTCTTCAGCCGTTGTGCTACTCTTGGAGCACATACTCAGATCATCAGGGATACAACAGTTCTTTTGGGCATAAAGACAAATTTTAGTTCAATGACCTTTCCACAAGTCTGACATATGAACTATAGTTTAGATGGCTTTTAAAATAGCTATTAAAATTTATTATGAATTAATTTACCAAGCCATTTTCCTGTGAGCAATTTGAAAGTTACCAGAAAGGCAGCAATCTCAGATAACTATCAACCTGAGATACACTGAACCCTGCAGCCTAAAGATAAGAATTTTATCATTCCAATTCATCTCCCTGATTTATTCAGCTTCTCTACATGCACACAAAAATTTTAAAAGCTGCAAGTCCATCCAGAAAGGACGTCTCACTGCTTCTCCATTTCATTTGTTAAGATAACAGACGTTCCTGCCACATTACATTGTTCTTATTGTGAGTATTTGAGTGCCATGCTAAACAAAATTGTTTAATGTAAAAGCTTGTCTTTATTTATAGGATTAGTCTGCCTTTTAAACAGGCTGTTGCTGGAGATCCTCCTCTTCCCCATCGAAGCTGAGGCAAGAAGTTCTGCTGGTGTGAGATGTGAGATGTGCCATTTCAAAATGTCAGAGGTCTGTGCCCCTCACCAGGCCCTGCTGCTCATGAAGCGCCATAATTTAAGCTGATGTTCACAAAGCATGTAGCAAGTGGAGTGGTAAGGTTACAGCTTTCTCCAAAAAGTATTTCATCTGCTAGAGACATTTGTAACCCTCAAAAGGCTTGAAATTCTCTTCTGGCATAAAATCAATACCCTTTGTAAGAAAGCTCCAGTGCATACTGAACATGTAGTAAAAAGCTACACAACAACTGACTTCAGTCACAGGATTAAAAAACGCCATGTTCCTCTGCCTGTGTTTTATATGTAACAATTACAATATCCTTTATGTCCAACAACATCTATCCTGGGACTCTATTTGCTGTTATAAAGATAATTTGGTGCCCTGTGGTCTTAAATGTGTTTTTGCAACACTACACCAATGACTAAAAGCGAAAGGAAGGTCCCTGAACAGAGTGCCAGTGGATGGGAATGATTAACAGGGCTACTGAAGCTGGAGGGATTCCCCTCTGCTCTCCCATTCCAGGGGAATCACCCTACGAACATCGCATCCTTTTGTACCTTCAGTTCATCCTTGCTTTGGAAGTTGTCCAGTAAGTGCTGGAAGTGAGTGTCTGACATCTGACGAAGCAAAGATAAAAGGCAGGAGACATATTCTCCCTGTTGACCAAATGAGAAACTCTTTCATTCAGACAATCTGCAATTTCACGGAGAGGAAGCTTAACCCAGGGGAAGGTATAAAGGGAGGGGTCTGAAATGGCCCCGATGCCTATGAGGGGACAGCTGACATGCACAGAGATTGGAAGTACTTCAGGTTAACAGATCCTGAGTTACTGTTAATACAGGGATATGCCTCCAGGAGGCTGCTCCACAGATGCCAGTTATAAAGGTCTTTAAATCAAAGTTGTAGTCCAATAAAAATAATTTAAAATTATTAATACAGACATTAACAAGTCACTCTCCAAGCATGCAGGTTTTGACAATACCTTTTTCAGGTACTTTAAATGTACAGTGTCTGTCAGAGGTGTGACTGCAGCTCATGCAAACAGACCAGCAATTATTTCAGCTAAGTAACTCCAACCAGTGAAGTAGTGACAGCTTGGGATCAGGCTGGGCTACAGAAGGTGTCTGGAAGCTTGTAAATATATGGCTTATTAGTGTTCACCAAGTTCTGTGCTGTCAAAGCTCCAGCACTGACAGGACTGCAATCAGATTTCCTGAGCACAGTCTGGGCAAGCCTACATGAGCTACAATTACATTTCTGTAATTCTGCAGAGCAGATACACCCTAACCAGTTACCACAGCATCCCAAAGTGTTTTCCAAAGAGGAGCTCCCCCATTTTACAAATCTGAAAGCAAAGCACAGAGAGGTAAGCAATCTGTCCAAGAGAACAAGCAAAGTGGTGCCAAAAACATCAGGACTGGGTTTGTTGACTGTCAGTCCCTTGCACAACACTGTTTTTTTCTGCAGCAGAGAAACTAATTTGGAAAATGCACAAATCTAAGTCATATCTAATAAGAATCCACATATCACTATGCTGTGAAATGTAAACTGAGGAGCAAAAACAAGGGATTGTGCCTTCCATTTTATCGTTTTTCTAAATGGCCCAAGCATCTTGCCAGAAGCTTTGACACGGGTTGTTGCAATAAACTTTCCAGAGCTGAACTTCACTAGGAAGAAAGATGTGCTGTTCTGTGTGGGCTGGGATGTGGTAAACAGCAGTAAGTCAAATGGCAGCAGTAAAAGGAAACTGAGATATTACTGGACATTTGCAAGCCAGTGCCTTTCTTGTCCTGTATCAAAGAACATCTCGTTATCTGAGCTAACAAGGAAAGATCCAGCCTTCTCTGTTGTGTGAGAAGTGCACTTCAGTGCACATCTGCCCCCAGCAGCAGCGCTGAGGTTTCAGCCATTTGCTAAAAAAAAAAAAAAAAAAGACTGAAAAAAGGATGTTCTGAACAGCAGCTTAACATCCTACATTGTGCAAAAGCGGCATTAAAGACGTCGGCAAACAAAAATATGCTAAAATAGGCTAGAATAGAAAAGGGCAGAAATCCAGGAAGAAAGAAGGCTGAATAGCAAAATTCTGTTCTTTTTCTTCTCTTCCACTGCATGTCAAAGAAAAATTTCTTCCCTGTGGCTAAGGCTGGCAGCCTGGGTAAAGTGGTAGCTTCTCCCACCAAGCTCAACAGCTCACTTGATTTAGCATCTCTTCATTTCTTTTGAAAAAGTATGTTGTGTTTCATTTGCATGAAATAATCAGTGACCCTGGACAGAAGCTCTCCAGGGTGCAAAGCAAAGGGGATTTAACCACAGGGCACTGTCATAGCCTCAGCTTTGGGGTCACAGCCTGACACAACAATTGTAGCCCTTGGTGATACCACCTTAGGGGTGAAGCCCCAGGCAGCTCCCCAGTACCTCAAGTCCTAAGCAATAACTCTCAATCACAGCTACAAAGACAAAAAAGAAAATAATCTGGAAATCCACTAAAGCTTCCTGAGCTCCACTGCTTCCTGCAGCCCTCACTAGTGCAGGGAAGGAAGGAATGGGTTTGTGGCTTATTAAGGGAAAGAGACAAAGCCCTGGGCATTCATGCAGCAGGGATGATGATGACGTGCCAGTGGTGGTGAGGGACTGAACCAGAGGTTAGAGAAGCAGGAAATAGAAACTGATTGTTAGTTACTAACAGTGATTTCTGCTGTGCACTGCGGGCAGCGCTGCCCTCTTACCGCCTCCTGAGACTGCGATTTACTCATGATTGTGAGCAGAGTTTGTAACAGCACATCCAGGAGGCTCTCCACCATCATCTCAACCTCCTCCACGACATCTCCCTCCTACAGCAAGTGGTGAGCAAACAGTTAGAAACTGGAGAGATGGAACTGGTAAAGACAGTTCTGAGCCAGCCATACCACAGGCTTGCCGGGACAGAGCTCACAGAAGTACCATCAAATTCCTCACTGGTACCAGATCCTGTTGTTCTGTCAGTGTATGTGTGTTACCTTGACAGTCTCTGATGGAAACATTCAGGGTCATTCACAGCCATAAGGGTTAGTCTATAATCAAAGGTCTAGAACACAACAGGAGCAAATTATGTTCAGGAACCTTTAATCCATGGCAGTATTATTTTAGCTTATTTCCATGATACCTTTCATCTCATTCCTTTCACACAGAACCGTGACTTGTAATCGAAAATACACGATGATATGAATTATACTTAGTATCAACAGCTTCCTACTTTAGTCAGGTGGGGATACTTCACCACCCCCTCTTTGTGAGCATAGCTTTACATGATCTAGTTACCATTTGAGATCAGAGTGTTATGACCATCAAAGCTGGGTGTTGAAACTCAGCAGCAATTTCCAAAAGTAAGTGGGATTTCATTGATTGGATAATTTTAGACTATTCTTTTAATGTGAACCACAAAGTGCTAGTTACTGTCTCTTGCAGAACTACAAGTCCTTGAGCTGTGTACACCTTTTAAACTCCACTGGCATCTAAGTCCTGGGCTCGCATGAAGAAAATGAAACAGTGTCAAAGCTGGCAAGGGTGTTTGCGATTCCTACTCCTAACAGCAAGCACACTGTGTAATGAGGGTGCTCTGAGTCACACACAGAGCCAGACCCTCATTTCAGATGTTCTCCTGCTGACAGCACAAGCTTGATTTCAGAAGGTTCTTTGAAAAACCTGTATTAACCTATAAAAGTGTCTCACTCTTCATTTTCCTGAATCAGTGGTGCAAATAAAAAATTAAAATCAAGTAGCAGATTTACCAAAGAACTGGTCTTGATTATGGAGAAGATACTACTGAGGATCCCAGAGCAGATCAGCAGCTCCTTCTGCTGTCGTAGGTGAAGGTGAATGTGGTGAAGGACTACAGGCAGCAAGATGCGCCGGGACTCTGAATGAAGGAAAATCATTTCAAATGTAAGGAAAGAAAACATTTACAAGCAATTACAATGGATGGTTTCAACAAAATTCTGTGGTGCTATCATTCTCACCCTGTACTGAGTACAGTAATTTAAGTGCACTAACTTGAGGTCCTCACTACAGGAAAGAGAAACCCAGTGGAACTTTCTATCTTCCCCTTTACCTTCATAATTTCTTTCATTCAGACCTTCATGTATTAAATACACTCACAATCTTCACTCATTTTCCACTGAGTTCCTAAAGATTTTTTTAAATTCTGTTTTTAAAGCATATGTAAGCAATAATATATTTAAGTAAAATTTTAAGAATTAAAGAGTTACTAAAGTATTGAGCTAAAGAAATACTAAAGTTACAACATAAAGCTTAAAGATACTTTAAAGGAATGTGGTGGGTTTCTCACACGACTATCCCCCCGTTTCTCAGGCAGAAGCTGGCTGGAAAGTAGGTTTTCCTCCTGTCCATGATAAAAGCAATGCAAACTGCGAAGTGAGATCTGGCAGTTTTAACAGTTAACTTGATTTTTTAATGTATGTTTATCAACCTTTAATACCTACAATTTATCTAGGATAGATTTATAAACGTTTCCTACTACAGCAAAATTTGTAAAGTGTTTGTGTGGAACAGAGTTCACAGAGTTACAGAATATTCTGAGTTGGGACATACAAGGATCATGGAATATACAACTGAAGTGAAAGCCCTTGTGAAAAGAGGGATCAAACCCACAATGTTGGCTTTTTTAGCACCCTGCTCCAGCCCAGCGAATGAACACATTGATCAACGATGCTGCCAAGAGAAACAATTACCAACATTACTGGCATTCAGCAGGGAATTACCCGCAGCAAAGCCACGGCAAAAGCCCCCAGGGGGCTGCTGCCCTCAGGGAGCAGCAGGCCCGAGCCCGGCTCACCTGAGAAGGAGAAGAGGCGGCTGTCGACCGTGCGGGCGATGGACTGGAGCTTCACCACGTCCATGGACTGGCCGATGTGCACCGTGCTGGGCATGCTGCCCAGCGTGCCCCGCACGAACTCCGCCACCTCCTGCACCGTGAACATCTGCAGCAGCTCGTCGAAGATGGCGGGGAAGGAGTTCAGCAGGGCGGCCTGCGGGCACAGGAGGGAGCTCAGCACCTGCAGCTCAGTGCGCTGAGGTGGGAACGGCGGGAGCACGGAATGAAGGGGCTTGCACAAAGCTACGACAGACTGCTACGGCTGGTGGTCATGGTTTGTGGTACCTGGAGCTCAGGGTGAACAAGTCACATGTGGCACAGAAAAATCAAGAGCTGCTGCAATAGTAAATATTACGATAAGTTGTGCTTCAAAAAGCTGTATTTTAGGATACAGCTTATAAAACAGAAAAACAACTGAGAAATCAAAGAACAGAAGATAGTCCATTTTTGTTGATTTACTTTTTTCAGTTAATACAACACTTGCTTCTGATTAGAGAGTTCTATACCATTTGTTTGTACTAAGCAACTACCTAAGACTGTTAAAACCCTTCAGAAAATATTCTGAAGTGTAGAACCTGCTGACAGACCTTTAACCAGTTCTGCCATGTGACATTCCAGGATTTCTGCAGCAGGGGTGGGGTGTGAGTCCACGTGAAAGAGGCATTGCATCATGCGAGTGTGCATGTGATTCTTGCAGTAACAGATATTTCCAGTAAGCTGGAGCTATCCTTGAAAGTGCTTCTTAAAGTGCAGAAATGGTGTCAGCACAACAGCAACAAAAACCTCTTCATGTCTTATTTCCTATTTTTCAATTAGTTTTTTCACAAGAGTAGAAAATTCCATGCATCACCCTATGCTCAAGTTGTGAACACCTGGTGTCATATCAAACAACTGCCACCACCTTTAATGTTTTAAAATTCTTCCCTTCTTCTACATCCTACCCAAGCTCCACACCTGCTTCTTCTCTATAACTAATTAAATTCCCAGATGGTTGCTTTCTGGAACCAGCCTTGCCTCCATTCTTCCCTTCCTGCCATTCCCATCTCCCTTCCCCGAAGCTCTCCACACAAACCCCCCAGTGATTTCCTGCACAAGTTCAGATTTACCAGACTTCACTGCAGATCTCTGTTCAGCTTTGCCCTTTCAGTCTCACCACAGTCAGTATTTCCTTTTCCTCAGAGATTTTTTTGTTTTCTCATTGCATAAACATTTCTGTATCTCTTCCATACTGACATGACTCTCCTAATCCATACAATCCCAGCCTCCTTCTTAGCAAAGTCTTTTTTCCTTCAACAGTGAAATCTGTTTAATAATATTTGAGCAAAATCGAGTTATTTTTACAACTAACATGGTAGAGCTCATTAAATTATTGTGAATATAAATTTACCTCCTTCTTCCACTCATTCTCCCTCAAAATCTTATTTTGTTACAATCAACTCAGATTACACAAACCTCCACAAGTCCTCCCGAGTGTTGTCACCTATTTGTTCCTGCACACCTACAATGTACTAACAAAATAAATAAGTATAAATTGTTTCACTAGCTCCTGGAACTCTTGGAAGGCAGTAGCAGCCACAAATCCAGTCACTGTCTTTATCTTTGGGATAATACACATGAAATTACAATATTGGCCCAAGAAATCCTTACAGGAGTTTTCCTAAACTTTATATTCCTTAGAAAGCAGAAGGATTCCTGTATAACCCCTAGCAATCCAGGGGTAGGCATGGGATCTCTTCAGGAATATTTGGAGCTATCCTGAGGTGACATCATTTCAACAGTTCCTTGAAGGATCCCATTATTGCACAACACCCTAAGATATGTTGGAGCATTACTCATGCCAAGCTAATTGCCTGGGAGGAAGGAAATCAGTTTTACTCTCGTTGCTGGAAGAAACTGAGATACTGTGATCTCTCAAATATCCTGGAGAAGAGGACAAGTGTGAAGGAAATCATGTTTGCCAGGACCTCAAGCATTTCTGTGGGTATTTAACAATTGTCCAGATTTCCAGAAGTAATAATCAAATAAGAAACAAATGCTTGGCTCCCCTGAACAATTTGACTTATATAACCTTGTGTACACCCTCAATACTGTCTTTTTGGTGTGTGGATACCATAAAGTGCTCCGTGAATAACTGAAATATTCCACATCTCCAAGTTTTAAAGTACCGGCCACTTAAACATCAAACTCCAGTTTATATGCAGGGAAAGTGTTTGGGGTAGGGTAAAGAGATTGACTGGGAACATCCACAAGGAAACACTTGAGCAGTCCTGGGGATCATTACTTACAGAATTAAATGTCGGCCTTGTTGTGCCCCCACATTTTTGTGGGGCACCTGTCCCGGCTCCGCTCGCCTGCCCTCCAGGCTGGGGGGCCTATGGAGCAAGGGGATCAGGGGGCAACACAGTGGCAAGGGGGAAACAAAAAGTAAACTTTTCAAAGATTCAACAAGGACAGGCTTTACAAATTACAAAAGTCCAAGTAAGAAATACCATAGTGAGAGAAAGGAGGAAAAAAATAAAAAGAGAAACAAAGAGAAAAAGGGAAAATCCCCCATCCTCAAAGTGATTCTCCCTCTGTATTCGGGGCCAACACAACTGGAAAACACTGAGAAGATACTGTTTCCATTCACCACCACTTTGTCTGCAACATTCTGTGCACTCATTTCTCTTGTTCCCGGCACATCCTATTAGACCCACTAAAGGGTGATTAAATAAAACATTAGAGCAGCTGTTCTCAAATCTTTCAGAGCAGCTCCTTAAGAAAGAGATCACTCCACTGGCAGCTTCCTGAACCAGCAGAGTCAGTGTTTGGCTGCAACGTTCACAGCAGCTGCTTCTTTGGCAAAATACAGCAGGTGTTCCACACATCTGTAATTCTGCATTAGTGATTACAACCCACCCTCACATTACCAGGGAGCTCTGGGTGCTCCATTCTGACATTCTCTGAGCAGAGGCATAAAACAGCATGTTTGACATTTAAAACAAATGCAGGAGTATGTAATGCAGTACAGTGGCCTTTAGAACTGAACCCAAAACTCAGCAGCATCCTTTCTCACTTCGAGTATTGTCTTCAGCCCACATGGAATCTTCCTGAAGTCCTCTGGGCCATATTTAATGATGCATTAAATACGAGTATGGGCATCACACCATGTTTGTGGTCAGGCTGCACATGATCCTGACTGTAATTTTAGTACATGCTGGAATTGTTTATCTGAGTGCAAATAACATCAGTTGAACTTCTCACTGTGATGCTGCTGTGACTGTAAGTATTGATTTGAAGTACTATAACGGAAGATTTAGAAATTCTTGAGGCCAACCATAAGACATAGGAATGAGAGAGACTTGAAAACGCAGTTTACTTTTGCGAACAGCAAAAATTCCATTCTCAAGTGAGAAGTCACTTCCTCTTAAGAGTGTCCCCAGCCCAGCTCACCTCTGCAAAGCTACTGTCTAATGCCATTAATGGGTGTCTTGTTTTCCAGCATCACCAGCTTGTTAGGGGGGAAAACTCCACTGACCTGCATTTAACCCCCATGTGCCCACACCTCCACATGCAGGAACAGCTGCCTCGTGGTTTGCCAGGGGGAGTGTAGGAAATAGCAAACCTGTGTGAAGATGAGAGTCTCAGAGCTCCTGCTGTCCAAGCTGAGCACAAATCTGATGGACTGGAAAAGCTCCTGGATGCTGGAACGGAACTGCTCCTCCTCCATTCCACAAGTAGCTCTGGAGTAAAGGATCCGAGATTGGACAATGAACTTGAAAAGATATTCCAAGGCCTTAAGGAGTAGGAGAGGAAGGAGATCAAGACAGAGAAAAAGAGAGAAAGAAAATAAAGGAGCTTTAAAGAGAACCAGGAAAGACTCTACATGCATAATAACTAAATTCTTGAGCTTCAGAAAAGAGAATGAAAAACAGGTTTTATAAATTACATAATTCAGTTGAGGAAGAGCTACTCTTAGGTAAGTACCCATTCTCAACCAATAATCTTTGTTACTTGCGTGTCCCACTAACAGAAAAAGTACGTATTTACATCAAAGAGACAAATCTGAGTTACATAATTCAAGGAGAATTTTGGTCAAGGTAAGAAACATCTGATTTTCTCATGACTTGGCACAATGACTGAAGTGTCTGAAGAAGCTGTTCTGTTTTCTTTCAAAATGTTGTAAATGGCATTATTTAGAACTGCATTTATTTGGCAGCAGAGACCATGAAGAAAACACATTGTTCTGAGCACCTGTAACAAGTCACTGCCCTATCAACAGTTCTGAGACACCTGCCCGGCAAGGTGACACTTCACACACCTCCTTGATACTGGCTGTGCACAACTGCCAATGCCAGAATGCACCAAATATCAGGGACATCACTCCTCCCCTTAGTGCCTAACAGGATTCACCAGCAAAGCAGGATTAAGGGAAGACATAATTCACGGTTTGATGATATCCTCAAAATCCAGCACAGGAAAACGGGCTGAAGTTTCAGCAATCATAGGCTGTACAGAAACCTTAGTAATAGTTCACTGTATTCCATGGAAAATATTCTTGTCTCACGTCAATGCTGAGAAACTGGAAGTTAATTCAAATATAAATTTTGCTCCCAAGAGGTATTTTTGCACCCATAAGAGTTCCTCACTGAACCACCATCCAATATGCAGAAGAATGCAATGCTATGTTGTAAGTTTTAGAATGCCACAGCTTTAAGGATATAGAATGGGAATGTGAAATTCCTCATAAAGCCATCATGGATTTCAAAATGCCATTGACTCTTGCCTTTTCCCCCGCAGAAATAATGGCAACTTTGGTGATTGAGCAGTCATCATTTATACTTCTGCACTAAACCATCTCTCAGTGAAGCTTCCTTACACCAAAGAACTTCCGGAAATATCAGCTGCATTCCTGGCTCGTTTCCAGACAAGGGCTAGTTGGTTCCCAGTCAGCTCCCCAAGGCTGACATCCCTGTGCCAACACCAAACCCAGCACACACGCTGCTCGTAGAAGCTGCTTTAGGGGTTCAGTACACACAACCATAAATCTCATCTGAAGGCTCAGAACTTCAGTGTGAAGGTTAAATTTTGCAGTGAATCAGAGCATTTGTGTGTGACCTCCATAATTGCCTGAGGAAGGTGAGATAGCAGGGCTCAGAGCACTGCACTTCCTTAGCACAGACAAACAGCCCACACAGGCAGGGAACCAAAGAGTCCCCAGTGTTTGCACATTTGGCTGGAATGCTAAAAACACAAACCAAGTCTTGGTAGCACAAGTCAGTACCAGGACTAACTTTGGCTCTTGCTACTTATAACATCACAAATATGATGTGTATTTGTGCCTAAAGACATACAAGTGCACTGAGATAAAATCCCAGCCTTCAGAGATGTTCGGCATAATACAAAAGATCAGTGTCAAATTAAAGCAGGTCCCTTACAAACACAGTCTGTGTGCATGTTCATGTAACAGGTGAGCACCTCTGCCCTGTGACCAGAGGGAAGACTCATGGAAAACCTCCTGAGGGAGAAAAGCCCTTGCTGTTGGTTCCCTAATCTAGGCAAAACCCACCTACAGTTCTGCTGGAAGATAACTGAAGCTGAAAGGGCATTTCCTTGACACAGTTCCTTAGTTCTTAATTTCCTCAGGGACAGCAAAACTGGCTGTGGAGCCATTCATGGAGACTTGGTTACAGAAGTCCCCTGGGAGGCACAGGCAGCTGTTCCTAAATACAGCTTTTGTGGAGCTCTGTATAGGGCACAATAAAGGAGCATGATGCTGTGCTCTAGGTAGAAATGTCCTTTCAGTCATAGCTCCTCCAAGTTGCACAGGAGGTTTTGAGAATTAAGAGCAGCCTTGAGGGAGGTAAGAAATTTTAGAAAACCTCTAGAACTCTCCTTGCTAATGCCAGCATTTGAAATCAGAATGCTGTGAGACATTTGCATGTCCATCATGAATGTACAAGAGCAGCCAGGAGCCATAGGAGTGCAGAGTATTTCAGCACCAGCTTTAGGGCACTACACTGAACAGATAATTCAGAGAAAAAGGGATACAAAGCTGTCCTGTTTTCTCAGTCAGAGAACTGCTAATGCAAGGAGTGTGGTGAACACATCAAAGACCACAGAAATCCCCAACAATAGAATCTGGTACTAGTAATGACACATTAGCAACGATAATGTCTTTGGTACAAACTTGTTCCAAATGCCTGAAATAAAATCTGGAAACAAAGAAGGAAACCAATCACTTCACTGTAATGCGAGAAGATAAAGACCTGAATTTGGGCCTGCAAGAGGTACCTGCAAAGGCAACTGTCTGAATAAGATGTGACAGCAGTGTGGGTGGCAGAGGATGTGCTGTCAGGTCTGCACAAACTCTGCTGGTAATTTTAATTCCTCTGCTTGGAAAGGCTCGGGCTGTCGGGTCTGCAAACTGACCTCCTTCACAGAGGGAACAGCCACGTTCCAGCACTTGAGAGCCCCAGGAAGCAAAGAGCTGCCTTGGAGGCCGACGTACCCCATTCACAAGCTGACCTCCCTAACCCCAGCTGCTGAAAGGCATTCCAGCATTCCTGTCGTTACTATTTCCAAACAGGACTGCTGTGAGGTTCAACAAATGCAGATCACATAGGGACAATATCCTACATGTCTATTTCCTGAACTGTATAAAGCACTAATCAGTGGTTTGAGAGGCAAGAAAACCTCCTCGAAGTCATTCCAGCTGGAGATCTTCCTCTCATCTCATTACTTTAATAGCTTTTTTCTCAATTAAAAAAAAAAAAAAGATAGGAAAAAAAGAAGAATGAGAAAGTTGCTAATTCCTTAAAAAGGCATCTGCCCTATTTTTACCACTCCATATGAATCTGTGGTTGAAAATTCCAAAGATGTTCCTAAGCATGTCAATACCTACATAGACAAAGCAAGTACTTGTGTAATGCCCTTGTATTTCCTGAATAGGATCCTAGCAGGGGATCCCAAAAGCAAGATGATGGCATTAGCAGTGTCCTTCACCTGGAAGAGGCTTCATGTATTTGCACTGACAAGTGACAAAATCCAAGTGCTGATCACGGCCACTGTTTCCAGTTCTCCCCATGCCCAGACTCAAGTGTTGGAACACCAGCTCCCTTGGAGGCAGAAGGTGTAGGTGGGCATTCACTCAAAGAAAAACATCTTCCTGCAAATGTTGGCATCTTATATTTATGCACTTAATACACTGACTTCCAGGCTTACTATTACACATGGTTAAATGAATACTTTATTTATTCTGTGATTTCTCTGTAATAGCACCAAAACATTCCTGGTGTTTGTCACAGCTGTGCCTCCCTGGAACATCATGCTCCCATCACAGAACCATAGATCAGGTCCTGGGCTTTCTGAGAATTTCCATCCAGTTAAAGACTCATTTATCTGCTGCTTAAAATACTCCTGGACTTCAACCCATGGTACAATGGAGCTGTATCACAGCCAGAAATGAAAAGCAAAGCTTTGATCCATAGCACTTGTGCCTGATACATTCAAAACTACTGCTGCTTGGAGGGCAAGGTGTAGCCCACATCAATAGAGTATTTATGCACTGGCCATGGATGTAAGTCCTACTTAAGTTCTCCACAGGGTTGCAAAAGGGTTTAAGAGGACTTAATTCTTTCAGTTTTTTCAACACAAGAATGAATCTCCCCCTAAAACTAAAATTATGACTACATATATAAAAATCTGGTTAAACAGTTATAGGAAGGCAGTGCCACACTACCCTTGATTCCACGTCCAGCTTCCCCAGCCCTTCTGTGGTCCCAGAGGAACAGGCAGCAGTGCTCCCACGGGATACCTACTCTCATTGCCTCCTGGATGTGGTCCTGGCGCACGAGCTCGGCCGAGCGGTCCATGTACCACTTCAGACACCGGATCAGCTCCCTGAGGGAACAGCCAGGGAAGAGAAACCTTCAGCACCAGTTTTGACAGTGATCAAACATTTTGGTTTTAGGGACAGATCTCTAAACCACTGTCATTTCACTTTATTTCAGTGGTCAGTCACAGCTGTCCTCAATACTGAATTTACATAGTATTTACATTTATTTAAGTTTCAAAACCAGAAAATGATTTCTTACTGACTTGGACCATGAGGAACACTAGGAGAACATAAAAGAGATGTTATTAGAGAGACAGCTTTGATAAATGCATGGTTCTAAGACCAAAATATACTTTTGTTTTAATAAGAAATCCCAGCTCTCAGTAAGAAGCTTTTAGAAACTGTGACCACGAAGAAAATACCTGCACCTATTTTGCCAAGTACACGAGACCATCTGGACTAACTTACAAAGCTGTATTAAACCCATGTTTTATTTCAGACATCAGACTACCAAAACCCATTTGTTTTTATTCTGAAAGAGATTCTAATTAACACAAAGCAGAACAGCTTTTTACCCTCTGAACATGACTATGCCTTCCAGTGTTGTATATTATCTATGGGTTTTCACCTGCCATTGAAAGAGTATGTTTATGTTTATTTTAATTACACAAAAAAGTGAATTTCTTAAAAGAATCAGAAGAAATTATTAGCTGTTTTTTATAGTTTACTGTGGCCAAAGATAGAATATACTCAGATATACAAAAGCAATGGTCTAAAAGAAAGAGAAAACAACACCCTGAAGGGTGACTGTTACTGCTTTCAAAAAGTTGGTCTCATTCTCTGATGCAAGACTCTTTTAAATACCAGAAAATAAGACAGAATCTTCAAAGTGACAGTGAAATTTAGATTTCTGATTTACTGAAATTAAACTGTAACCAAATAGAACATCTTATGTGAATATCTGTCTACTTTAGAAACTACAATTCTCTAAGCTTTCACACAAGTTGTGTATCCCAACATCCTTAAGAACAGGAATGCATATGCTCTTGGTAGCTCATTTCTATAGACTACAGACTGAAAATGAGTTGTTGCCGAGTATCTCTTCAGTTTAAAAAAAAAAAAAAAGATTTGCCAGTCCAGAAGGGCAAGAGAAATGCCCAGTGTGGCCACGCTCAGCCACTGCTGACATTCGGCAGCTGTGCTGGAAAACTTCCAGGTGAGTAGCTCTAATTTTGGGGACACTGCTGCCAGGAAGGTTGTGATCCTGATGGTGCCACCATTCCCCAGCTTGGTGATGCCACCTCTCACAGGGAGGAACACAAGACCTACTTGTAAGCCAGAGCTCCTGCAAAGTGCTTCTGGATGTAGGTGTCCATGACGGGGCGGAAGTGGAAGTACTTGCTGTCACGGAGCAGGTTGATGATGAATACCTGGGGACATGGAGAAGGGAACCCAGCTCAAGGAACTGCATAGGGCTGCCAAGTGTTCCAAGCTAAGGAGCATTCAAATACAGGAGCTGCTTTAAACAGCCACAGTTGTGCTTTCGGGTATGACTGGTTGCTTCTCCCACATGAGAGCAAACACTGCTGTCCCTGGATGTGCTGAGGTCAGCCTGCCCTCCTCACCCAAGATCATTACAGAAAACACAGCTGGATCCAGCTGAGTATTTCGTATTTGACAGAAGCACAATACTCGCAAAATGATCATAAGAAACTTAAAATTCACTGAGCATGAGATAAATAACAATCCAGCAGCTTACCAGAGACTGAAAGACCAATAGACCATACTTCTCTGTGTTGTCATCCAAAACTACAAACAACGTGTCCAGAATATCTTGTAGGAACTAAAATGACATAAACAAAGAATTTCAACTTAAATTGCATTTAAAAAGTTATTTTTCCCTTGCTTTAGTTAGTTCATACATGTTAATATCTTTGTGAAACATTTGCCAAGGACAAATCACTTCAGGTTCATCCATGTGATGTGACAGATTTTAATTTGATTTTACTAAGAAATTTTTATCTCTTTGCAAGGAGTATTGTCAAACAAAAATGATAGAAAACAACAACAAAAAAGAAATATGCACTATATACCTGATTTATAATTTTGACTGAGTGTTCCTCTCACTTTAAGCTGACTGGAAGTGCTGCCTGACACCGGTGGCAAAACAACTTGCTCTCATTCTCAAATCATTGGAGTCCCAGGTACTGTTCAGCATCAAATCTGAGGCTGGGCAGTACATTAAATCATGTTTAATACTGAAATTTTTGTTAAATGACAAAAAGTAAAGCTTTTCTAACAAGCACTACTTAGGCCAAGTCACGTGTTGCCAATTGCTTCTTTCACCCTCAACACCACAGTTTGTTGAATACTGACAGTTCAGTGATTTTCTATCTGAAAGCACAGTCTCCAAAAGGATGAGTGTGAAGGAGAGTGCTGGAGATCGTTAACTGCACATTCTCTCATGATTTTTTAATCTACTCTACTTGAATTTCTGGTGTGGACAACAAGAAATAACAATTTATGAAGTCTCTGAAATGATAGAGTATCTTTTTTTCTGAGTTATTACATTCTGTTCTTCACATTCCAGTATCAAATGACAGCTGATTTATGGGGAGAATCAATTACTTCTCCCCATGAAATAATTCAATCCATATCTTTCTTTCTGTTACTCTATAAAACCAGATACTTGTACTGCCCTACAAACAAAGTGTACAAAACATGACATTCTTAAAGAATTCAAATATAAATGGGATTTGTGCTCCCCCTGTTACTGTTACCAAGTTGTCATGAAGAGTAATATTCCAGAGATAGCAACACTCAAATGAGTTACAGTGAAATGGCTTTAATGATAAACTACTTAAGGGATAGGACTTGTCTTCAGTTTCTTCTCCTTGTTGCTTGTGTTAGAAATCAGACTTTATTTCCAGATTTATAGAAATAAATCCTAGGGAGGGCTCCCAGGACACCCAAGATTATCAAAGGCATATCTGGAATGCACTTTGTTTTGCTGAGACCACAAGAATTCAAGCAAAGTTGGAAGTTCCTGGCCCCTAAGGAAGCTCAGGCCACATAACATTATCCTGCAGAGCAACAGTGGCTGCAAAACCTGGTGAAATGACGAGCTGGCAGACAAAAGATTGGTGCCCTGCTGGCTGGATGCACCAGAGAGCCCCTGCCAGGGTTTGTGTCTGCACCAGCAGCTGCGTGGGACTGCACACTGGAACCACTGGTGCTGAGGGCTCAGCACATGTGGCTGACAGCTTTTGTCTAAGGATTAGCTCTGGTTTGATCCCACAGATTGACTGTGTACTAATTTCTCAAGTGTATCTTCCTATCCAATTTCACTTCATAATAAAACCCCAATTCCTACAGGGTGGAAGTTCACAGTGTGACTGAAAAAGCACAGTAAAGAGGGAGCCTTCAGAAGTGGTCTGCAGGTCTGAACTCCCTGCCTATCACAAATACATCCAAAGGCTGTGATTTTACGTAGTACCTTAACAATCTCCTCGCCACTGACATGTCTCAGTCTTCCCAGAATATCCATCACTCGATCAGGGTAAGCTTTCCATTTGAGCAGGGCAAGCAGATCCACTGCAGAGAGAGGGAGGAAGAGCTAAAACCACACACAGAGGGAAGAATGGCAACCCCAGACCCACCAGAGATTCATCACATTGCACTTCACCTCTTGATGCAGTCCACCCTTCTTGGGAAATGACATATATATATATATTTATATATATACATAATGGAAAACAAGAAGTACAATATGGAGTGAGTCAATACTGCTAATGGAGGAACCATAAAGTGCTTTAAGAAGAGTAAAGGCTGCATTTTTCCCTATGTGACTTGACACTGCACTGTGGACAATCCACTCCTCTCTGCTCGTGCTTTAGGGACATTGCTGTAAAAAAAATCTTATTTATTTAGCTGCTCTGTAAAAGCCAAGCAAAACAAACTCTGGATTGGGTAAAAGTGCCAACAGTGAATTTTTTTGCTCTATTTCCTAATTCCTGCTGCCTTGGGCAGTTCTGAGGGATCAGCAACTCACCATTCTGGGTCAGTTTGGTAGAAGAGAGCTGCGTGGAGACTGCGAAGGTCTCTTTGGTGCTGCGCTGGAAGATGAGGCTGGAGGGGATGTTGGGGCAGCCGTTGTAATCCTCCTTGCAGCAGGGCAGTCCCAGGTACAGTGCGTGGTTGTTGAACGTGCTGTTCTCATCACACTGTGGGGACAGCACAAGGGACAAGCTGTACCTTGTCCATCCCATCCCACGTGCCCACAGCCTGTCAGCAGCTCCCCAACAGTGCCTGCGTTGGGATTTTTGTGGGTGCACACCAACACCTCTAAGGAAAAGCTGTGCTTGGGGACCAGGACATGCCCAGAACAGACCCAGCTCTACAGAGTGGTCTCCCACCACTGCCTCGTTAGAACTCATCAGATCTTCCCGATGTCAGCTTAAGTGCTGCCACCTGAAAATTGTACTGAACAAATAAACCCAGGTGAATCAGCAGGAAGGAAAAACCCCAAAGCCCAAATCCCTTGCTGCAGGGCTGCCAAGCTGTGGCACTGCAGCACGAGGCATTTGAATCCAGCACAATGTCCTCTTACAAAGGCACAGAGCAATGCCTTAGGCTGGTAGAAGTGCTGAATGCTCATGAACATCAGCGTGTTTGAAGTCAAAATGGATGAGATTAACAGCAGATAAATCACCATCATTAGGATGGGAAAGGTGAGCTGCACCTAGAGTAGAAGGCTCTATCCAAACCATATGAATTTGAATATATAAAATTTTGAAACTACTATTAATCTGTTCCTTTACACACCTAGTAAGGGGGAGAAGGATAACGTAATGACCATTACTCATTTAAGTAATGAAGTAGAGATAAGCAGTGAAAAGTCTGCAGGGAACTGGTACCTTATAAACATAAAGCTCATGGATATCATCCGACAAGGTCGTACCATCATCTCTCATCAATGGGGTGAATGCAAAACCAAAGAGCTTCTTTTCTCCCTTGTCTTTTGCTGCAGCAAGAGATATAAAGAAGGAATTGTATCTGTGCATACCCTCTCTGTCAATATATACAAGATTACTCATCAACTTCTCCACATGCCTAAAAGATAACAAGCAGCTTACAGAACAAACAACTTTTCTAATTCTAATTTCTTTTTTCTAGTTCTATGTAAAGGACTGACAAGCTTCAAATCAAACACAGATATGCCAAACAGAGCAAAATCTAAACTGTTTATCCTGCAAAGAAAACATTCTGCAGAAAAACACAACAAAAGAACAGCAGGGCCAAACATCTACCAAGTGCTTTGCCCTGCACTGATGGTGCGCCGTTCGATAAACTCAGCGAAAGGCTGCTTAGCAGTGCCCCTGGCTGTATTCCAGGCTGGCCCCTCTTTCCTGCCTTCCCCGTCCTGCAGGCAGTGGAGGGGCTGGCAGGGGGCACTCACTGGAGCAGTGGCGGAACTCGAAGCGCAGGTGGGAGCCGCGGAAGCGGTCGATGGGGATGGGCAGCTTGATGATCTCGCCCCAGCGCGGGCTGTTGTTGTGGTACAGCACGAAGGAGTGGTAGGCGCTCCTGCTCGGCTCCCCCGAGCCCAGGCTGATGCAGTCCTGCCACCAAAGGGAACAATGCAGCATTAAACACATCACATCGCTGCCCCTGAGTCGTTTTATCACCCAGTGACAACCTTTATGGAATTCATGGCTTTCTGTAGACATGAAAGAGTCAGAAGCAGAAATTCAGACACAATGAAATGTGAAATTTTTTAAATCTTGAAACTTTGTCTTGGGTCAAGGGGTGAACTAAGAGATCTGTAATACTGGATGAACCCCAGTACCGTAAGTTATTATTTAAGCTAAGTTTTCCATCAAACACTGAGTAGATACAGTAAACACCTAAGTCCAAATACTTACAATTGAGTCCAAAAAATAGGATATAATAGGACCATCACTAGTAATATTAGCCTTCTGTGAAGAGATCCTTTAACCAGATTTCTGCTTCAGTATCTCAGTTCAGAAGTGATAACTGACCTTTCCAAGCTCTTTACAAATGTTCATCTTTCAAAACTACAACTATCCAGCCTCACTAAGTATCCCAGAAAATGCTAATCAAGTTACTTCCTCAGTGGTAAGCAAAGAATTTCTGTGTAATACTCATCACCTAAAAACATAATTGGATCTAAATTTCTGACTTCAGATATAACAAACTCAGAGACCTTGCCCAATCTATGCTTCACAAACTACAGATGAAGAAAAACATGAACTGAGATAGTTTAAAAAATAAAAAATCCTTAGAATATAAGTGAAAGAAAATAGGATAAATATTGAAGTTCTGAAATAAGGACAGCAAAAGCTCCTTTGTGATGAAGATACAGAGCAGGAAGCACATTTTTCTATATATGAGCACTAACCCATGCTCTAGACCCAGCACTAACAAAGAGATCCAGGAGATACAACATCTCATAAAACCAAGCAGAAAAAAGACAGCTTGGAGATTCTTCACTAGCATGTCCAAGGACAATGAATCCAGGAAGAAACAAGCTAAGCAGACCAAGAATAACCCATGTAATATAAATTCTGATGTAAAAAAACCCCATGGAACAGTATGATGACAAGAACTGCTGCTGGTCATTTCCCCAAGGCATCTACAAATTCTTCCCCAAGAAAATACCAGAAATGTTGAACTTTTTAAATCTGTAACCATCTGGCTGCCCAGTCAAGAACACCCCATTAACCGGACCCAGTTAGTTCAACCTCTGGCAATAAGCTGCTGGCTTTGCGAAAGTTAAGGATTTGTGCAGGAGCCCGGAAGGGAAGAAAAGCTCTCTGGAATTCTGGGGTTCAGTGCAAGGACAGCCTACCTGGACAGGGACTCACTGCAAAGGCTCTGCTCCAAACGGAGTGACCGAAGGCTGAACTCACACAACTCAGTCCTCTCAAATAATCCTCAGCAACCACAGGGGATGAGCCACAACCCTCCATTTTTTTTAATACAGCAACAAGAACTAAGTGTTGCAGATAACAACAGGTTAGTAGAGAGCAATGCCAGTACTGCAACCCAGAACACCTGTAAGATCCCAGTTCTATTCTGTAGCAAGAGCAAGTGGTTGGGCTTCAACACAGCAATTCCAAAACCTCATTCTGCAGTAGGCTCTTAGGAGCAAACAAAACAGTATTTCTATTTCCTCTACAAGGTACAGTAAAAATTCAAATTGTAATGTGAGCTTTTTTTGTTCCATCAAGAAGCCACCTGCACTGGCTGACAAATGGCCAGTCTTTGAATGCAGTTTCATGCTATGAACTTCAAAAAAATGAATAGTCTCTCCTTCTGGTTGTTAACTTAGTTTCCATGCAGTTATACTACAATCTATAGTAGTATAACTATAGATTGTTATCTATATTGTTATCTCCTCTGAGGAGGGCAGACTGGTAAATCTTTAATTCTAAATTGTGATCTGCAAAATACCAACATCAGACTAATCTCCAGATACCTGGTGACCCTGAGACCCAAATATGCAGGGGAATTAGAAGGCAGAGGCAGGGAAGAGAAGCTAAACTAGAAAAACTATCAGGAAATTTCTATTGTTAAAGGTGTGCCTTGCAATTCATAGACTATTCCTGCTACTGGAACAGAAAGAAGAAAGAAGTGAGAAATGTGTCAAAGGATTTTTTTTTTTATTTTTTCAGACTATATTGAAAGATACTAACAATTGAGTAAGACCGTTTTGAGAAGGAAATACTAATTTTCCTTTTGAACAGCACTACATTCTGGAGGTAATTTCACTCCTTTCAATAGGACTATTTCTGGATCAAGATACACTCAGCAGCAATGAGGAGCTGAAAAAATTCTCATTAATGCTGTGCATGGTTCTGCTAAAGGCACAAAGCCACATGGTTCACAAAGGCACAATTCAGATTTGGATTGTGCTGTTGGTTGGGACACATCTAGGGATTTTACTTTAATATCAGATGAAAACTCTGGCCATTTCCTCCTGTCCTGTGTAACTCTGCACAGTGTCTCTGTTGGCAGCTCTGCTCGAGAAAGGCCATGGGGCAGGAATGGGGGAGGACATTCCAGCCAGGAACAGCACCCAGGATCCCAACCAGGAATAGCAGTGCTCCAGGGTCAATGAACTCTCAGGGCTCTGCCCACGGTCACAGGCATCACGAAACACCAGGAACCAAAGATCTCCCAGACACAAACCAAGTCTCTTTGCTGCTTTGCAACCTTACAGAGAAGCAAAACCAAAAAAACTGGGACAGAGAGTTTCTTTTAAATGTGTGGCCCAAATTTGAAAATCCCACAAACATTCTTTATATGTAAAGTCTGTCCTTTATGGCAAATCCTAGAATGATTTGGGTTGGAATGGACTTCCAAGTTCATCTTGTTCCAACCCCCCACCATGGGCAGGAACACCAGACCAGGTTTCTCAGAGTTCCATCCAACCTGGCTTTGAGCACTTCCAGGGATGAGGCAGCCACAGCTTCTCAGGACAATCTGTTTACCTGGGTTTTTTTCTAATTGGACTGACTATACCTTACAGTGCTTGTGCCATGCCTGTCCCACTCTCCCTTGTAAAGCCCCAATGTACTTTACAATATTGCTAAGAGGCAAAGACAATGAAAAACCAACTTCATCTCCATGAATGACCATTCCAACCAAAATCACCCAAGTTAAGACTGATAATATCTAGAAATTATCTGGCTTTTGTATGTAATCATTAGGCACCATTACGTACATTAGCATTTGAAGATGCTGATCCTGCAGTTGGAGGGACTTCTCTTTGCCCTCAGCAGACTGAAATCAACTGATGATTAAAATTTTGCCACTCAGTTTGATAAGCTTAGGCAGAAAAGGAACCTGCAGCAGCTCCGAGCACAAACAAATTCCTTACAAGAAATACACTACTTTTAATGAAACCACAAGCAGTTGTAATAATGAAAGCTCTCCTTTCAATTAAAACCATTCAATTAAAAATATTGTGGCAATGTATTTGGAACACACTTGTAGGTGTCGGAATTCTTCACTGCAATGGCTACAAAGCCCATTTTATTGCAGTGGATGCAAAAGAAAAGGGAGGGGGAAGTTATTTCTGATCGTTGCTCATGCTGAAATACTTCCTGTTTACTTCTCTATATTCACAACCTCCCACCCACCTCCTTGTCTTCAATAAAACTAAAAGAACAGAGGATGTAAAACAGGAAACATAAACAATCCCCATCCCCAGCTGGAATGGAGCCAACCCAGGGTGAAATTTTATTCAGAGTTATTTTCCAGAACTACATTCAGAACTGTAACCCAACAACTCAAATTTAGAAGTCTCCCTTGGAATCACATTTCATCATGCTGTATGACACACATTATTTAATTTTAGATTTGCCATATACTTCTCAGTTCTGATTACAGTTACTCTAAATTTTTTTACTTTAGCCACTGACCTCACATTTGGAAATCATGCAGGCTTTTCAGTTCATGAGTATTTTCTCCAAGTCTTCTATCCCCATATAAGGGCAGTGCTTCAAATCCTTACAGATTTATTAACCAAAATATAGAGCTTACAAACTTCACAATAAAATTAAAAAAAAAAA